>OX465291.1:39776534-40274034 GCA_949987695.1 Merzomyia westermanni | reverse complement strand
ATTGCTTGAGCGAATGAGAGAAAAAACGAAGAGAAGAAAGCAGGCTTGAGTTTTCCACACCCCATTTCGTTGGCTTTGATACGAGTTTAAATATACAAAAGCTTTTACAAAACTTTTGATGCCTTTATGACGGCTCACCAAAGTCTCAAAAGGTTCATTAAAACTATAAAACTACCCAGAGCCGAGCTGGAAAAGATTGAAAAATAAATTGCTTAATTGCATTCGGTTGGGGTTTATTGCAAAGCGATATTGTAGGGTAGAAGCGCAGTGGGAAAGAGTTTGAAATTATAATTTGTTGTGGTTTTGACCGCTTAAGATGCATTTAAAACTTTACGCACTCAAAGCTAAACCAATATCACTTTTAATGCAGTTTGTAACTAGACATAATTCAATGACAGTTTTCAAGAGGATTGTTGGTTAATGTGCTTGCTATCTGAAACGTGCTAAGTCTTCTTCCTGTGATAGTTTCAAGAGGAAAGTGTGGCTGAAGTGCACGTCGATTGATGGTTAGGAATCCGGTGCACTTAGCTACTAGCACCTTCAGCTAGGGGCGTCTGCAGTGAGAACGATTTGATATTTAGTAAAGACGTTCATTGCCAAAATCAATCACCACAATACTGGCAGTTACTAGAGGGTTGGGCCCTAGCGAGTTCCTTGTAAGAAAAGTCTCCTCAGTTGGTCGGTTCAAAAGACGAATTTAAGCTACAGGGTGGCTGATGAATTTTGCTACATTAAGAAACTCAAATAATTTTTTTCTCAGTGTATGGAATTCATTTTTCTTTTATTTATGTTAAAGCTCATTAAATTTTATTAAATATAGCTTAATTAGTTTTAAAAATAATGGAATTTAAATGCCCCCCCTGCTCGTCGATGCATGTGCGGCATCTTACCAAAAAGTTGTTCATTACTGCTTGGAGAGTTGAGACAGGAATAGCCGCAATTGTTTCTCGAATGGATTGCCTTAGTTCATTGTTGGTTTTGCTTTGAAGACTTCCTGTTTGCAATAACCCCACAAGAAAAAGTCAGGTGCAGTAAGGTCAGGCGACCTGGGTGGCCAACGGAATGTGGAGTTTCTGGATATCAGCTTATTGGGAAATTTTCGTCGCAATTCTGTCATAACAGGTTGCGCTATATGAGGAGCTGCACCATCTTGCTGAAACCACACAGAGTTGAAAGAAATTCTCATTCGGCGTAATTCTGGATAGAAAAACTCTCTCAACATGCTCAAGTAACGGTCTCCAGTAACCGTAACGGTGTGACCGTTTTCTTCGAAGAAGTAGGGCCCGACAATGCAGCGTGATGAAACTGCACACCACACTGTGACACGAAGTGGATGCAATTCCGTCTCATGGAGTATCTGTGGGTTGGAAGCACTCCATATTCGACAATTTTGTTTGTTTATGTTGCCGTTTAAATCGAAATAGGCCTCGTCAGACATGAAAAGACAGTTCAACATGTTTCCATCCTCTTCCACCATTTGAAGCATCTTCTGGCAAAATTCCAAGCGAATCGGCAAGTCTGCAGCGTTCAGTTTGTTGGCCATTTGAATTTTATATGGGAATAAGTCCAAATCTTTGTGCATAATTGACTGTAATGACTGTCTGCTTACACCCATTTGAGCAGATAAGCTTCTTGTCGAAACACGTGGATTGTTTTGTATGGCAGCAGCTACAGCAGCGATTGTTTCCTCCGTTCGAACTGAAGGGTTTCGATGGTAAGGTCTTCTGTTGACTGTCCCATGCTCGGCAAAATTGTTTACAAGTCTTATTATGGTCCATCTGCTCGGAGGATTGCCGCCAAACGTGCGCCTATACCCTCTTTGAACCGAAACTACGGACTCCAGTGCGTGATAGCGGCGGACAATCCAAATTCTTGTTTCAGTGTCCCAGTTATCCATTTTTGTTAAATGTAAAAGTCAATCTGCAAAATAAAAAAAAAATTAACCAGATTCATTAAATAGAAAAAAAGTTATTTAATTTTTTTTTGGTAGCGGCTTTCATCAGCCACCCTGTATTTCGGTATCCAAAATGACTTTAAGCCATAGTGACGCGGGGTTCATTATGGAGATCGCGTTCCTCTCAATCTACAGGGTGTGCCCTTGTTTATATGATGACTTTCCCGACGTATGCTCGCAACGGATCATCACTACGTATGTGGTGTTCTGGTTGTTAGGCGTCATTAGGAGACGTAAGACATCACATGGCAGTCCTGAGAACGGTGTTCCGGCCGTTATTGAGTTTTGAGTAAGGCGTATCAATTCATTGACCGTGATCCGTTGCCATGATCGTGCAGTCTCCTACGTACCAAACATTGGAAACTACTGCTGGTGGTTAAGGGAGCTTTGAGATATTAAACAGAACCGGGGCTGGAACACCTTCTTGTGATAACCTTTGGTTTATTCTCCTTGATCTTAGTTTCTTCTTACTTAGCTCTACAGGCGCCTGTCGATGAGTTATATAGTTGACTTTTAAACTTGAGCCAAAATAAAAGTAGCTAATGTCACTCAGAAATGTGACAATATAGCTGTCTCTAGAGATTTCGAGCCCTTCACCTCGTCGATGGCTTCCTCAGCATCTGTGGCTGTGATGACAATAGGCAAGGGACTACTTTTCAGTTTGTCCGCCTTTTTGATGACCGTTTTTTATGTCGGCCGATATATAATCGGCACATCGCGCTCTCGCATTTCTTTGAACCCATGCCAGCCTTATCTCTGAAGGTCGTTGCTACACTATCGTTAGGCTTTGTGGATTTACAGGGATGTAACCGTAGTCTATAATTTGACAACGCCAGCAGTGATCTTCCATTTCTACCAGATGTCTGATTTCCTCCCAATTCGCGGATATCCAATACCGAAATTCGCACCTGACCAGGTTTTCTGACCAAGATCGTTGTTACGGCTCGCGAATTTTCAGCATTCTTCTTGAAGGTATAAATCGATTCAATTTTCAAGTAAAAACATGAAATCAAAAAATCATACCAATGTTTAAACCTTTTTTAGTCAAGTCTAATTTAGATGAATTTTCCATTTTTTACAGTAAGAGCTGCGGTTAGGTCCAGAATCGCGGTAAAAGTTATGGGTACAATTTTCGGTAACGTCACTAACAATTGAAATGTGTTTGTAATGTAATTGTTTGCCCAATGCAAAATAATTACTTCACTAGAGCTCGAGAAGTGGCTGAAATTCAACCACAAACTTTATTTTATTTTTAATATTTGGTACTTCTTCCATTCGCAGTATTTCGCTTCCTTTCTATCCTGTAAATTTTCTTTAATATATTTTTGTTTTCTTTGATTTATTTTTTTTTTTTAGAGTCTCTTTTTGTAATTTATTTAATTGTTTTCTTTTTTATTGTTTCCTGTTCTTGCTTATCCATTCCTTCACTTTTCCTTCCCGTTGCTTTAATTTCCTTTTCTTTCCTTTCCTTTCCTTTCCTTTTCTTTCCTTTCTTTTCCTCTCCTTTCATTTCCTTTCTTTCCTGTTGTTTCCTTATCATATAATAATACAGTTTGTTTATATTTGTTTCATTTTATTTTATTTTATTTCAATTCACACAAACCTAACCACAAAAAATTCAAACAACAAAACTAATTTCGATGTTGAATACCCTTTATGAGTAATAAATTGTACTAGAGTTCGCCCAGTGGTTGAAATTCAACCAATAAACTTTATTTTATTTTATTTTTTTGCTGTAGGTATGTTTTATCCGCCTTTTTTTTCTTCCTTTCTATGTCGTTCCTTTCCTCTAACATATTTTTATTTTCCTTGATTTCTTTTTTTACTCTCTTAGTTTATTTTTTACTTTCCTCAAACTTCTTTTCCTTTCCCTCCCCTTCCTTTTATTTTCTTTCTTTCTCCTTCGTTTTCTTACCTTTCCTTTAATTCCCTTTCCCTTCCCTTCCTTTCATTTCCTTACCATTCCTTTCTTTCCTTTAATTTTCCTTCCTTTCCTATCCTTTCCATTCCCTTCCCTTTCCTTCCTTTCCTTTCCTTTTCCTTTTCTTTCCTTTTTTTCCTTTAATTTTCCTTCCTTTCAATTCTTTTCCTTTCCTCTATTTTCCTTTAATTTTCTTCGGTGTTTAATACTCTTTATGAGTAATCATTTATTTAATTTTTGTAAACCCTGTTTGTAGGTATCAGCAATGAATTTTACATATTTGCTCATATTTTACATTGCTTGTATAATGTATCCAACAAAGCAACTTTTCGTGCTCTCAGGAGAGCAGGTGACACTGGGCATCGTAGCCAGTAATCAATACAATAACAACAACTAAAGCAAAAATGCATGACACAACAGAGTATCTATAGTGCGAATACTTATTTTTCATTGGTCCACTACCAACTCTTCGCACTCACAGTGAGAGCCGACCACACGAATAACACAAAAACATGCATGGCAAGTCTACTGACACTACTACGGCTCTTAAATTTTTCCTACAAAGCAACTCCTCGGCCATGCTCACGATTCAGCATAGTACACAAGAAGCAAGTACACACACACACAGCGTGTCTATAGTGTGAATAAGTGAATGTGTAGTGGTGTGACTTTTATGTTAAATTTTTTATATTAAAATGATTTTTTAAATTTTTTTTATTTACGGATAAAAGTACACCTCAAAATTTCCTATCTATACATATATAATTTGTATACCTTAGAATTATAGTTTAGCAGAAAACGGTTCTACATTGCATTCATCTTGTCTATTTATATAGAAGATTTGTAAACACTGTTTGTATCATCAATGAAGTTCATATATTTCCTCATGTTTTACATTGCTACCTTAATATTTCCAACAAAGCAACTCTTCGTGCTCCCAGGAGAGGCGTTGACACTGGACATCGTAACCAGTGATGAATACAATAGCAAAAATTAATGACACGTTTACTCACACAGCAATCGCTCTATAGTGTGAATGCATATTTGGCATTTGAAGTGGTGTCATTTTTAAACTAATTTGTTTAATGCACTGCTGCTTGAAAATATTCAAAAATCCATATCCAATTGTTTATACCTTAGATGTATAGTTTGGCCGTAAATCGGGACAATCTTTCTCCACTTTCGCATTTATATTATAGATTCTCATTCTTCTGTTACTTTTATATTTGGACATCATCCAGAACCAGGCATACACTTGTGCTCATATAATTAAGCCACACGATCGGCTAAGTATACAAGTTCTTTTTTCGCAAATTTTATTAGAAATCCCGAATTAAAGTTTACAAAAATATTAAACGAAATGCATTTCAATTCAATTTTTCTACTTATTTCATGAGTTAAAATTAAAATGTTGGAACATAAAAAGATTTAACCTTCGTAGGTACGAAATTTGTGCTCATATAATTAAGCCATACGATCGGCAAAGTATAAGTTAAACTATACCGAACTGATGTTATTAAAAAAATATATTTTTTACGCAGCTAGCCGGTTCGTCTAGTTTATTTAATGTCAAAAATTGGACTGATTACAAATGTTTGAAACGCTTAATTATATTCCTCAATTCCTCCCAGTCGCGTCGCAGTTTCCGAGAAGTCCCGCGGCTTCGCAGTTGAATGCTTATTTGGAAGTTACACTACATTGCAGGTATGAAGAATTTGGCCTTGATTGAAGGTGTCTGATGTCCAGACATACTGTCAGCAATTAAGCGGATGCGCGTATAGCTTTGGTATGCAGGTGGATTGCATTAGCGTGAGAAAGAATTATTTGGAGTTTTTAATGTTAGCTCCTCCTCTTTAAAAACGCTTGTCCTCGAGCGTCTGAAAAATTTGAAACGCTCTTGTTGAAGGTGTAGGGACTTGTGATGTATCTTCTTGTGATTGATTGGCCTGTGTATTGGCCTCTGCTGATGGTTTTATACGGTTTCTTTGTTTTTTTACTTACAGGCAGTATTTTGCGAGGCCGCCTATCAGGACTATGACTGTGATGAGGATGAGTTCTGAAAAACTTAGATTTACCATCCTCTCTGTTTGGAGTGACTTAATTTGAATTGTATTATTTATATGTAGTTCGCTAAGCGCTTCCAGTGATAAATGTTTAGTCAGGCTTTATTCCACTGGATTTGGCTGCGCACTTGCTGCCATTATTCTTAAGGGGGTGCTTTAAAATTTGTGTATGTTCTTGTCCTTGACTTTTACAGTTTCGTTCTTGAAATTTATAATATAGGTTCCATTCATGGCTCGCACATCGCCGCTTATTGTAATGTTACCTTTGTAGTTGTTAAGAAAGAGTATTCCGGGCGCGATAAGCTCATCTCTTGGAATATGGCTAGCGTTGATGAAATGACATGAGAAATTGAGGCTTTTTATTAACTTAGGTATACAAAAATCATTACTTGAATCGAACAACTCATTTTGCTTACAAATACTAATCTTATTATATTTCTTGCACTTATTTCCTATTCCGAACATCCGGTCTTTATTTCGTATAACATTATTGTATTTCAGATCAATCATTCTATTATTTTTTATTGAAGCTTTTAGTATCAAATTTTCGTAATTATCGTTTGTAGTTAATAGTACTTTAACAATATATAAAATTGATTAAATATTTCTTAGTACGCTTACTTCAGCTTATTCTAATGCTTCTTCGACGTTGTTGAATGGCAAATTTTCTTTATTCATTGCTCCTATGGCTAAGTCTATTTCCTTTTTTTTAATATTATTGAACTTACAATTCCGATTCTTGCCCATTATAAGGCATACTTAATATTAATTATTTCCTCTTTAATCAATCTTAGCTTATTTAGAGGGCTTATTGCCACTTCATTGGCTGTTACTTCGTCTTCTTTTATTGCATGCATTAGCTTATTAGTTATCTCAATTATCTTATCAATTTGTTGATTCATAGCTTTATTTATAATTATCTGTTTATTATTATTTGTAATTAAGTGATCTATATTATAGGTTATCATATTGAGGTCGTCATGGTCAGGGCTTCCTGCTAAGTATTTCCAAGCAGTGCCGAGGAAATCTAGAGATCTTTGGGTCTTAGGATTTTAAAGAGGCTCAACAATTTCCAACTTTTCGCTAGCTTGTTGGGCTTCGTGCCGTAAGGTGGGATAGAAAGGATTTGATGGTTGTATGTTTTTATCTATTGTTTGATTTTGGAGGGGCCATTATCTATGATTAACAAATGTGACGATGAATAGTCGTGGATTTGAATTTCTGCGTAAGCCGTGCAGATGATGATACTGAAAGGGATTGATTATTCCTTAATGACCATAACGCTCAATTATTTAGAATTTTTATGATCGTACGCCTATGGCATATTACTCGATTTTCCTAAAATCTAAAAGTCGTATGCCTATCCTTATATCCTTATTTACTTATTCTTAGATTACAATTTTTAGTAAAAAAAAATTTTTTTTTCTTTCTTTTTTTTTTTTTTGATTTTTTTTTTTTCTTGTTATTGGGCCTTGATATGGCTTTTATGCACCGACCTTCCTGATGTAGTTGTGACCGTGTTTCCCTTGTCTTCCAGCACTATTTCCTTTTTGTATCGGGGTGATAATTTATTTCCTAATCTTTTATTAACTTTTACGTAAATTACGTAATTTCTACTGTAAGTCCTAAAATTTGTCCTATTTTAAACCTTTTTCTTGTTTGCTTTTTAGATTTCTTATATTTTCGTCCCTGTCCAATTCTATTGGGGTCTGTCCAATTGTCCGTCCAAAGAAAAGTTCGGACTATATGTCCTGGATAATTTAGAGTCGGCGTGGCTTTTAGTATGGGGTTTACTGGGGGTCGTTCGTATTTATTTTCGAGACAAATCCTACACTGTTTGGCTACTCTTTTAATTTTCGCATTTATCTGGGGGAAGTAATATCTTCCCAAAAGTTGAGTTTTATTTTCGGTATTGTTGCGATGGGCTCTGTTGCGTTCGCAGATAATTACTCTTTCCTGTTTGGATTCAGTAATAATGTCCTGTACAAAGTTTGGCGTGTAGTTGGTGTGGATTTTTCCTATTATGTTGTCTTCCGTCTTTATACAATTCGTGACTGAGAGACTTAAATATCTCTTTAGTAAAGTGGTAAGGTTTTCGTCGGTGAAGTCTCTTTCTACTATGGTGTGCCTATGATAGGTTGGGAAAATTATTTGGAATTGGTAGGATGAGGTCTCGCCCGTGGAAAGGAAAATTTTGTTTGTTTTTTTTGTTCATGTGTCAAATTGTCCGTATTTATTTCTAAGCTATTAACTAACTTGGACACTTGCTTTTTTTGCCATTTTTAATTGTCATGTAATCTCTGGAGATGTGGATTGTTGCGTCTAGTTGTTTAAGACTGTCATTACCAAGGATGCCATGGAATGACTTTAGTGAGGGTAAGACAAAAAACTTGAGTCGTTCTTCATTTAATCTAAAGAGGTTTAGGAAAATATGGTGGGATACCTTCACCTTACGTCCGGTCGAATTTGCATTGAAAACGTTTTCGTTTGGCAGGGGATTCCCTGCTAATGAAGGTTGCATATAGTTTTTGTTTGAACCAGTGTCTATGAGGAATCTTAATACCCCTCCATTGGCTGTTTTGCACTGGATGTATAGGAATGTCGAGTGGGTCAATCTAAAAATGGACGTCGCAAAATGCTTCGCCGTCCTTTGGATCGTCTGTCGCATATTTTATGTAGTCCTGGTAATAGTCGTTCCAGGTTTGTGCTTCGCAATCTTCGAGGACATCTCCGAATTCGTTTGGTTCGGATTGGTTGGCCACGGCGCGGGGCGGCATCGGGGACAACCTGTTCTAAAAGATGCGGTATGCGCCGGGGGTCGTCGTTCCGATGCAAAGTTCAGTTCGTGTGTCCAGGCCTATTCATACAGTTTACATTCCTAGATCGCATCGATTGGTCTATGTCCATGGTTGTAGGACGTTTTGGTTGCGATGGCCTAGGTGGTGGGTTATTGTACTGTGGACGTTGCTGTTGAAATTGGTATTGGGGTTGTTTATATTGGTAATATGGTTGTTGGTATTGGTTTTGTTGGGAATATCGGTTAAATGAAGAAATTGGTTGGGGCAGATGTGCCAATTGTGGGTAAAACGGTTGGTTTGAACTTCTTCTTGGGGGAATTGAAGACCTTTGTTGGTGTTGCATACTAAATAATGTTGGGGGTAGGTTAGGTCGTTTGGCTAAGCTGTCCTGACAATTGGCATGTGCTGCCCTGAAGTTTTGGTTCTCCAGTTTAATGCACAGGTGCAAGGCTTCCGGAAGATCAGCCGGCTCTTTCATGCCGAGGAGCCTAGAGAGGTCACCCGATAGTCCTCTGATGAGGGTATCCAGCGCCTTGTCGCGGTACGTGTGCGTGAGGGCATGCATGGATTCCTCGCTAATTTCAATGCACGCTATTTTGTTGAGGATTAGCGAAAGATGGGAGTATACTTCGCCGTAAAATTCCTGTCCGGATTTCCAACACTGTATCAGGCAGGTCATCTGGTACTCGAGGGTGCTAAGGTCTATTTTATCGGCATAGTGCATGGTAAGGCATTTGGAAATTGCCTTCCAGTTCAGAGGGGTGTTGTAAGACTCTAGTGCTGCATCTGCACTACCTACTATTGAGTAGCGGATGACACTAAGAATGCAAAAATACTTTGGCGACCCTGCACTCGGCTCGTATATTCTAAGTACCCTTTCTACACTCTTTTTCCAGCTGCTGAGCTCTGCTGGATTACCACCGAATTCGCGCAAGGACGTCTGGTACCTTGTCCATATCGGACAGATTAGTTCGATATCTATCCTCAATAGTTTGGTCTGATATGGGCTGTTGTGTTGGGTGGAGTATATCTTTGAGAATCCTATTCTCGTCTGTGATAAGAATTTCTCTCATCAGGTCCTTAATAAGACCTCTGCATTCAGGAGTGGGGTCAGCAGCCTGTAGAGCAGGAGCATCAGGGACTTGTGGTGGTGCAGGTACACCTGTATTGCCTAGGAAAGGACCCTTAACAGGTTATTTTGTGCGCTTTTTATTTTCATTTTATTTTTTCCTGATTTAATGTTATGATTTGTGGAACAATTTTTACAGTCTTTGGAGGGTCCCTTTGGTGGTGAATCGCAGAGCTGTATTTAATTTATTAAAGACTATATAAATTATTTTATGGGCTCTTTATTTTTTTTCTTTAATTTAATTTAAAATTGAATGAAAAAGAGAAAAAAATAAAATTTAAAATCTACAATTAACGTCGCTTCTTTCGCTTGATTAAATTTAGGATGTTTTTCCTTATTTAAAAATTTTCATTTTTTTAGTTTTCTAAAAATTGCTTTTCTTTTAACTTTCACTTATTTAACTATTTTCTTATTTAATAAATTTTATTATCTATTTTCCTTATATAGCTACTCCAACACGCATGGCTCCGGGATTGTCCTTTTTGCTTGCCACTGCTGCTGGGGTCGCGGTATTCCACTTCTGTCGCGCGCTGGCTCTTCCGCAAGTGTGGGTAAGGGGATGAGTCCGTTGATCCTTGAGGGTTGTCTTACGTGTAATTAAAATTTTTTTTTTTTTTAATTTTAAAAGCACTTCACGACTGGACCCTTTGACGTTGGGCGCCAGTTAAACTATACCGAACTGATGTTATTAAAAAAATATATTTTTTACGGTAGCTAGCCGGTTCCTCTAGTTTGTCTTGCCTTTCACATTCTTCCTGTAGAAAAACCTAAAACTTCTGTTACTTTACACACTTTTCTCACACTTCTGGAAACTTTCCCGTATATTTCTCTTGTACGCAATTGAACTTCTGTTTTTGGCCATTTGCTTCATTTTTTTGAAATAATCTCCTTAAGAACAGTTTAATTGATTTAACTTTAAATTTTTTGGAGTAAGTGACCTCATCTTGTCATCTGCAGATCACAGTGACGTCGATCAAAGAAAAGATGTTCCAAATGAAAAATAAAACTACGTCACCGATTCGGGTTAGCTATTGAAACCGTTTTATTGTTCGCTGATCAGGTGATCTTTTATGGCGGGCTCAAATAGGAATGAAAACACAAGACAATAATGTAAAAAGATAGTGACATAGTTTGCAAAGAGTATGTATAGAGAGAGAGAGAGACTGGAATGTCTATCCGTATGTATGAGATGTTGTACACATGCATTGTATTTTGCTTTATATGTGGGCCCGAATGTAAGAGAACGAGAACTTGTTTCGGAGCAGCGTTGCCAACTATACTGCATAGGGTGTGTTCGCAGCTCATTCCTAATCACACAGTATTTTCCAAAATGGCTTAATTATGTGAGCACGGAAAACCCAATAAAGAGCGAAAAAAACTTCTAAATTTTCGCAAACGACATAATTAAACGGGATTTCATCCACCTCTATAGACGTTGCAAAGATAATAAATAATTTTTGCACGTAAGAGAATAAAATTGCAAAATAACTTGAATGATTTTCTCTTTGAGCACAAGTGTATGTAAATATATATCAACATAAACATATCACAGCAACTTCAACTGTGTAAACATTTCTTATTTATGTGTAAACCAAAGTAACATTCACTTCCAGTTTTGTTTCGATTTCATACATTTTATAACATGCAAATACATGAAATTTTTATATTTACGTATACAAACAAACATACATAGTCCTTATCTATTCCTATATTACACGCATCAGCAGATATGTGAATGACGACATGGGACTATATTTATTTATGAGTGTGCTGAATATAAGATTTCAGCTGCAGAAATCCTTACTTTTGTCACTTAAAACTTTTTCTTGTAGACACTGCGTTCGACAGCTTTCTAAATATGTACTTGAGTTCCATTGATTTTGTTGACTTGATGTCAAGGGAGAATTTACATAATAACAATAAAAACATACATATCAATGTATATATGCACATATGCCACATTGTATACCTTTCATAACTTTTTTCCGATGTTTGTAAGTATAATAAGAAGAAGATACAGACCCACCAATAAGTATACCGAAACATTCAGGTCGATGAGCTGAGTCAATTTAGCCATCTCCGTATGTCCGTCCGTCTGTCTGTTTAAACGCAAACTAGTCCCTCAGTTTTAGAGATAGCTCGATGAAATTTGGTAAGAGGCAGCCATTTTGTAAAGAATTAATCATTGTTCGGAACCAGCATGGTCGGACCAATACAACGCATAGCTAGGGCTGCCAACCCTCCGGTTTTCGACCGGAGACTTCGGTTTTGAGGTTGGTGTCTCCGGTCTCCGGTTTTCTGACGTATTTCTCCGGATTTAGGGGAGTCTTAGTTAAAAACTTAATATTTGCTCATAACTTTCTGAGATTTAAACGTTTGCTATAGTTTATTTCAATAAAATAAGTGAGAAAAATACAATTGTAACAGATATTGCGCAGTCCAAAATGAATTTCATATTTTTAATTTGATAATATTTGAAATGTAGTTTTGGGCGACCTTGAGCGACACCGAGTCACCTTAAGAACAGACTTAATAAAACCTTCATAGGACACTGGAATTGGGACAAAGAAATAAACAAATTGGAATCGAATAACCGAGTCATATGCGAACATTCTTTATACCGACAGATATAAAAAATCCCGTAGAATTTAAAAATTCGCTGAAATACATATACGAGGTGTGTTCAAAAAGTATCGCGCATTTTGAGTTTTTTCAAAAATTATTTATTTATTCATGAATATCTATTTTGTCCCCTTCAAAGTAATTCCCATGAGATATTATACACTTGTGCCAACGGTTTTTCCAATCTTCGAAGCACTTCAAAAAATCATTTTTTTGTATCTTGTTCAGCTCCTCCTTCGATGCCGTCTTTATCTCGTCAAGAGAAGCGTAACGTCGTCCTTTCATGGGCCTCTTCAGTTTAGGGAACAAGAAAAAGTCACAGGGGGCCAGATCTGGGGAATACGTGTTTTTGGCCAAAAAGTCGCGCACAAGCAACGATGCGTGAGCAGGGGCGTTATTGTGCTGCAAAAGCCAATTTTTGTTCTTCCACAAATCCGGGCGTTTCTGGAAGAAAACTATCAGCAAAACTTTCACATTCGACCGAACTTGGCGCGCTTTTTTCAGTCTTGGTTCGTGCGGCAGCTTCCATTGAGATGATTGAGCTTTGGTTTCCACGTCATAACCATAAACTCACGATTCGTCACCAGTTATGACCCTCTGGAGCAAATTTGGGTCGTCGCGGACAGAGTTTAACATCTCATTAGCAATGTTCATGCGATGCTGTTTTTGGCCACAATTGAGCAAATTTTGGTACGAATTTCGCGTAAAAATCGAAGACGATCCAAAACACGTGCAAGCAAAG
This sequence comes from Merzomyia westermanni, assembly GCA_949987695.1. NCBI lineage: Eukaryota > Metazoa > Arthropoda > Insecta > Diptera > Tephritidae > Merzomyia > Merzomyia westermanni. Next base: position 40,260,805 of record OX465291.1, on the reverse strand, counting down.
CAGCTGTCAACAATTAACTGAACATTCAAAATGGCCGAGCTTGTCGGCATAAGTGAGAGACATGAGTACCAACATAACGTCACAAAAAATTCGAAATTCGAATATACGTAACCAGCGAAAATTCAAAATTCGCGATACTTTTTGAACACACCTCGTATTAACTAAAACAGATGTGTCATATTTAACTATTATTTTATACAAAGGTAAGTTTTACGTACGTACATACATACTTATGCATGGACCTAAAGATGCAAACTGTTGTTTACAGCCTTTTATTGTTATTCGCATGTACAAGTATGAACGGGGATACTGCCCTCAACAGAAAAGAAAAAAATATGATTGTGTTTTTCAACAGTCGTGGCTAGAAATACAAAAGGTGGATTCGCAAAGTCGATGAAAAACATGCGAAATGTATTTTCTGTAACTTAAGTTTTACAGTAAAAAGGGATGGCGAAAATACCCTATCTAAGCACATTGGAAGTGAAAATCATAAAAAAAAAGTTAGGACCGTGGATGCAAACTCTTTAATGACAGCATTTATGCCACAGAAAAACTCTTCTGAAGAAATGAAGGTAGCTATAATAGAAGTATGTTCTATTTACCATGCTATAAATCACAGTCATAGTTACTTGAGTACTGATTGCGGAATCAAGTTAAATGCACTAACGTATTCAGATTCATCATCAGCTCAAAAAGTTCACTGTGGAAGAACTAAAGCTGAATCAATTGCTTTAAAAGTTATTGCCCCCTGTTCAATTGAATCCACTTTGCAAGACTTGAAAATTAGCCGTCCACAAGTTCACTTTTCTATAGCTATAGATGCTTCAAAAAAGAGGAGATCAAAAAATTTATCAAATTGTTGTTCGTTATTTTCACTGTGATAAAGGTATTCAAAATAAACTTATGGATTTTTTTGAAGACGCAGAGGAAACTTCATCAAACATCTTTGAAAATATAGAAAAGTTCCTAGAAAAATGTAATTTAAGTACAAACCAAGTTTCTGCGTTTTCTGCAGATAATGCCTCAGTAAATTATGGTGTACGTAATTCTGTATACCAAAAAATTACAAATAAGTTTCATGATACAAAAGTCGTAAAGGCTAATTGTAATTGTCATGTCCTTCATAATGCTGCAAGAATTTCATGAAGACATTGTGTTTTGATGTTGAAAATTTAGTTTTTAAAGTTTACGCCGAGTTTTCGAATAGTGCAAAGCGCACCAAAGAACTAGAAACCGTTTTTGAAGAATTTGAAATTGAGTACAGAAAAGCTATTCGGCACAGACCGACCAGATGGCTTACTTTAGGTAAAGCTGTTGATCGCTTAATACAATCGTGTACTGCCATATGGATGTATTTTGAAAGCCGCCGGGAATCTAAATGTCATCCGGTTATATGGCAGTTCGTACAAGGCAGTAATTATGATGATATCGTAAATTTATCTTCAAAACTTACGCTTTCAGAATGTTTTCTTTACTTTACGCATCATTATTTGAACATTATGACAGAGACAATATTGGCACTTGAGTAAAATACGGTTACGTCAGGCGACTTACATTCTTTTCTTGTTAGCGTTAAGTCTAAAATACAAGACCGACAACTAGATCAGTTTTTTGGAGCCAAAGTCATCAGGAACTTAAAATTTTTGGACATCTCAGACCAAAACAAATTCAAGAATGATGCTAATGAAGTATAAAAAAAGACAATAAAATACTTAGTTCAATATTATGATTTTGAAAATTCGGTTTTCAAGTTATTTAGCAGATTTGACCTAACCAATGTGGTTGGCTTAAAAAATATTAATGAATATCGGCTAAACGATGACGTTAGAAAATTAAAAGAAATACATTCCGAATTTATCCAATCAATAGATGTATCAGTAATCCCAGTCGATTTAAAATGGGTTCGGTTATTCAAAAGTACCGATTTATCTGAGCTTCCAGAAGTTATCGGGACTATTTTATCTATTCCTAATGAGCGAAACTGCATGTCAGTAGATATGGTCAAGGCAGAATTAATGATTAAAATAAATTATAAAATGACATGCCAAGAATTCCTAAACTTTTTGATACAACCTGCACAACAAACGCTTTTAAAATTATCTCAGAAAACTGAGAAATACGGATTTAAAAATTAAAAATTGCGCCAAATAGTTACAAAAGTACTTTTTTGAATTGTTAAAATGTTTTCGTTTATTTAAATAATTTTGTTTTAATAAATATGTATAACTAAATATACATAAATACAACAGCACACACTGCACGTGCCACAACCGATATGCTGAACATCGGAAGCTTACTTTTGCGCCACCTTGTATATGTTTATGTGTTTATCTACACGAAAGTAAAATGTCTTTAAATTTCTAACACGGTTTTAGAAGACTAATATTTAGACAAAATAAAACCGGTTTTCACAAACGTCTGAGATAGTGTTAGTTTGATTTTCATATTTAGCCATTTTCGAAACGCAAATCTCCGGTTTTGGAATATTTTCAAGTTGGCAGCCCTACGCATAGCTCCCATAAAATAGATTGATCCGATAAACGGGTTTTGGCCTATAACTGTTGCAATTAAAAAGCTAGGAACGTAAAATTTTACAGGTTTGATACATATTATATATTTATTGTCTGTTGTGAAAATCACGCAGATCGCACCAACATAACATACGAGGTGTGTTCAAAACGTATCGCGAATTTTGAATTTTCGCTGGTTACGTATATTCGAATTTTGAATTTTTTGTGGCGTTATGTTGGTACTCATGTCTCTCACTTATGCCGACAAGCTCGGCCATTTTGAATGTTCACTTAATTGTTGACAGCTGCTTTGCTTGCACGTGTTTTGGATCGTCTTCGATTTTTACCTATTCAAAAAAATGGATCAAAGAACCTGTATCAAATTTTGTGTGAAAAACGAAATTAAGTGCGCGGATGCATTCCGAATGTTGACTGTGGCATACGGAGAAGCTACCTTGGACCGAAGCAACGTTTATCGGTGGTACAAAATGTTCTCAGAAGGCCGAGAAGATGTGCAAAGAAGAACAAAAATTGGCTTTTGCACCACGATAACGCCCCTGCTCACGCATCGTTGCTTGTGCGCGACTTTTTGGCCAAAAACAACACACTAATGATGCCGCAGCCACCGTATTCCCCAGATCTGGCCCCCTGTGACTTTTTCTTGTTCCCTAAACTGAAGAGGCCCATGAAAGGACGACGTTACGCTTCTCTTGACGAGATAAAGACGGCATCGAAGGAGGAGCTGAACAAGATACAAAAAAATTATTTTTTGAAGTGCTTCGAAGATTGGAAAAACCGTTGGCACAAGTGTATAATATCTCATGGGGATTACTTTGAAGGGGACAAAATAGATATTCATGAATAAATAAATAATTTTTGAAAAAACACAAAATTCGCGATACTTTTTGAACACACCTCGTATAGATCCCATACAATCGATTGTTCCGATAAATGGGGTTAAGGCTATGTATCTTTAAATTAACAGTTTTGTAGAGTTTGTGCTAATTGTAAGTCAGGATGGGACACTTACAACCGTGATGCGTATTCATGAAAGGTATAAAGTCTTCGGCACAGTCGAAGACAGCCCTCACCTTACTTGTTAACCATTATTTACCTACATACATACTTTAACTTATGTTGAGATATTTCAACCAAATTTCTTATACTAAACAATTTAATACCTGGATATGTTACCTATATTGGGTTTCCAATCAGAAGATGTTCTGATTTTCATTAAAAATTCCCTATTCTCCAAGAGTAATACTATATTTACACTGCACCAAATTAGTTATTTTGGGCAAAAAAATCCAAATGCGTCGCATTTTCCCATACAAATCGCATTTCCCAAATTACTGATTTCATCGCATTCGCTCGCGTTTGGGCCGCTACAACATGACATTTATTTTCGAACGCATTGCGTTTGAAGTTTCGGATAAAGGAAATGTCAAACAAAATGCAAATGAGCAAATGTAAATGGTTTTGAAATGCGGTGCAGTGTAAATGTAGTAAAAGCTAAAAAATAGAATATTTTTGAGAAACTATCTTACCTAAAAATATACAAAAAATGATGTGAAATTTTTTTTTGTACAAAAACGTGTGCTTATGTCTTTGTGAAAAAAATCGTTATCAGGCTGTTTAATTTAGAATTAATATAAGAAACGGCACTATCGTACATTTAAAAACCCCAATTTTAACTCTTAGGTAACGTGAGAGTGAGACTGAGAGGGAAATAGAAAGAGAGAGCGATAACTGAACTTCAATTAAGTTTTTCTATTTAGGGAATACTTTAAAATTGATTTGCCCCATAAACACAAATTATGTTCACAACAAAGGGAACATAATAGTAATCAAATAAACACTCAACGTCCTTAAATGGCTGTTGGTATAATCGTCTTAACGATTTTGACCTTTCAAAAAAGCGCGCCTCTTGTCTCTATCCTTTGCCAGCTGACACCAATTAGAAACGCCACGGGATCACAGATCGCGCTCCACTTGGTATTTCGAGCATAGCGGGCCTCCCACTTCCCCTGCTTCCATAGTTGAGTTCCGACAATTATACCTTCCGGGCCGGAGTATCTTCTGCCATTCGCATCACAGGGCCAAGCCAAGAGATCCGCTGGGTTTAATTCGTTAGACTATGTCGATGTCTGCTCGAAGCTCATACAACTCATCATTAAATTAGAGATCCATAAATCCTTCGATGTACTTTTTTCTCACAGAAACATGGCTGCGGCAACCAAGATAACCCACCCTTTTTTCCATATATAATTTGATATTATTATTCTGATCATTCTAATGTTCTTTTTTAAATTTAATCCTGTGAGTGCAATTTTTATCAAGCAATGCATAACTACAACAAACGTTGGAAGATAATAATTACTGGAAAAATACCTTTATTTACATATATATCCTTATAGGGAATTCTGTGGTCGACTAGAACTTGAAGCGAAATCTCCTCTAGCAATGGGTAAGAGAGTACTATCTTTGACATCTTTTTGGAATAATAGAATATATATTTTTTTTCATTTTCTGCTCTTATGCTACTCTTTCTGGAGGACAAAGAGAAATATCCCTAAGCGATGAATAAGGGTACTCCCCTTAAAATCATTTCGGGTCAGTAACAAAGACTTCTACACCCTGTGCTCCGATTTTACTAATCTTGGAGCCATAGGGGAGACCTCCTCAAGTTATTAATAAAAGATTACTCACTTCTATATTTTTGGAGCGAAAGTAGTGATTTCCCCAGCTTTTACTTCTAGCAAAAAGCTGTTTTAGCCAACAAAATAAAAATAAAATTAAAAAAAAAAAAGAAAAAGCTGCAATTGTAGGAATATGAGAAACAAACACAGTTTAAATAAATGTAGATTTAAATTACAATAACTATAGTTTTCCATAATTAATCCTTTATTTCGAAATATGAGAGGTATTTATGTATGAGCCCATTTCCATTGCTTCCACTCCCTAATTTGCTTCCGTAGAAGGCTTGAGGCATGATTCTCCAAAGATTTTTCATTGGTCGTTTAGGAAAAATGTGAAATGTCTTCCTCTTTACTCTTCTGTAAAGTTTTCTTAAATTCCCCAAAATTCCCCCATTACTCGATTCCGATTCATAAAAAAGTAATAACAAAAACTCCATAATTGTTTTTGCGAGGTGAGAGGGAGTTTTACTATAACTCGCCCTACTAGGACATGCAATATTAAAAGGAAGTATACAAAATCAGGTGCTAATACACAGAAGTATAGGGAGTAATAGGGAGTAATCCAATACTCTCAAGGGAGTACTCCGAGCTTAATAAAACGATTATCCCTAGCTCTACTGGGTTCTGACTGATTCTAACTATTTCTGACAATTTACACTTGAGCATCTATGTTTTAGCTCTTATGAAGGAAAAAAAAGCATTTATTGTACATTTAAATTGTACTGCCATTAAAAAGAATTTTTTTTTTTTCATTCATAATAAGAAGCCAAATAATTGGTTTGCTCATTCACTTTTCCATTACATACTTTAAAACAGAGTTTTACTGTGAAATGAAGAGCAATTTCATTAGAAGAGAAAAATTTAACATAAAAGTAAATGAAAAAAATTAGGAAGGAAAACAGCGATTGACATATTTCAAAAATTTATTTTAAAAATAACCACATTTTATTTTTTGATTAGTGCAAAAACTTGTCCCTGTTACACTGCGCTACATTGTCTACCTTTTGAGCGTCCTCCTGCCAGTAAGCATGTAAAGATTTCATAAAACATCTGAATTTTATGACATAATAGAGCACTTCCTTTTTCTATCCCTTTGTGTAAAGTTTAACATTTATTTTATATTTTGAAAACTAAAAAAAAAATATTTATTAATTTTGTTTCAGTTTGGGTTTGACAGCGAGTTTTTTGAGTTTACAAATTTTTACTAGCTGGAAATTTACAAGTAAAGATTAGTAAGTCTCTCAAACTCTTACGCTCTCGATTTGTCTTTCTCTTACAAATATTTTGAGTAAATGAACACTTGACAGAAAAAGTTAGTAGGAATTCGTAACTTCTAGTAATAATTTTTTGTTATTTAACAGACCTAAAGTTTACATGAAAAAATGTCGCTCAAACTAGTTTCAACCTGGTATATTTCTTTTTGAAATTCACATCACTTAGAACACCCACACCCACATTTTCAAAGTACCAGTTCTTCGTGTGGTCAGCATACAGTTGTAAGCCTCGTTTGGCTTTGTATTGATACTAGTAGTAAGTGCTTCACAATTAGTTGGTTTGACTGCAGGGCACATTTGCTTGTGCAAATATAAACTTATATATACTTATGTTAGCAAAATGTTATGTAGGACGACAGTTTCGTTGCAAATTTCATGGTTTAGTTAATACTTGAATTATTTCAAAAATCGTGTTACTGGCAGCGCACATATGTAAATGTTGGTGTGCGTTTGTGCATGTGTTTGAACCAGTCGGCACAAATTTTGTACCCGCTACTTAAGGTAACCTGACTTAAAGTTAAAGTTTAGATGAGTTGTCGACGTTTTAAGTAATAAAAGCTAGCTCTGAGCAGCAATGTTGTAAAGGGTGTTTTTTTAGGGGTATAGAACTTTGAATTGAAATAAAACACAAGAAAATCGTTTTAAGGTCCGCCAATTTGGCTTTATTGGAAGGATAATTTTATGCCATTAATGTTTAAATATGACTTCGGGCATGTGGCCGCCGCGGCTGGTTCGAATAAAGCCAATTCTACAGGTCCAATTTTCAACCACTTTTTCGAGCATATGGGGCCGTATGTCGGCAATAACGGCACGAATGTTGGCTTCCAATTCCCCTAACGTTTCTGGTTTGTTGGTGTAGACGAGCGACTTCACATATCCCCAAAGAAAATAATCCAATGGTGTCAAATCACACGACCTTGGTGGCCAATTGACAGGTCCATTCCGCGAAATTATGCGCTCATCGAATGTTTTCTTCAATAAATTGATTGTGACGTGCGCTGTGTGGCATGTAGCGCCGTCTTGTTGGAACCACAACTCATCCACATTCATGCCATCCAATTCGGGAACAAAATAGTCGGTTATCATGGCTCTATACCGGTCTCCATTAACGGTAGCTGCCTCTCCAGCATTATTGCGGAAGAAGTATGGCCCAATGACTCCACCAGCCCATAGAGCACACCAAACAGTCAGTTTTTGTGGATGTAATGGCGTTTCAAGGGTCTCATGTGGATTATCTTCACTCCAAATGCGGCAATTTTGCTTGTTGACGTAGCCATTCAACCAAAAATGAGCCTCATCACTGAACAAAATTTTGCGATGAAAATCAGCATCGAAATCAATCTCATTTTCGGCCCATACACCAAAATCACGACGCATTGCATGGTCTCGCGGCTTTAATTCTTGCACAAGCTGGATCTTGTAAGGTCGCAAGCCAAGAGCTTTGCGCAAAATCTTCCATAAAGTTGATGGACAAAGCTCCAATTGCTGTGCACGGTGGCGAATCGATTCATTCGGGTCCTCTTCAACACTTTGCTCTACAGCGGCAATTGTTTCTTCGGTGCGCACTGTTCGACGTCTCTGCGGATGCGTATTATCACATAGAGTAAACGTAGTGCGAAAACGATCCATGGTTAACCGAATTAATTGCTCTGATGGACGATTATGTCGACCATAAAATGGACGGAGCTCACGGTAAACTTCGCGAACTGAACCATTATTTTCGAAATAAATTTGCACGATTTGCAAGCGTTGTTCTTTTGTCAACCTGTTCATGATGAAATGGCAAACCAAACTGAACATAAATGACATTAGAGTTGCCAGATTTGACCACAAAATGCCAGTTTTATCTCTATTCAAAAAACAAACCTCTAAAAAAACACCCTCTATTTGATAGATGTCACTGAACTTCATCAGTTTCCATAAATGTTTCAAACTAAAATAAATTTCTGAGAAGAGTCTGGAAGATAAGTTTGAACAAATTAGATGTAAAAACGTTAGATTTTGGTATTTCTTTCTAGGCCGGTGGCTTTGAAATAGTTAGCCAACTTGAAATAGATTCGATTGTGCTCTAATTATATGCCAGCAGAAAATATTTAAGTTTGAGTTTAAACTTTCTCTTATAGATCTGCAACCTAAGAACTAGAAAAGCTTCGTTCGCGTTAACGTATCTCAATATTTTTGCTTTCTGAGTCCCTGCAGAGCAAATACTTCATGAACGAAATCCCGGCAGACAGCTCTAAACCAACACCATTACCAGTTCCCCTTAGGAAATTTTAAGTATACGCTCTTCGTTCAACGAAATTGCAATAGACCTATCGTGGTTGTTGGAAAATCTCAAGGCCTGTATGAACTACTTCCCTCTACCTACGAGTGAACGAGAGAAACGTGCAGTCAGGCTGGAGCATGATATTCAAACAATAACCAGGTCTATGTGACGGAATGACGCAAAGTATATAAAGCTAAGTGTTATCATTTCAGCATGAACCGGTTCAGCCTTTCACAACCCTAGCGAAAACCACTGCACCTGGAAAGCTTCTAGTCTCCTGCTTCGGGCAGGTGCCGAATTCCGAAAAGAGATATACCTTATTCGTCCATATTAGGATCAATCCAGGACCTTAAGATATACATGCCTGCCGTATGACCAAGTCCAAAATATTGGAGGGTCGAACCAATCGTTCCTGCCACAGTCGGGCTTGGATCAAAAGGTAATACTACCGGAGCGTATCGGATGTGTTCTAGGAATTTACTGCCCCTATTCGTAATGCTCCCAAAATCCTCGCGGAAATTACAACAAGAACTATAACAATAGAAAACAAGTAAGGAAATCACTGTTTTTAGCTGTGCCAAAGACATTATACCTTTGATGGATACGCATCACGGTTTTAAGTGTCCAATCCTTACTTACAAAAAGTGCAAACTCTGCAAAATTTGACGTCCTTACCCTGTTAATTAAAATATACATAGGCCAATCCCGTTTATCGTAAAACTCGATTGTATGGGAGCCATACGTTGTATTGGTCCGATCTTGTTGGTTTCGACAAATGATTAATGTTTTACAAAATGGCGGTCCCATACCAACTTTCATCGAGATATCTCCAAAACTGAGTGACTAGTTTGCGTTCAACCAGACAGACCTACGGACAGACGGTGGGTGTATCTCTTCTTCTTCTCATACTTACAAACATCGGACCAGAGTTATAATGCCATTTCAGGAAAGGTATACTAAAGTGAGAGCAGACCGGTTAAATAATAATTTTTACCTGTAATGATTACAGGTTTGATTAATTACTTTCTTGAGAATCCATTTAATGATTGATTACCAATTACTTTCAATTTTGAATGATTATTTTCCAATTAATAAAAAAAAAATTATCAAAAAATATTAAAAATCATTTATATTTATTTTTTTGATTATTTCAGTATTGTTGTAGAAGCACATAAATATACACTTCAAAGATACTGAAAAAAATTCAAAAAAATTAAGGATAATCAAAAGTAATGAAAACAACTTTTTTTATACCTAGTAGTGCTACGCACACAAGGTACGAGTATGTTAACTTTAGTCGCCTAACGGCAGTACGTAACGGCATAAACGGATCGATATAGATATTGACTTATATACGTATATCAAAATGTTCAGGACGAAAAGAGAAATTGATTAAGCCATGTCCATCCGTCTGTGAAGACGATAACTTGAGTAAGTTTTGAGATATCTTAATGAAATTTGGTATGCGGGTTCCTTGGCACTCATCCCCGAGCGCTATTTAAAATGGGCGAAATAGGATGATAGCCACGCCCACTTTTTATATATATATAATATATAATGGGGGCTTTTCCAAAAGCTATATGCATACTGTGTCGTGCCCAGCGAACTCCTGAACATATCGTAAAAGTTCAAGAGCAAAACAAAACACAAAATATGTGGGCGTGGCACCGCCACCTTTTAAAAAATTATGTAGATATTTACTAAATGACACATATATCCAGATTTCATTAATTTAGACCAAACAAGTTCGGAGACCAAACAAGTTCGGAGTTTCCAAAACTATATATTGTCTATGCTGAACCCAAGTACATATTGTGAAAATTTCATAAAGATCGCTTGAGTTCTTTGGCGTCTATAAAAGACACCCTTTTTATATATATTTTTTTTTTACGCACACAAGGTATATTACTTTATTCAGCATAAACGAATCGAGATATATATTTATTAATATATATCAAAACGTTAAGGATGAAAAGTAAATATCCGGGCAAGTAGTTAATACCCCACTGCAAAAGCGAAGTTGTATATGTTTTTTTATTTTCATACCTTTCATGAACATGAAATGTTTGTACGTATACTGAAATGGGCAGGACGATGAGCTGAATCGATGTAGCCATGTCCGTCTGTCGATACGTCTATCTGTCTGTCGGTCTGTCTATTTGAACGCAAATACGAACTGAAAGTATTAAAATAGACCTGCGTAAATTGGTGTGCCATAATAGATCACTACTAGGTATATAATGTTCGGTTCCACCCGAACTTAGACTTCCTTACTTGTTTTTTTGTTAATCTTTGATAACTTTTGCCTTTTTTTATTATTATTATAATTTTTTTTCCAATCTTAAATCAACTTAAATATGTGACGTACAAGTACGGTACTTATAAGTATTATTTTGAAGTACTTTTACAGGGATAATGCTTCACAAAAACTTTCATTTTTCTTCTTTCATACAGATCTAAACTCAGTTTAAAAAAAAAATTCCATCACGAAACTTTTCTTATTTTTTTTTTTATTAAAAAAGTAATTTCAAATACAAGCTTTCAGATTCGTTGTAAAATTATTGCGGTATTTGTACTTTGGACTTGATCTTTTGAATTACTTGAGTACTTCTACTGCTGTCATACTAATACAAGTATATACTCAGTACTTTAGAGGTCTGACCTAACCGTTTTTAAATTTTGGTCTAGTATGTCTATATTTAAAAAATTTCTGAAACTTCTATTAAAATAACTAAAAGAAGATAGTAAGGACTTCATTGAATTTTCCGCAAATATCAAAATAAAAAAAATGTTTGAAAAGAAGTATCAACAGAACATCTCATCAATCAAAACAAATTCTAGAAGTATTTATCTGCGTTGAATCGTTTTGTTTAAATATATTTCTCGCTTTCATTTTCTCTAAGAAGCTTTACTCAAATCTATTGCAGAATTGTCTGAAGCGAATGTCATATTTATTAATCTTCCCTAAAGCTGATATGACTTATGTATAAACATTGTTAATGCGCGCATCTAAACACTGACAGACAAGGCGGATGCTTATAATAAATCATTTTAATTTATTTATATTTGTTCTTCTTAATGACAATTCTAATCCCACAGCCGTATTTGGCGGCCAATTTGACATTTATTGCGCATAGTAACAACCTACTATCTACATATTAATACAGTTATGTTCACAAAATAGCAGCGCTTTATTGCCCATTAAAAACATTAAATAAATGTTGTAGTATATGGTCATGAGATATAATTTAATAACAAAGCGACGTACGATTAAAGAGCAAAAGTATAAGATCTAACTTTTTATTTAGACTTGATCATTAAATTAAGGTAAGGTTAAAAGTAAATAATTCACTTTGTGCACAATAATACCAACAGTTTGTATATTAATAAAAGTTCCCTTATTAATTCTTAGTTTTTATTAGTATGGCATTTGGTATGCTGTTTACCACACGATTTATATGCAAATATTTAAATTATTCATACATAACTTACTCTGACTAGGAATAACTGACCCTCACTACGGATGCCATGGCGTATGAGTAACAAACATTTTGGTGCAAACACAGAATACAAGGAAACGTGAGGTTCACGTTTTATGGAAAGCCACAAAATCGAAAACCCAACTTAAGCATATGTTGTTTTCAATATTGTTAGTCATTTATTGTTGCAAACCCGATTTATTAAACAGAAAATCTTTTTTGAGATTCAATTTTCTCTTTTATTTGGCTTGAGTTGAAGTAACATACTCGTATGCACATTTTTATATTTTTCGGGTAACCTGCTAGGAAATTTTGTTTGTATCACAGCTCTGTTGAGCACTGTTGGTTTCAATAGAAAGTTATATGATTTATTTATCAAATAGATATGTATTGTAAAATAACCCTGCAGTCAAACCAACTAATTGCAAACTACTTTACAACTAGTATATGCAACAAACACAACTAGTCAGCCAACTGTCATACAGGGTGTTTTTTTTACAGGTTTGTTTTTCGAATAGAGATATGGGGCATTTTGTGGTCAAATCTGGCAACTCTAGTGTCATTTATGTTCAGTTTGGTTTGCCATTTCATCATGAACAGGTTGACAAAAGAACAACGCTTGCAAATCGTGCAAATTTATTTCGAAAATAATGGTTCAGTTCGCGAAGTTTACCGTGAGCTCCGTCCATTTTATGGTCGACATAATCGTCCATCAGAGCAATTAATTCGGTTAACCATGGATCGTTTTCGCACTACGTTTACTCTATGTGATAATACGCATCCGCAGAGACGTCGAACAGTGCGCACCGAAGAAACAATTGCCGCTGTAGAGCAAAGTGTTGAAGAGGACCCGAATGAATCGATTCGCCACCGTGCACAGCAATTGGAGCTTTGTCCATCAACTTTATGGAAGATTTTGCGCAAAGATCTTGGCTTGCGACCTTACAAGATCCAGCTTGTGCAAGAATTAAAGCCGCGAGACCATGCAATGCGTCGTGATTTTGGTGTATGGGCCGAAAATGAGATTGATTTCGATGCTGATTTTCATCGCAAAATTTTGTTCAGTGATGAGGCTCATTTTTGGTTGAATGGCTACGTCAACAAGCAAAATTGCCGCATTTGGAGTGAAGAGAATCCACATGAGACCCTTGAAACGCCATTACATCCACAAAAACTGACTGTTTGGTGTGCTTTATGGGCTGGTGGAGTCATTGGGCCATACTTCTTCCGCAATAATGCTGGAGAGGCAGCTACCGTTAATGGAGACCGGTATAGAGCCATGATAACCGACTATTTTGTTCCCGAATTGGATGGCATGAATGTGGATGAGTTGTGGTTCCAACAAGACGGCGCTACATGCCACACAGCGCACGTCACAATCGATTTATTGAAGGAAACATTCGATGAGCGCATAATTTCGCGGAATGGACCTGTCAATTGGCCACCAAGGTCGTGTGATTTGACACCATTGGATTATTTTCTTTGGGGATATGTGAAGTCGCTCGTCTACACCAACAAACCAGAAACGTTAGGGGAATTGGAAGCCAACATTCGTGGCGTTATTGCCGACATACGGCCCCATATGCTCGAAAAAGTGGTTGAAAATTGGACCTGTAGAATTGGCTTTATTCGAGCCAGCCGCGGCGGCCACATGCCCGAAATCATATTTAAACATTAATGGCATAAAATTATCCTTCCAATAAAGCCAAATTGATGGACCTTAAAACGATTTTCTTGTGTTTTATTTCAATTCGAAGTTCTATACCCCTAAAAAAAACACGCTTTATTTCCATATAAGCAACTGGTATTTTTAACTGGGCGATGTCCTACAGATGTCAATTGTCAGCTTTCGACCAAAACATACCAGTCATCTACTACTCCATAAATACTAGTTTGTGTATAGTGGAAATATACTAGTATCATACTGGTTGCAAAATACCAGTTTGATAGTAGTTCAAAATGGCAGGAAATGTACTAGTAAAATTGCATTCTTATCATACCACTATCATACTAGTTTGAAAAAGAGTAAAGAATACTAGTCCAAATATGGAAAAAAAATAGACTCATCAATACATCATTTTCATTTTCCATCATTTTCGATGTGAAACCCTCCGATTTGGGATCGCAAAATATAAACTATATCTTCGAAATATTTCATAAGCTGGTTGCGAATTATAATAGCATGCAATGCAAATGAAATAAAGAAATAATTACAGCTTATGTCGCTTAAACACATACTATAAAAATTGTAGTTGTATACTAATATGGATTAAACTTTTTCTGACTAGTATGATTTCAAACAGAAAATTATAGTTGGATACTAGTATGCTTACTGACTAGTTTGATATTTCACGGCAGGGAAGCTATAGGTACAAAAAGGGAACTCAAACTAAAAAACTTGTAATTTTCTTTCGAATCAATTGGGTCATATTGGTATGAAAACTGATTTTAACCTTATCCGGCATGGGTTGTGGAAGCAATTAGCCTCATTTATATATTACAAACATTTTCTGTTAGAGAAACGAACTTGCTTTTATGATATGTGCGATGGCTAACAACAGCTAAATTTATGTTGCAGAGTTTTCATCTATAAACACATAAAAAGTGTCCTTAAGTTAGGTTCAGACCTGTTAAATAATGATTACTAATCGTAATGATTACCGGTTTGATTGATTATTTTCTGAGAATCCATTTAATGATTGATTACCAATTAGTTTACATTTTTAATGATATTTTTCCATTAAATTAAAAATAATCAAAAAAAAATCAAAAAAAAATCAAAAGTAATCAAAAAATCTGTTTTTGTCAATACATAATAAGTGCCAAACCTGCAAAATTTTACGTACCTAGCTTTTCAATTGCAACAGTTATAGACAAAACCCCGTTTATCGGATCTATCGATTTTATGGGAGCTATGCTTTGTATTGGTCCGATATCATGCTGGTTCCGACAAATGATTAATTCTTTACAAAATGGCTGCATCTTACCAAATTTCACCGAGATATCTCTAAAACTGAGGGACTAGTTTGCGTTCAAGCAGACAGAGGGATGGACGGACAGACGGGCATGGCTAAATCAACTCAGCTCATCGCCCTGATCTTTTCGCTATATTTATTGGTGGGTCTATCTTTTCTTCTTCTCATACCTACAAACATCCGACCAAAGTTATAATACCATTTCATGTTCATGAAAGGTATAATTAGACTTTCTTTTCAAAAAAGTTGAAAAAATGCTGTCAAATGAATTCGTGGTTACTAAGTTTTCTAAAAAATCAAATTAAATTGATTATAATTATACAAAATATTATTAAACGGGAAATTAATATTTTTTAATAATCGATGATGATTGCTCTCAGATGACTGAATAAAGAATGAATGAAATCTTAAAAAAACGCCTACAAGCGCTCCACACTCACTCTTCTATAATAACTCAAATTTAACAAACTTGTGTGTTTTAATATAATGAGCTATTTGTTACACCCGCGTTTGCCCGTAAAACGGTTCCGCCATATTAGAATAACAAACAAAACGCGTCTATCTCAATAAACGCTGCAACCAAACGCCAAAGGACGTACCAAAAAATATGACTTTAATCATTGAGCTGGTCATTTTACAAAGTTTTTCCCAACTACACCAGTTCAACTAGGTGTAAAAATTAATGGACCTAAGCCTACATTATTCCTTAACGATATAACTGTGGGCGCAAGCTAACAAATATTCCCAACTACATAAATAATGAATAAATTATTAAGAGCGAGAATCTATTTAAATGTTTCACAATACAAAGCGTGTTGCCAAAATATAATCCACCAAAAACAACAAAGCAAACAATACAAAAGTAAGCTAACAATTCAATCGAGCTGGAAATATTTCTTAAATTAATAGCTCAGATACTTCTAACATTGTAATTTATTTTGAGAAATGCTCCCGCTCTGTTGATTTTGATGGAAAGCGCTAAAAGTTGTTGTTAAAGCTTTAGCGTGGTTTGTTGAGCTGTGGTGGTTTGATTAAGTGGCGGTGGAGCAGCGCATACGCCTTTGGCAATTTAGTGAAAATTATAATAAATTTTAGTAAGTACAGCGTAGTGCTCTTCAAAGTTATTATTGTTGTTGTGTTTTGCTGGTTTTATTTAAATTATTTTGTCTTTGTGTTTTGTGATCCGTAACCATGGGAGCTTACTCAAATTACTCGCTTAACGTTTACGCCTGTTGTTTGTAAACTTTGTTTACGTTGCCTATTGTTTTCATGTTGTTGTTGTTTTGTGAGAAATGTTTAAGTAATATTATAACTAAGCGACTAGATTAAATGTTATTTATTTGTACGTATTTCTGTTAACAAAGCTATATCTAAAGTCAATCAACGCCCTTACTCGACACCAGTATAATTACAGTTAAAAAAACAGCTATAATTCAAGGGGAGATATATATCACTAGCGAAAATGGCACTTTTTCATGTGAATGGGATGAGTTTCATGACAGAAAAGCTTAACAACAAAAGACAACAGTATTTGTGTATGTCATTTTAAATCAAGCTATATTCAATCTATATCTGGAATGAGAAATTAAGGAAAGCGTCTGATCAGTGAAAGTTTACCTATTTCAAAATATTTTAGAAAACCGCTCTACTTTAAGACTTTTTTCAAAAAACATCCTATTTCAGAATTTGGTTAAAGAACTCTCTCTCAAAATTCTTTCCATTTGATTCAAAAACGAAGTAACTAAGCTAAATATGTATCGAGTTTTCGTTTAGATAAGGCACTTATGAATTTCTATTTGGCTGCAGGCAGATAGAATGTTCTTCAACCGAATTTCGAAACCAAATTTCGGAATGACTCGAGTTTTATCCATTCAAGGGATGTTATTTCGATATAACTCTGTCTAATTCGTAACGCCGCCTTTCAAACAAATTTTTAGAAATATAGTTTTTTTCTTTCAACATTTCAAAGAAAGTAGGGCGATCTTCATCTCAGCCATCGACACGGAATACCGTTCAAGCGCTCAAGCCAGATAGCCATGAAAAGGACTTCCACACTGCCCTTCTCCCCTTAACGTTTCCAACACCGCTCAACGGGCCTCCGCTACCACCAAAAGGTTTCGACAGCAGTGATTTTTAAGCCGCAGCGTCATCATTCATACCAGCTAGCTCAGCCTCTAAATTATCTATTTATCCGCTGCTTTAAGCTACGGGCGCGACATTCTACGTTATTTCAGAAAATTGGTTGAAGTGCAGCTAAATTAGAAACATTTTTCAAAAACTTGGTTTGCTAACTCCTCCACTACCCGTCCTTGTTTGTTACCTTCCGAATCAATTATTTAATTACTCAGCGAATTATTATCAACACGATGACAACCATTAATCTATTTGATACTCATATTGTGAAAATTTTGAAGTGAACTCGTCCATTGACTAATATATTGTTGTTGTTGTTGTTGTAACAGTATCTAGCCCTAGTGCCTTTCAGGCAAAGGTGGCCTCTACTCAGAAAGTAATACTGAAGTCTTCTCAGGGCAGCTCTAAAGACCTTAGTATCTACCAGATGTAACTCCAGGACTGTTGGCGGATGGCACAAAATCTCTCAACGAAATGGCTGAGCTAATCTGGAGAGGCTGATGTAACTGTGGTGCGCCAGTAAATGAAATAGCAGACGAAACCCTGCGGGTTAGGGGTTTAGAATATGCCCGAGGTAGGCATACCGTAGAGGCGACTTATAGGCACAAAGTTAATGACGTGCAACTCTATGGTTGATCTACGTATTTCATGCCTCTCATTACCTATCTTCTCCTTCCGTACCGGGTTAATACCCGGCAAAAGACTGTCACTTTCGACAAAACTCCCCAAAACTTTCTGAACTGATAGCAGACGAGCATGCCAAAGGGGGCAGATTCGCTCTGCTTTCACAGTCGTAGAAGGGTTTAGGTATACCGCTCGCGACCAGTAAGCTCTTACCGAGGGATACATTCCTCAAACAAGCAAATGACAGATGGAAAAACATCAGTACCTACACTCATACTAAACTGGTGTGACAACAGATTATCGCGACTAGATCGAAGGACTTACTCACACTTAGCAGGGAGAGACTCTCGTTACTTAAGGGCCCTCTCACGGGGCACATATGTAAAGGCAGACAAGCGGAAAGGTTAGACATTCTCTTTAACGACTTTTGTAGAAGCTACAAAGACGAAGAGGAGCTTAAAACAGTGAAGCATCTTCTTTGCGATTGCCTTTCACTGTGGCGTAAACGACTGGACTTCAAATATCAATCACCTCGGCGACCTCGGAATCCACAAGATGGTTTGAGTGGGGAGTCATTAGATCCATTTGGTATCACGACGCGATCTCCGGAGCCTAAGAACTTACTCCAAAAGCAAAAGTGGAGGTAGATCGAGGTGATAATATATAATATTGCGCACCCAAAATGGCAGTATCTAATCTTCTGGCTGTTAATTCATTTGATTGAACATTTTGCTTGCTATATAAATATGTACAGAAGCTGTCACCGATTTCTCAAATATTTCTCAAGTTCTAGAACTCAATATATGAATTTAGGTTATCTCAAACCTTGGATAATATATGTCCTTGTGTTTATTGGAAAGGTGCGAACTATATCGTAATTCATACATACCTAGAAGCTTTGAATGGTTTGAAATGCTACATACATTAACACATATTTATGCTAATATGCATACATACATATGTTTCACCTTGACATACACTAATCAATCTAATTTGTTTGACGTCGGATGCCAACCCAAGTTAATTAAGTGCTACAAAATTGGCCGCAAAGTGATGCGAACGTGATTATCGCGTCATTCACATATTGATTCAATCAATAACGGTACAAATGAATTGCGATGAGTGAAAGAGAGAAAAAATTTATTTGCTTCAAGGATAGTGGCATATGTATGAGTTTGTATTTGTTTGACCGTTTCATTACACATCAAATACAGCCATGCAAAACTATATCGATAAATAGAGATAGAGATGATACTTACCCAGCAGGGAAAACAGTAAATAGTGAAACAAATTTCTAGTTCAGAACTAGATCTAAATTGGCAAATGAAAACCAATTTAATTGTAAGTAAATTTGGCAAGTTAAAAATTGTATTTGGAAAAAATTGTATTTCTCTTACAATGCAATTTTACGAAAAATATTTATTAATAAATTAATTTAAGATTGCATTTCTGATGGGTAAACATCTTTTTGCTAGGTCTATGGCAACTGAGCAAAGCTACGCGTCAGAAAATGTAACATTTGCCTTAGCCTTTTGTTGTTGTTGTTTGTTCTATGCATGCATATAAATTCTTGCGTTACTGCTTGCTGATAACTGACGCTGTGCTTAGTTGTGCTCTGTTAGCGCTGATTATACTTGCTCTTAGTTGCATTTTATTATTCGTGCGTAAATCGTGCGTAATACGATGAATACTGTCAATCGCAAAATAAAATAAAATACAATAAAATAAAATAAAGTAAAATAAAATTAAATTAAATTAAAATAAAGTATACTAAATAAAATAAAATAAAATAAAATAAAATAAAATAAAATAAAATAAAATAAAATAAAATAAAATAAAATAAAATAAAATAAAATAAAATAAAATAAAATAAAATAAAATAAAATAAAATAGAATAAAATAAAATAAAATAAATGAAATTAGATTAAATGAAATAAAATAAATTTAAATAAAATTAAGTAAAACAAAATAAAATAAAATGAAATTAAATTAACTTATACTAAAAAAATAAAATAGACGAAAATAAAATAAAATTAAATAAATGAAATGAAATGAAATAAAATAAAATAAAATAAAATAAAATAAAATAAAATACAAAAAAATAAAATAAAATAAAATAAAATAAAATAAAATAAAATAAAATAAACTAAAATAAAATAAAATAAATAAAGTTAAATGAAATGAAATTAAATTAATTAAAATAAAATACATTAAAATAAAATAAAATAAAATAAAATAAAATAAACTAAAATAAAATAAAATAAAATAAAATAAATAAAGTTAAATGAAATGAAATTAAATTAATTAAAATAAAATACATTAAAAAAAAAAAATAAAATGAAATAAAATTAAATTAAATTAAATAAAAAAGAATTTATAAAATAAAAAAATGGAATAAAATGAAACAAAATAAAATAAAATAAAATTAAATTAAATTAAATAAAACAAAATGAAGTAAAATAAAATAAAATTAAAAAAATTGAATCAAATAAAATTAAATTAAATTAAATATAATGAAAAAAAAAATTTATTATACTGAAATAAAATAAAATAAAATAAAATAAGATAAAATAAAATAAAATGAAATGAAATGAAATAAAATAAAAAGAAAGACTGTAGAAAGAAGGGGAAAGTAAAGAATAAGAAATTATATTCAGTAGAGAAAGAAAGGGTAAAAAAGCGAATGAAAGGAACATCATTAGCTGAATGCATTTAATTGATATTAAGGACGAAATAGTACTGGTTCGGAAACGCTATAAGCACACCAGTTCAGAACTAGCAATTTTTCCCACAGGGTATATTTGCCATTTGAGCGATAGCAATCATTAAACTGTCAATGCGTTGACCATATACCGTGATTAAAATAATAGCATGCATTTGACGAAACATTTAGGGCAATCTTCCCAAAATCCTATGTCTTCCGTGAGCAACCAGTTGGGGTGTTGCTTAACACCAATAAAGAGAAAATTGCGTACCAACGCACTTTATATAATTCATAAAAAGATTCAGTGGTAGCTTTTACGCAAAATATTTTCAGCTACTTTAAAAATAGTTGGAGAAATTAGGAGAAGTCCGTGCTTTTCTTTTAAATTTGAAAATAGTATTAAAGCAAATGAGCGTAAAATAACGAATGAATGGTCACCATAAGTATGATATATGCAGAAAGAAGGCGTAAAAGGGAAAATTATTTACGTATGTATGTATATTTATGTATTTATGTGATAGTCATTGTAACAATTCCTGCAATATCTGTATTAAATATAGTCAAATTTAATCCGAATGAGTTGACAGATTGCATCATCCATTATCGGTAATTCAATTAGCGCCTTTATTGGGTAATCATGCGTATAGTTTCTGCGAAAATTTGAAGCTGTTAACGTAATTATATTTAGTTATTTATGCATCGTTGTCTTGAATGGACCGCATTGAATTTACAGCTTATTGTAGTTGGGTAGGTTTATTACAAGCTGGTTTTGACGAAGTTCTCAAATTTCAGGGTTTCAATGCAATCCGAAGGGGTCACGTGTAAGGGAGAGCGCCCTAGGCCTCCATCTCGCACGTCACAGACCGAATATAATTTGTCTGAGATATATATAACGGTGGGCCGACTTGATTTAGAATACTGGAACTATGTGTTGAATTGATCACGGTATGAACTTTTTTAAATATTTGGGATTCAAGGTGTTATCTAGATATCTGGGCTAGCTTATCCAAATATGAGCTCCACTTAGCCTTACCTAATATTGTAATAAATATTTCTATATTTTTTTAGTTCTGAGTTTATGGGCACTGTTCTGCACTCCACGTTTTTCTATTTCAAGGGTAATACATATTTATATTAAAATATATATTAGATCTATACCAGCTTATGTATTTGTACATATGTATATGTACACCTTCCACTTACTCCTCCTCTCATTTCTTACAAATACGTATTCCTTTACATAGGTATTTAATTATTTCATGCCCTAACATTAATAATGTTTTGTTCCTTTTCATTACTTATGGTTCTTTTCACCTGCTCATCTCCTTTTGTTTTTGTTAGTTACCTGTATAAGTAAAAATAGAAGATGACCTTAGTCATCTCGAGTGCGTATACTTAATTAAGCGTGAGTAGACACAGAATAAGACCTATTTCTATACCTTCCCTGCAGACAAACCAACTACTTTGAAACACACACAACTAGTTAGCCAACTGACTTTTTTCCATATAGCCAAAATAAAATAATATAAAAAAAATAAAATAAAATAAAATAAAATAAAATAAAATAAAATAAAATAAAATAAAATAAAATAAAATACAATAAAATTAAATAAAATAATATAAAATAAAATACAATAAGATTAAATAAAATAACATAAAATTGAATTAAATTAAATTTAAAAAAATAAGATAAAGTACAATAACAAAATATATATATAATAAGATATAATACAAATAAAGTAAACCCACATAAATAAAATAAATATAACAAAATAAAGTGAAATAAAATAAAAATTAAATTAAATTAAATTAAATTAAATACAAAAAAAAAATTAAATTAAATAAAACAAAATAAAATAAAATAAAATTAAATAAAATTAAATTAAATTAAACAAAAAATAAAATAAAATAAAATAAAACAAAATAAAAAAAAAAATAAAATAAAATAAAATAAAATAAAATAAAATAAACTAAAATAAAATAAAACAAAATAAAACAAAATAAAATAAAATAAAATAAAATAAAAGAAAATAAAATAAAATAAAGTAAAATAAAAAAAAGTAAAATAAAATAAAACAAAATAAAATAAAATAAAATAAAATAAAATAAAATAAAATAAAATAAAATAAAATCAAATAATATAAAATAAAATAAAATAAAATAAAATAAAATAAAATAAAATAAAATAAAATAAAATATAAATAAAATAAAATAAAATAAAATAAAATAAAAATAAAATTAAATAAAATAAAACAAAAAAAAGTTAAATTAAATTAAATAAAATAAAACCAAATCAAATTAAATAAAATAAAGTAAAATAAAATCAAATAAAATAAAACAAAATTAAAATTAAATTAAATTAAATTAAACAAAATAAAATAAGATAAAATAAAATAAGATAAAATTAAATAAAATAATATAAAATAAAATAAAATAAAGTAAAATAAAAATTAAATTAAATTAAATTAAATAAATCAAAAAAAATTTAATTAAACTAATTAAAACAAAATCAAATAAAATAAACTTAGTTCAAATAAAATAAAACAAAATTAAAATTTTAAATTAAATTAAACAAAATAAAATCAAATAAAATAAAGTAAAATAAAATAAAATAAAATAAATTCAAATAAAATCAAATAAAAAAAAAAAGTTTATAAAATAAAATTAAATTAAATTTAAAAAAACAAAATATAGTACAATAAAAAAATATATATATAATAAAATTTAATAAAATAAAATAAAATTCAATTCAATGAGAAAATTGTAAAATAAAATAGAATAAAATAAAATAAAATAAAATAAAATAAAATAAAATAAAATAAAATAAAATAAAATAAAATAAAATAGAATAAACTAAAATAAGATAAAATAAAATAAAACAAACAAATTTAATTAAATAAAAAAAAAATAAAGTAAAATAAAATTAAGCTCAATTAAATTTAAGAAATTAAAATATAGTGCAATACAAAAAATATATATAATAAAATTTAATAAAATAAAATTCAATTCAATTAAAAAATAGTAAAATAAAATATACTGAAATACAATAAAAATAAATAAAATAAAATAAAATAAAATAAAATAAGACAAAATAAAATAAAATATGAAATGAAGAAGCACCAAATGGTTAAGGAAAAAAACATAATTAAAAAAGAGTTATGTTACTAAGTTAAGTTTAATATGAAGGTTCAATATAAAAAATTATTCTGGACTGCCTACTTTTGCGATTGAATTTCAACCAATAGGCAAATTCTACTTAAAATACAAGTTCTATCCGGATTTTTTAAACACTGAGCCTTCCAAAGTTCTCCTTAATTCTGACTATTTGTGGTACAGCTGTAGTTGTAAGCTAGTATTACTCACAAGTTTTGTGTTTCACTGTAGGGTTGCAGTGCATAGCATACCAGCCTAAGTAAGTCAATATGTGCAAATGTACCTACATACATTGTACCTATTTATGTAAATAAATAAAAGAGAAAAATGTTGAAATCGGTGATTGTGAAATTGCCAAGAGGGCAATCGCAGACAAATGATTTTATGAATTAATGAAAACCTCTCCACCTGACACGTGTCATTAATTTCGCCTAACTTACGCCAACAAATCAAACCTAACCAAGGCTACGCAGCGCAACTTGTCTATGGGCGAGGATAAAAAGACATAAATAAATATCAAGACACAAGTAAAGCAGCTTATTTTCGGGAGGGTTTTAAGACGTTGTCACCAACAGAGGTTCGGCTAATCATGATTTCCTAGCACTCCATTCTTTTTTCTGACCGTACAATTTTTTCATTCTAAAAGGGAATCATTAAATATGGAGACGACTTATTTCAGCCGATGCAAACAAAATCTTTTTAATATCCATATACAGTAGCAATTAGTTATTTATAGATTGTCACCTTGGTTAGCCGTGCGAGGAATTTTCTTTTAGGTAGCCTATTTCCGTCTTGCTTCAAGATAAAACCTTTTAGGAAGCATCCATTTAGACATACTAGTTCTTCTTCCGGCCTCGTCGAAAGCCTATAATATCCAGATCGGCGGTTTTAAGTATTGGATTTTTCATATAAATTTGTCGAATCTTTATCAATCCCTACATTTGGTAAATGAATTGTCACAAATAATGAAGAGCGCTTGACAACAAGTATTTCGTTTTTGAGTGGTTAACGATTGTTTCTTAAGAAACTACTACTGTTGTTGTTGTTGTTGTTGTTTTTGTATAATACAAGTAGTTACATGAAGTGTTGCAAAACAAAACTGAAGGTCACTTCAAAGGTAGCATGTTAGCCGTTTGATGCTTATGATTTCTCATATAAATTTAAGATCACAAAAATTAAGCAAATTGAAGTTGGCAGATTTTGCGCTTTAATTGGAGGAACCTGTTATCTTGGAGGAACCTGTTATCTTGGAGGAACCTGTACTCCTACTTTCGAAGGTGGTTAAGCTAGGTTCGGTAGGGCTCATTCAGTCTTATTTTTACACATTTTTTTTAGTCCTAAATATCCTGCGCGCAAAGCGTTAAGTATTGTAGAAGAATCAGGATGCCAAAAATCAGAGAAAAGTTTGAAGCTCGCAATGAGGTGTTCAACATAAGGTTCCAAGATCGGAATTAGTTACTGTGGCGACAATATTAGAGATGTTATAACCGACGTTCGGAGCTTTCTGAATTTATTTAAGGAGGACACACAGCGGATTCGGGGGCTTGGAATATACCTACCAGCCAAAGGCCTTTGCATCGGTATTATACCCTCCAAACCTTCGGGGAGTGTTTTTTCGTTACAAGCGATAACAGTAACTGTTCCAGCTGAAGAAAAAAGAACCTTTAATAATAACCTTCAAAAATTCGTTTAAACGTTTGGATGCCCAACATAGTACCGCCCATTGGAAACACCAAGGCATCGCAAATCGGTCTACACTTGGTTCTTCCAGCCGATAGAATACCTTTTGGGAGTATCTGTAGAAAAGTTCTTTGCAAAACAAAAGTAAATATATATTTGAATTTGTCTTTGCTTCGAATTGTTTTTCTACTTGACGTCAGTTATAGTTTTCTCGACTCCTAAGCGTCAACAAAGAAGAAGAATTTATTTACTTTTCCTGAAGATCAGAGTCCTCATTATCTCGACGGGTATTACTGCTACCTTTGGGAACTTGCAAAAGTTAGCACTACTACTACACCATCCATGTATATCACTTATGAAGGTGGCTGTTAGATAGGGCCATGAACTGCCATTTAAAGCTAAACATTCAACATGTCACGTTAATTTTATTTCAAGTTTCTTACTGCCTTGTCTCGGGCTGAATTCTGCAAATTCTCGCCGCGGCATTTACGTCAGCAAGGTAAAGACACATCGGAATTATTGTGAACCATTCCTAATTGGTGATTGTGGTATTAAGTACCTAACTATGCTGTAATGAGCTTAGCATGTGAAGGTCATTACTTTCTGTCATTGTTTTCCATAACGCCCACTAATCAACTTAACCGCTCATCAGCTATATAAACATACTGAACATGGGTATGTGGAGAGGTACGTGGAAGCCCTGTGGATTTATATGCCGTGAAAGGAATGGACAAGCAGTGAATTTTGGAATTTTGAAATGCAATATCGAGCACACACGAGCCCATTCAGGCACTCACATACTCTCATACACTCATGTGAAATCAGGAAAATTTTACGGTGCACGATTTCATTTAAAGCAAAGTGTTGCTTGCGATTTTTGCCCAAACGGAAATGGGGTTGGTCGACCTTCCCATTATAAGTAAGACAGGTAATTGCATAGCTTCGTTTGAAATTTTTGGGACTTTTTGAATATAAAATAATGGCCTTTTAGCTTAATATTAAATTAATTTTAATTGGAGAATTTTTGAAGGCTCTAAAACTAAAAAAAATAAAATTTTAAAAAATAAAACAAAACAAAATAAAATAAAATAAAATAAAATTTAAAAAAATTAAATTAAATAAAATAAAATAATTTTGTTGTTGGTTGTATGGTCTGTTCATTTTTACATATTTTTGTAAGTATAACGAGCTCAAGACCAGTTGATTATTATTATTTTTGATTAAAGGAAAAAATTGAAAGCAACAAACGTATACAGGCTATAATTATAGTACTATTTCGAAAACAGTCACGATTTCTCGTCAGACTAATTCGTATAGTTTTGCTATTTTCAGAGGATCTTGTGGAGATCGAACCCACTCACTCTGATTGCATAAAATAAAATAAAATAAAATAAAATAAAATAAAATGAAATAAAATTATATTAAATAAAATAAAACAAGTAACATAAAATAAAATAAAATAAAATCAAATAGATAAAATAAATTTAATTAAAATAAAATGAAACAAAATAAAATAAAATAATATAAAATAAAATAAAAAAAAAACATAAAATAAGTAATATAAAATAAAATAAAATAAGATCAAATAAAATCAAATAAAATAAAATTAAGTAAAATAAAATAAAATAAAATAAAATAAAATTTAAAAAATTAAATAAAATAAAATAGATAAAATAAATTAAATTAAAATAAAATGAAATAAAATAAAACAAAATAAAATAAAAAAAAAATAAAATAAAATAAGTAACATAAAATAAGTAACATAAAATAAAATAAGATCAAATAAAATCATATAAATAAAATAAAATAAAATAAAATAAAATAAAATAAAATAATATAAAATAAAACTAAAAAAATAAAATAAAATAAGTAACATAAAATAAAATAAAATAAGATCAAATAAAATCAAATAAAAAAAATAAAATAAAATAAAGCAAAATAAAATAAAATAAAATAAAATAACGAGCTCAAGACCAGTTGATAATAATTCTTAGTTAATTATTATTATTTTTGATAAGAGGAAAAATTTAAAGTAAAAAACATATAGGCTATAGTATAAGTATTAAACTTACAAAAATATGTAAAAAAAATTAACAGACCATAAAACCAACAATAAAAATAAAATAAAATAAAATACAATAAAAAAAAATTTAATTAAAAAAAAATATAATAAAAATAATATAATTGCCCACAGTTTGTGGTTATATGCTAAGAAGGCTCGTCTTGCCAATTCCCATCAACAAGAAAACTAAAATATTTAAAAATATTACAAATCAACAAAAAATAAAGATTTTATTCAAATATAATTATCTAGTGTTTGCCACATACTGAAAATCCCGAAAATTCTTGGATTATCGTAAGAAATCCCAATATTGCGGCTTGTGCACCGCTAAATAGCACGCACTGTTCGCAATTCCCTTTTGAAATGCTTGTTGCCTTGATTGGAGTAAAATGGTCGGCAGTTATGTGAATGGACAACCGCGACGGCGTTTAAATGATGGCAAATCACATAGACTACGTAACTAGACTGGAATGTCAAACAAAGCTGCATGAGACGCATGATCATATGCTAGTGTACCAGCCTATATGGTTATGCATACTTACAACATGTCGTGCCACTTACCGGACAATTTTCACCATCCACAGTTAACGCTAACTGGCAATTAAATTGACGGAAATATTTCGGATATCTGTGAAGTGATTTTTAGCGCTAGCTGGAGATGGAGGCGTCACATAGCAAGGCAAGTCATTGTTTCTAATCAATAACTGAAGGGCCCACAACGATAGCACAAAGTCACTGTTCTTTCCTGATCAAAGCCTTCCCAATTCTTATAAAACCAAATTCGAGTACTGAAAAGCTATTTGTCATCATTCTCCCAGTGTTCTAAATAGCATGCTCCTAGTGACATTTTGCGAAAAATTGCCTCTTAATTTTCCATTGCCTTTGGGTTGTGGCCTTACTGAGATGAAGAGGTATAAAAAAGCATGAAGAACTTCTGCCTAACCTACAACAAAGTCGCTCCTCAATCGGAAACGAGTTAATTTGGGGAGAGCCAGTGAAAAGAGAATGTACACAAGCCAGCTCTTTGACGATTCCAGATATCATTCGCCTTCTACAGCGAGAGACCAAGCCAAATCATCATTCATCATCATTTATTGGCGATTAAACGCCTAGGCGAATTTGGCAGTTGCGTATCAAAGCACGCCAGTCATCCCTTTTCATCGATAACTGACGCCAATTGGAAACACCAAGGGAGTTCAAATCATCCTCCACCTATTTTTTCCAACTTAGTCGAGGCCACCGCCTTCCTCTGCAGCCGAATTCGGGTGTCGATAGGAAAACTTTCTGGGCTGCAGTTTCTTTGTACATTCGCATAACATGATCCAGACAGCTAAGTCTTTGGGCTTTTATTCGATGCACTATAGTCAGATCTGCGTAAAGCTGATACAGCTCATCATTCAATTTCCTGCGTTACTCGCCGTTAGCATCACGAGAAGGACCATATATTTTTCGGGGAACTTTTTTCTCGAATACTTTAGGGCCATATCATCTTCTTTCTACACTGTCCATACTTCCGAGTCATACATGAGGACAGATATGATCCGAGACTTAAAGAGAGTGATGTTTGTCCGTCGAGAGAGGACTTTACTTATCAGTTGGCCATGCCAAATGAATACCGAAAGTATCTTCAGCTCCATCAAGATTAGAAAGTATCCAAGCATTCAAAGCCAGACGAAAACTGAACAATTTAAATGTCCAAAGAAAGTCAAATCGAAATGCTCAATGTAACTTGATTATCAAATGATGACCACTTAACTTCTAAAATTGGCTTTAAAACCTATTAAAATAATACAAAAACACATAACATCTACATAATAACAAGCAATAAAATGTTTTCAAGTGAAACCAACAAATGTAAATAGAATAATATCTTAGATATGCTTGTACTTAGTTGTTTTTAACTACAAACAAACAAACAAACAAAAAGAGACAGAAGCCAAATAAATAAATAACTTAATTTTCGTTATTCATTAAAATTTAAAACAAAGAACTCAAATTTGCATACATATTTTATTGCGCCCGGAAGCTAGAGAAAACAGCAAGCAAACACTACCGCCCACATATCTTCCCTCCACATGCTGTATCTCCACTGCTCCGCGTACTTGGGTAGCCTTGGCTCACCCGCTGCTATGATGCAGCATAAACTAAAAACGCGCGCGCTGTAACGATGTCATTTAGTGACGTTATGGTAGGCTGGTCCCTGATTCGTTGACTCGTGCAAAAACTCATTGCTCTTTTGTTGCCTAGAAAATTCGTCGGCAGCAGGATGAGCTTTAACGGCACCGGAATCAGCGCATACAACAGTGGCATTGGCACAAGCAACTTTTCACTTCCTTTGACAAGACTTTTAGGCTTTGCATATGAAGGGAGTGGATGGAGCGACGATGGCTGAGCATGGTAAGCGCGTAGAATTTAGTAATTTGCGTATACGCCTAGGCATCCGTGAACATTGAGTGAACTTTAATGGTCAAAGACATCAACAGTCAGCAGCGGCAAAAAGCTATCAGATGGTTACACACTAGGGATGCCAGTGTTTTTTTGGAGTTTGGCAATCCCGGAATTTTCGGGATCATATTTTACAATGCCGGGATTAGTGAAGCTACTTGCAAGTAGGCAAGGAAAAAACTTTTATCTAGTATTGAAATAAGGGGAAAAAACGGTCAAAAAAATAAGCAAACTGAAAAAATTATAAGCTGTCATATTTTGGGTCCTGCCTTGCAAGCGACGAGTCCAAATTTGATTTTCAAATTTAAAACTCTGAAAAAATTATCATTTTGTTTTTTTTATTCATAAATAGCTAAGTGCTTACGAAAAAATTGAGCTTTTCTTGCTTCCACCTCAGTTTTTTTTTCTAAGCGGGCAGAAAAATTTGTAGCTAGCATCGAAGTAACGAATAAAAAACTACCGATTTGTTCAATTATATAAATTTTACAATTTTTTTCTTTTTTTTTTTTGAGAAAATTTTTTTCTTAATAACATATCAAAATCAAATAAAGCAAACATTTTTAAAATTTTCAAATCAGATTTCGAATTTCTAATTTAATTTTTAACAAATTTTGAATTTTCGGGAAAAATTAGTTTTTATGTCTTATTTTGCATACCAACAATTCAAATGAATTGTACATTTTAAAGTATTCATGACTAAAAATTAGCTCTAGACCAAAAACAATAATTTTTATAAAAATTATAATTTTTTGAACAATTTAATAAATTATAAAAAGTTTTTTTAAATGAAAATTTTCCCAGTCTAATCAACTAAAAAAAATTTTAATTTAATTTTTAATTACAAAAATAAAATCTAAACTACCTTTCATAAAAATTATTATTCTTGGTCTTGAACTTGTTGTCTATAATTTGAGTAAAAAAAAATATATAGAATAAAATAAATAAATTTGAAAATTGCGATAAAGCGTGCGATAGGTTTACAGTTTCTAATGACTTGCTGAGTAGGATCAGGTAACACATTTTACAAAGAAAACTAAAATATTCAAAAATAATGCACGTCAAAAAAGAAACCAGACGTGTTAAATTTGATTAGTAATAAGTATTAGGCGGCATTTTTAATTGGTAATGATAATTTTAATTGTCTTTCAAGAAAAGGCAATTATTAATTGATTAAGATTAGAAAAAACCAAAAATAATCAAAAAAAAAAATTGTTAGTTTGATTACTTTTGATTATTTAAAAAAAAAATTTTTTTTTTTTTTCATTGATTATTTTAGATTTTTTTCAGTATTTTTGTAGAAGCTCATAAATATACACATCAACAATACTGACAAAATCAAAAACATTCAAAATGAATATAAAAAAAATCAAAAAAATCTAAAAATAATTTAAAGTAATCAAAATAACTTTTTTTAATTTTTTTTAATAGTCGTAAAAAATCATGATTTTAACTTATCGTTTTTTTAATTAATTGGAAAATAATCATTAATTATTAAATGGATTCCCAAGAATATAATTAATCAAACCGGTAGTTATTTCAATTAGTAATCATTATTTAACAGGTCTGAAAGAAACTAAGATAATTTTCGAGAAAAAAGTCCCGAGATTTTCAGTACCCAAAAAACACTTAGCACACACACACACACTCACATAGCGGCCGTTTACTACCACCGCTAAAATACTCGCAATAAATAAGTGTTAAACTGACTTGAGTGGACCTTGAGTGGGCTTGCCTAGCTGGCTTTGTTAAAGTGTGGGTGGTGTGGGTAATGGTTATTCTAACAGGATCATTCAGAATGTTTACCAAATGCTGCAAAGTAACAATGCATCATTTCGTACTGCGCCACTCAACGCCAATGGGGCCCCCTGCTATTAAAATTGACATTATTTTGTTAGTAAAGTCATAAAAGGCGATGTCACTCTTGTGTTGAATATTCTTTTAGGAATTTTCGTGTTTTTTCGTCTGGCTACATGTGGATGGGGGATATGGGGCTAATATGGGATGCTTTGGTTTGTGTATGCTCCTTATGCTCGTATATAAACCAAAATTTTACGATATTTCTTGTGGCGGCTGTTGCTTGCATTTTGGCTGATTTCGACTTGGTAAAGGGTTATTGAATTGCGAAAAATAAAGGAAGCCATTTTATACATCGGTTATTAATAATATTGTTATTAATAAAAATGGTACAGGGCAGTATTGGGTAGACTGTAATCGAACACACCTACACATTGTAAGATGGAAAGAAAGATACTAAACCCGATTACCCAAACAATGGCTACAGATAATATCTTACACCACCTCACTATCATGAGGTGTTAATGGTGATGAACGGGAACATTAAATAGAAAAAGATAGGAAGATTTGAAATTGAATAAACACAAACCTCCCGATTAGAACTATGGTCGCGGTATCTCTCTCTCTCTATGGCGCGATATACAACAGGTATATCATCATAAACCTCCTAAGAGATTTTTGCGCCAAGCTTCTCTTCCAATTTGTGGTGTGCCGATTTTGAATTTTCCCTACAAATTGGTGGGACCTACAGTTTTTTGCCGACTCCGAACGGCATCTACAAAGGAGACGAATTTTTGCCGAGAAGCCTGTCATGGCAGAAATACACTCGGAGAGTTTGCCAAACCACTGCCGAGGGGCGACCCCGTTTTGAAAAACTTTTTTCAAATCACTTTTGATGTTACCTGTACCAGGGCTCGAACCATGGACCTTCGGTGTGGTAGGCCGGCAACACTACCTTCACACCACGGCGGCCGCGGTATCAGTCTGCTCAATATTGTTTATGAATATCCAGGTCGTACTCTGGTATGTCGGAATTTGACTTCCCTGCAACGCTTCACTTTGAGCAATTCGGAAGCGCCATGTTAATGGGGAAGGGCTTCTCTGAACAGTCACATCTCTTGACTGATTCTAATGGCGGGTAAAGTTGGTGTTGAGGTGAGCGACCATCTGCCTAATAGTTCCAAGCACTATTTGTACTGAGAAGCCAGTTACGAGTATTTCCAAACCACAGTTGTGACATTTCAATATTTTAAAGCAGCTTTAAGAGGATCATCAGATAATTAATTTGGTTACATGAGTATTAAACACCTGCGGCAATATTGAGATACATACTGTTGCTGGTCTACTACGAAGGTCCAAGGTTCGTGTCCTGTAACAGGTAATATCAAAAGTGGTT
This sequence comes from Merzomyia westermanni, assembly GCA_949987695.1. Classification (NCBI taxonomy): domain Eukaryota; kingdom Metazoa; phylum Arthropoda; class Insecta; order Diptera; family Tephritidae; genus Merzomyia; species Merzomyia westermanni. The sequence goes on along the minus strand of OX465291.1, from coordinate 40,227,611 downwards.
TGAAAAAGTTTTTTCAAAACGGGGTCGCCCCTCGGCAGTGGATTGGCAAACTCTCCGAGTGTATATCTGCCATGGAAGGCTTCTCAGCAAAAATGTATCTGCTTTGCAGATGCCGTTCGGAATCGGCAAAAAACTGTAGGCCTCGCCAATTTGTTGAAAAAATTAGGAGCTGTACACCACAAGTTAGTAGAGAAGCTGGGTCTATGTCGCGCTAACTATTTATTTTTCCTTAAAAGACCCAGCAGACGTTATCCTTCCCGAGAATTGACTTTCTGTATTGTCCTACCTCATAGGTCTCTTATTTTTACTCTGACTCTACATTTCTAAATTTTTGCTCCTCTTCGATATACACTCTCTCTTACTCGCCACTTTCCTCTTCCTGTGTCACGCCTCTCAAATTTCTACTTTCTCTTTAGTTCTTTCTTCCTATTAGTATTCCTATTGGTATTACTCTTTCTATTTCTTTGCCTCTAGCTTTACTTCTAAATCTCGCCAAAAAATGTAACTATAATATAGAACCACTTTTAAGCCAGCATCTGACAAGGAAATTGGGCTCAGTAGTTACAGGCTGTTTCTATATAAGCAGTTTAATATAGTTAGCATGGATATCGAAGCTTTCTTCTTCACAAAGAGGTGTCTATAATATGTTACTCTGCTCGTTGAAGCAAGTCCTTCTTTACTTGACCTTGCCAATACAAAGGAGCCTCTATGTTTCTCTGCTAGGTACAAAGGGTAGAAGGGGATAACCCCTTAGGAAATAACGAACCACTCTCTTAATCCATGCATCAGGGATTGACTTATCTAATAGTTTTTTACGACTAAGACTCGCTTTATAAAATCGCAGTTGAATGGGTGTGTCGCCATAGCAAAATTACAGGGATGCGATATGAAGTTTTCCCATGCTCTGTCAAACAACAGGACGCCAGTAAAAAGTATTTCGTTATTCTCTGTAGAAACCCATGTGTAAAAATGTTTCAGGAAAAAATACACTTCAGGGATTTCCGGAGCACTGTCACGTACGTACCTCGCTTTGAAAAAATTTTTAGTATCGAAGACAAGCACATCTCCCACTATATAAGTTAGGGTTACCCGAGTCCACATATTAGTCGATATCTCCAGACCCTAGTAACCGAATTGTAAATCTAAGCCAATTCACTCGCATTTGATTCTATCTCTATGGCGCGATATACAACAGGTATAGCATCATAAACCTCCTAAGAGATTTTTGCGCCAAGATTCTCTTCCAATTTGTGGTGTGCCGATTTGAATTTTCCCTACAAATTGGTGGGACCTACAGTTTTTTGCCGACTCCGAAATACACTCGGAGAGTTTGCCAAGCCACTGCCGAGGGGCGACCCCGTTTTGAAAAACTTTTTTCAAATCACTTTTGATGTTACCTGTACCAGGGCTCGAACCATGGACCTTTGGTGTGGTAGGCCGGCAACACTACCTTCACACCACGGCGGCCGCACTTGATTACACACAAGAATTTGTTCAGTCACATGAAAGGCACACAGAAGAATAATATATAGAAAGAACACTATGCGTCTCCCGAGTTCAGCAAGTATATTTTCCCTAAGAATTTCATTCAATTGTAATGCCACTCGGCCATTAATATAAGTAAAAATAGGCTTTCGAAATATCCTGAACTGTCTGATAAATAAATGCAAAGCCGTTGCAGAAAGAAAATCCCCACGAAAGTAAATTTGATGGACCGGAATGAACAAGAACTTGGGCTAGCTGTTATTGCATTATGGCCTGGTTTGATGCGCATCCATCAGTGGACGTGCCGAGCAGATACGGCAGTACTATTACAATAACTTTAGGTATTGAAGGAACTTAAGGGGAACTTAATCGACCAGAACACACCCAAGCTATGTCAACCCTCTTCGTCTTCCGATTTTGCTGTTACGTTTTCTTTGCATAACTTAATGAGTAACCCTTCCTGTTTGCTTATTAATATAAAAATCCAAATATGCATACTACCATATGCGAGTAGTACAAAGCACTAAAAATTAACCAATAAGAAAATGAGTTCAGAGCTCCTCTGATTTTTTATACTCAGCTGAACATAACTCAGAGTGTGTACATATATTGTATACGCCTAACTGTAGGTTGTAAAGGCACAAACAAATCGAGATAGATTTAGACATATATGTATATTAGAGTTTTTAGGAAAAAGTTAATTGCTCAAGCCATATCTGTCCGTCGAGGACAACTTGTGCTGCTAATTTCGAGATATCTCATTTGATATGCAGGTGCCTTGGTACTCATTTTCCGTCGCTACTTCAAAATGTGAGCAATAATAGTATGATATCCAGGCCCACTTCTTATGTATGGACTATTTTGGAAACACAAAAAAAAGGGATTTTTCAGTACAAGGCGGCCGCCGTGGTGTGAAGGTAGTGTTTCCGGCCTACCACACCGAAGGTCCATGGTTCGAGCCCTGGTACAGGTAACATCAAAAGTGATTTGAAAAAAGTTTTTCAAAACGGGGTCGCCCCTCGGCAGTGGTTTGGCAAACTCTCCGAGTGTATTTCTGCCATGACAGGCTTCTCAGCAAAAATTCGTCTCCTTTGTAGATGCCGTTCGGAGTCGGCAAAAAACTGTAGGTCCCACCAATTTGTAGGGAAAATTCAAATCGGCACACCACAAATTGGAAGAGAAGCTTGGCGCAAAAATCTCTTAGGAGGTTTATGATGATATACCTGTTGTATATCGCGCCATAGAGATAGAGAGAATTATAATTATTATTATAATAGATCCGACTAAATTCGGTGCGTAAATTTAATAATTAATTAAATTTATTTATTTATTTTTATAAAATGATATTAATTTTTTTATAAAATTAAGAGGATGGATGTGGCAACGCCCACTTTTGACTAAGTAAATTTTACAAATATTATTAATCAGAAATAGTTTACGACAATATAACAAAAAGTGCTTTTATTACAAGGTCCATGCGTCAGTTATCCATGAAAAGGGATGACTGGCGTGCTTTGATACGCAATGGCCAAAATTGTCTAGGCGGTTAAGCGCTAATAAATTAGGATGATGACAATGACCACACAGAAGAAAAACGGACGAAGTAGCGCATCACATTTACATAAAAAAAATGTTCCCGCATAATAGACGAATATACCAAATAATATCTGCGGAAAAGATTTTATATTAATTCTTTTTCACTTCCAAAGCATCGGTGTAAGAAGAAACCTAAAAAAATAAAAAATTTTGAAAATGGGCGTGGTACTACCTTTTAGTAGTGACGAACAAATTTTTTATAATAGACGAATATACCAAGTAGTATCTGCGGAAAAGAATTTAAATTAATTCTTTTTCACTTACATGGCTCCGTTGTAAGAAGAAACCTAAAAAAATATAAATTTTTAAAAATGGGCGTGGCACTAACTTTTAGTAGTGACGAACAAATTTTCTATAGGCATTTCCTATATCAATGAAAAAATAACTCTAAGGTTGTTGCTTAAGCTCACAGCTGAGTATAACATGTTGGCTTACACCCGAACTTGGACTCTCTTACTTGCTTTTTGTTTTTTTTTTTTCTTGATTTACAAGCGTTACAGCATGCCCTACTTGCTACATGAATATATTGTGCATCGCTCTGGTCCAGTCCTTTCCATGGGTTGTTTGCTAAGATGGTGTTGGTCACCAGGGTGTTGTAGCAGTTATCGTTATTTCTTCCTTCCGACAGTGGCGGAGCAAATTTTGGTGATAGAAACTGCGACATAACTAATGTCACAACATGTAGGACACACATACAAACAAATGTACTGCCAAATGGTAATAAATGCATGTCTGAAGACATAAGTACATATGGCTTCAGCAGAGTTTTCCCAACTAATGATTATGTGTGTTTATGTAAATACCCTCTAGGGAAAATCTTAAAGTCTTTGGTGAATAAAAGGGAGTGAATTTCATATGATATGGGAATGATTTATTCGATAGATTGGGGGATTTTAATGTTTAATCAAAGCTATTTATCCATAAGGCGCAGACCATTATGGCATACAAGTAAGCTATTTTAAAATTGAAGAAAAATAACACGGAAAGAAAAAGAAAAAGAAAAAGAAAAAGAAAAAGAAAAAGAAAAAGAAAAAGATAAAGAAAAAGAAAAAGGAAAAGAAAACGAAAACGCAAAAGAAAAAGAAAAAGAAAAAGAAAAAGAAAAAGAAGAAAAAATGAAAAAGCAGATTCTGAAATGAATCTATAAGAAAAGCGATGGCGGTTTTCTCTAAAATTTTCCTTTTCTTCTAAAAAAAACTTTTAGTAATTAATTAAAAATAATTATTAAAAAAAAAAACCATAATAATTTTCATAAATAAAAAAAAATATTATTCTTGGCCTTGAGCTCATTTATAGTCATGGTACTGAAAAAGAAAAAGAAAAAGAAAAGGAAAAAGAAAAAGGAAAAAAAATCAAAAGAAACATGAAAAAATTAAAATTAAAATAATACAAACCCAAGAACAGAAAAAGGTAAAGAAAAGGCAAAAGCCAAATATTAGGAAGAGTAAGAGGGAAGGAAGGGAGCGAAAATTTGAAGGCAAGGGTTAGCAAAACCGACGAGGAAGAAGTTGGGTCAGGAGAAAAATAGTGAGAGATGAGACGGGAATCTAGTGCCATTTTTCGGCGGTAGTAATGTCCGCCTGAACTGTAAGTTTTTCGAAATTTTCTATGTCGATGATAGAGGCGTGCTTTTAACTCGATTTTGCTAGTTTTTAAAGCCTTTCATGCAAATATCTGAATAATAACCCCTGGGCAGAGACGAAGGGCCGACGAACGGACGGCTGTTCTGTTCATGCTAACAACTCTACATCCATCTCAATTCCTTCATACCGTAACAAACCCGCAAGAGCAATATCTTATATTTTAAATAGCAGATGGACCTCTTTTGTCGTTCTGAGCTTGTTGAGATATAGATTTATATAGCTATCTCGAATCATTTATACCATTAAAATCTACGTTTAGGTATCCAAAGTTAATTTGCTCTTTATGGTACGCTCGGTGTGTTGGGCTCTGGTACAAACTGTTATCCAACCATTTAACATTCACTTATTTACCTGCAGGGTGTGGATTATTTATTTTCCTCAACATAAATGTGTCCGTTTTGTTTTTATGGCGTTCTCTTCACACTATCTTCAAAGCAACCATGACGCATTTGCTGCCTTTATGATCCTTTCAGAAGTAAGCATACATTTTGTGAAATTATTAAGTTTAATCTAATATTCTTCGTTAGTATAATAAAACTTTAATATGCCTTAAGCATTTCTGATTTAATAAGTTTACTTTCTTGAGAATAGTTTATTTAGTGAAAATGTTTCAGCAAAGCCAATCACTCTCCTTGATACTAGAAACAGAGACATTAGCTCATCTGCGAAACAGAAAATATATATAAATATTAAGCGGGAGCTTTATTTTCGGACCATAAGATGTGAACTGGACAGCAGGGCCAAGCTTAGTTCATGATTTTTAAACCGTGAGTTCTTAAGTAAAATTTAAAATTTATTTGTTGTTCTTACAACTTTAGATTTTTTTTATGAGATGAAGTGTGCCAATATTTTAAAAAAATACAAAATATTTCTAATAAAGATCACCACTGAGGGCTGCCACTTAATCATATTATATTTATGTTGTTTCATATTCAATATTATATTAAATAGACTTGCTACATTTCAACGAAATTTTTTGTTATTTTATTATCTACTACAAACCAAATGCTGCTACTTATTTGTGGCCACTTAGAATAGTATTCATGAAACAAGCTCAAGGCCAAGAATAATGATTTTTCACTTTTTGAATTTTTATGAAAATTATTATTTATTTTTGTTGTTGGTTTTATTATCATTTTTACATATTTTTGTAAGTTCAACGAGCTCAAGAGCAGTTCATAATAATTCTTCTTTAATTATTATTATTTTTAATTAGAGAAAACTATAACTATAGCCTGTATATGTTTGTTGCTTTCAATTTTTCCTCTAATCAAAAATAATAATAATTAACCAAGAATTATTATCAACTGGTCTTGATCTCGTTGAACTTACAAAAATTATTATTGCTTTTATTTTTTTTAATAATCATTTTTAATTAAGGTGTTGTTTTTACGAAGTTGCCATCTATCTGCAATTAAAAACCCCCAGATAAAATATGGCAATATGGGTATCAAATGAAAGGTATTTTGCGTCGTATTTAAAAAAATCAAATAAACTAAGTATTTCCTGGGCATCGGTTAGTTTCAGCAATGGCTCGTTACTGGTTGAAGATCTTTCGCGTGGCTTACAGTTTCATGACAGCTCCGTTTCGTATGATACCTGCCCCGAGGCAGAGCTGACTCTTGGAATCGAACTCAAGGCCCACACATTTCCCTGTATATTTCTATCGCTTTATCCTTGTGTGACCCCAAGCATATTTCTTCGTGTTCTTCCGTTTTAAGTTACATATCCTTAAAAGTATTAATTTAGTGTTTTCAATTTCCCTAAAACAGCAAAAAAACATTAAATAACTTTTTTTTTACTAAACCACTTTATCTACGAATGAACCAATTAAAGTAGGGCAAGAGGCCAAAGAGAGCTTAAGTAGGGGTTATCTTGCTGTCCAATGGAATAACCTCACATAGGCGCATTCCGTACACAGGGGTACCAGAAGACTTTGGCAATAGCCAAGTTGCGCTCATGTCAATGGCCGATTCTCTTCATGAACAGTGCAGGGCGAGCAAGTGATCCTTAAGTGTTTTAGGGTATCCATAATCTGATTGGGTCGGCGGAAGCTTACCAATTTGCTTACGTTACGATGCTAGTATCAACCACCGTTGTACTTCTAAGCTTATCCTTTCAATAAGAAGTTGGACCAAATGACAACATAGTAAGGTGGATTACAGAGTTATTGTCGGGTCATTGTTGTTTATGTATCCTTTCAACCTTTTCAAATTGATAAGATAGAAGATGCCGAGTTCTTGCTGTCCAACAGCTCTACCTTAGCGAATAAATGTCTACTTCAGATCGGACGCAAAGCTAAGTTTTCAAACTGGTAAGCAGTCACACAGATAAATCTGTTGAGAAGTGTGCATTGCTTTGCAAATATTAATATAACTATCTCTGCAGTCAACTGCCAAACTGGTTAGTAAACATTCCAGTTCCTTAACTAGAATTTCGTGCTCTTATTCATACCAGTTTGAGCGACTGCAACCGTACCGTTATCATAAGCAGCAACAATCCGCTAAAATTCTCGATACATGCATACACGAGCGAAAAAGAAAACAATTCAGTGTTCGGGCCACAATCATTCAGTTAACAACGCCGTCCTACATGTTAATTTTCTATTCAACTAATATTCTGAGTTTTTAAATATTCATTCAATTTAATTTAATATAAAACTTTCTTGTAAGTAATAATTCTGATAGTAAAATCATAATCCTTCTGAGAACTTCGTGGTTTAAATAGTACATTTGCGTTGCAGATCATGTACGTACGTGCATGTCAACAAAATTACCCTTATTTTTGCCACTGCAGTAATGGCGCAGCGGTGAAGCAACAACGAGTAAGCAGTGCTGAAATGAAACCACGAAGAAAAGTGAAAACAAACCGATCATTTGTCAAAGCAATTGTGTAAGTAAATAACATTTCTTTTTGGAATAATTTAAGTAACCTTTTTCTAAGAAATAAGAATTTAAAGAAATATTGAATTGTTATTTTTCAGGGTTGATTTATTGTGATTGTGAAATGCAGTTTGCATAAATAAAATAACAATGAATCTCCAACCGCATCGTTGCAAAGCTGCAAAAACGAAATTGGCGAGCAGAGGCACATATAATAACAAAGTGGTTAAAATCCACTTTTTAAAAAATTTTGTTACTAAGAACTTGCATGTTTATTTGCAAAGAGCTCCGAAACTTAAAATTTTCAGCGTAAAAAGCTTGTCTGGATTACGTTCTATCTGAGATTAATATTTTAAATTTTTCATAAAATGTTTCAAGAAAATTTAAAGATGGATGCCTGTGAAATCAATTATAAAATTCAGTCAAAATAGGACTATTATTAAAAAAGAAGAAAATTACTATTCAGTAGTTTTTTCCAAGGGTCAAATTGCTATGAATAGCCACTACTTATATTTTCATTGAAGTTAGTTACATTTAGTAGTAGATATAGGGAGGCCGCCGTGGTGTGAAGGTAGTGTTGCCGGCCTACCACACCGAAGGTCCATGGTTCGAGCCCTGGTACAGGTAACATCAAAAGTGATTTGAAAAAAGTTTTTCAAAACGGGGTCGCCCCTCGGCAGTGGTTTGGCAAACTCTCCGAGTGTATTTCTGCCATGACAGGCTTCTCAGCAAAAATTCGTCTCCTTTGTAGATGCCGTTCGGAGTCGGCAAAAAACTGTAGGTCCCACCAATTTGTAGGGAAAATTCAAATCGGCACACCACAAATTGGAAGAGAAGCTTGGCGCAAAAATCTCAGGAGGTTTATGATGATATACCTGTTGTATATCGCGCCATAGAGAGAGAGAGTAGTAGATATAGATATATTTTTATGTCTGATGACACATATTTTATATCTGATGACTGAATTTTCAATAAAGTGGTTTGTAATGTAATTTTGCAATTTTCATGTATTTTTAAACGAAATATGAACTAACCTACTATGAAGTGGTACATTATGCATAGGCTGACTAGTTTGACGACTGGTATGATTCTGAGTGCGGTCGGCTAATAGCAATTATTGAACGTACCGTTATAAATATGTGACTATAACAAAAGTACAATTAACAAAGCTAAATAAACTTAGGTCAACAGATTACACAAATCTTACAAACTAGACAGTACAATTATAGTCTTAGCTGAAATGGTTGGAGGGCCGGTGTCTCCAATCCATCTTTTAAAACGGTCGATATATTCCTATAAAGTTTTGCTTAGAGATCTTTAATGTCTGAAAATGCCCTGGATGGTTGGAGACCGTGTCTCCAATCCACCCTCACATTCGGTCGAATTATTGATTGAAAATTGTGCTTAGAAATCTTGATTATACACTGGTTGGTTGAAGAGGCCGAGTCTCCAATCCACCCTCACATTCGGTCGATTATTCATGCAAGGTTGTCATCACAGATCTTTGTTATTAACTGGATAGTTGGGGAGGCCGTATTTCCAATCCATCTTTTAAAAACGATTAATTTATTCCTTTAAAGTTGTGCTTGGAAATCTTGAATATTCATAAGATTGTTTTTGGTAAAGTTTTGACGACAAATAGGTAACTGAAAAGGCACATAGTGCCTGGAGGTCCTGGCAGGAACGGAGAAATTTAATCGGCTAGCAAGATCAAAGGAGTCAATTTGGCCGACAATCAGCTTATGGAGGAACATTACGCCTAGTGAAATTCTGCGATTTTCCAGAGAAGGCAAACTAATGAGGAGAAGCCTATTTCTGTATGGAGACAGGAATATATGTGTTCCATTTAAGACCTCGTAGAGCAAAGATCAATAATTGCTTTTGAATGGAATCAATCAGCTTTATGTGCTCTTGATACACAGGGCAGCAAACACACGAGCAATACTCAAGTATTGGGCGGACCAACGATGTGTTTTGTGAGATACGGATCATCAAATTCCTAAGCCCACCGTTTGACAAGCCCAAGCACACCAATGGCTTTATTGGCGGTAGAGGAATTATGCAAATTAAAACTTAATTTAGAATCAAAAAGAACAGCCAAATCAATCAAGGCGGATACACATTCCAATTGGGTGCCATTTAGTGAATAAGAAGCCAAGACAGGGTTCACTCGGTGGAAAGTCATAAGATTGCATTTAGAGCAGTTTAAAATTAATAAATTGACTACGCACCAGCCCAAAAATAAGGCCAGGTCGGCATGTAGGAGATCCGAACTAGATGGTTCCGATGGTGAAAAAGAGAAAAAGATTTTCATAAGAGTTCGGGAATGAGAGAAAGTATGAGGTAAGTCATTGATGAACAGGGTAAAAAGTAAGGGACCCAAGTGACTACCCTGAGGTTACCTCTATCGACTTAGAAAGAGTATTTTTAAACAAAACCTGCTGAGTCCTGTTTACAAAATAGTTTTCAATCCATATTAATAAGTGCATCGGAAAACCTATAAAGTCTAGCTTATGAATTAAAAGTTCATGGTTGCCAGAGTCGAAGGCTTTGCTGCAATCCGTGTAGATCACATCCGTTTGTTTACCAACTAAAAATCCATCCATAACAAGTGAGGTGAACTCAAGTAAGTTGGTGGTGGTTGACCTTTGACGCACGAAACCATGCTGACAAGGTGATATTACAGAAGTACAAAGATATTGATGTTGGTGTGTGATTATTTGCTCAAGGGTTTTGGAAATAGCTAAAAGCTTAGCAATACCTTTTTTATGAATTGGTATAATAAACGATTGCTTCCAAATTGCTGGAATTTCCGAAGATTTGACATAGCTTAAACATTTTTAAGACTGGCTCAGATAAATTTACAGCACAGTACTTCAGTACGTTGTTCGGAACACCGTCTGCGCCTGGGGAATAAGTGGGTTTCAAAGTGAGAAGACTTTGAAGAACAGTATTGTATTTTTATCCAAAACAGGAGTGAGGATTCAGTTAGAACCTTCCAAATTATAAGGATACGGACCAGGTTGATAACTTTTATTTGAATTGGCTGGCATTCTTATATCCAAAATAGAAAGAAGATGGAAATCCCGAGGTTTTCCTTTTTGAGCTAACAAAACTGTAAAACCTTTTCCGATTATTGAAAAACTGACTTTTGCACTCCGCTAAGTAACTCTTATAATACTGTTGGGTGAGAAACACGAGGTTGGAACGAGCAACTAGGTATCTTGAGTAATCAGTAGGTGTTCCGGATCTCTTAAAGCTTTTTTAAAGCTTAGATTTGATGTTGCTGTGTCTCACAGGCTGACTTGAAAAGAAAGGCGGCTTATTCGTCCAAACTTTAGTAAAACGAAGAGGAACACACCTGTCGAATAAACCATTGAGAGAGCTATGGAGTACAGAGGTTGCAGACTCGATGTCTTTACTAGCATAAAGGTTCGACCAGTCGTAGGCAGCAAGCAACTCATTGAGCTTAATGAAATCAGCTTTGCGGAAACAACGTGAAAGCGATCGATGTTTACCTATCAGTGAGCTAAGCCCCAGCGGCTGAAGTATATCTAAAGTTATCTCGATCGTCGGATGTAGAGGATCTTCAGGAAGAGATAACGGACAAATTTGAGTAAGAGCAGCACCCACAGAGTCATCAACAAATACCAAGTCAAGAATCTTGTGCTTACAGTTACGTACATTGTTGATCTGTACAAGAGAAATGTCTAACAAGTAATGCAGAGACTGACTAGCATGCCAATTGGTATGGTGCTGATGCAGATGCGGACAATTGCGATCTCGTAGGACATTGCCGTGTTAAAAGTACCAGTTGCTAATATGGAAAAATTACAGAACTCGAACTAATTGTGCCGGTTTGGCAAACTAGTTTTTGACTAGTATAAAACTAGTTGAATTGACTACAGGGATATTATTAACTTGTTCTTTCCAACCAAACGGAAAACACGTATTGTAAGCCTGGAGCTTTAAGCTTAAAGATTAAGCCAGTAAGGCTCGCTTTATTATATATGTAGATGCTCAGATGCTTGTATGTATGTCCTAAATCGAAGAAACAACGGATGAATATTGCACTGCTGTTGCAGAGCGTCGCAAATCTCTTTAGGCACAGTGTCCTCGTCCAGGTTTTTGCACTTCGGTAGGATTGTTTGAGACTTTGTTCTTATATTTGCCTATTCCTTTAGTACTACTTCAACCTCTGGTTGGTGGAAACATCTTTTGCACTTTGAGGTATTTTCAACTGAAGTGGGTTAACCAATTTCTACTCTAACTTAGCCATCGTTTCCATCTTCTTCTCTCTATTGCTCGCTCCAAATCGTGTCCGGCCCTTACTTTATTCTGAATTTCTGTTCTTGCATGATTTAGAAATTGTTCTCCGATTTCATGGGATTGACTTTTTTCGAATAACCCAAAAAGCCGTACAACAAAAATCGAGTAATCTAGCGTTGTAACACAAATGAACAGTAAATCTTCCTCACTTTACTGCTGCGCTCAGTGACGCCGTTAATTTTGTGTAAATAATTTCGTGTCTCTTAATTTTCTTCATTTGCGCTTTTAATTTTTTTTTATATTTTTAAGTGTTATCCTAATTGGGCGTTTCAGTAAATATGTTGAGTAATTGGTATGCTTTCGCTTTGCCTTCAGATTCTTCATTTGTCTCATTCGCCGCACAATCGATTCAAAGTCACCATGACGGTTGCGTTGAGTATTTTCGTTGCTCTGCTAACATTTTTTTTTTCTTTGCTTATACGGTATTATTTTTTTTTTTATTTGCCATAATTCCTCGCTTCCCATTTTATGTAGTAACTGAGTCCGTCGCCCATTTGCTCTTGGCCAAGTTCCGTTCAATCTCAATAATTTTTTTTTTTTCATAACTTTTTCAACTTTTGCGGCAATACCAAAAAAAAACAAAAACGATGGCAGCACTGCTACCGATTGTTTTATAAAATGACCAACAACAACAACGATGAAAGCAACGGTGAATATAGCCCACGGCTAGACTGAATGGTCTTTGTATGGCGCACCCTTCCTTTTTACATTTTAAGTTTCAAATTTTCTGAAGTGATTATTTTGCGATTGTTGCCTCCAATTTTGTTTATTATTGTTGTTGTTTACGTTATTATACAATGCAAGTTTTTATTCAAATGTAATTTGCGCACATAAAAAGCACAAAAAGTTAAATTTATTCAGTCACGGTCACGGGAAATGAAAACAGGAGCGCACAAGGACGAAGCGTTTCAAATATATTTGTGTGTATTGGTGTATGTGTGTGTGCACTCAGATATTTACTTAATTCATATAAACATATGCACGCTGACAATTGTCGTTAAACGAATGCTACTGAGATTTCCTTATATTATCATTATTGTCCTGTTGCTTTCAAGTCATCTCGTGAAGTCAAGTATATTGCTACCTTTATATTCGATAGCTTTATTTTCAGTAAACAATTCGGGAGTCTTAAAATCGACTTTTATTTAACTTCCTGTTGAATGGCTACTTTAAACGACTTGAAGATGGAAATTGAGTTTCATCATAGCCTGGGTCACTAAAAGTGGTCTTAAAGTAACCCCAAGAATATTACACCATTTTTTTCTTAGAATTAAAAGTCGTATTAATCAGAACTCTAAACTGTGGTGCTCATCTTAAAAATATTCAGAAGTTTTGAAAATGTTTTAAAAAAGTTTTGAAATTTATCTGAATAAGTTTTTAAAGTTTTTCAAAAAGTTTTGCAAAATGTTTGAAATAAGTTTTGAAACACTTATAATTTTTTGAAACATTTTCAAAACTTTTTTCAAACATTTTTCAAACAGTTTTGAAAATGTTTGACACATGTTTTTAAGATAAAGCGGAAATCTACTGGGTGGCGCGCGACTCGAAGATGGAAATTGAGTTTCATCACAGCCTGGGTCTCTAAAAGTGGTCTTTATGTAAACCCCAGAATATTACAATATTTTTCTCTTAGAAATAATAGTCGTATTAATCTGAACTCTAAACTTTTGTGCCCATCTTAAAAATGTTCAGAAAAGTTTAGAAAATGTTTCAAAACAGTTTTGAAAATGTTTCAAAAAAGTGTTGAAATGTTTGCGAATAAGTTTTGAAAATTTTTCAAAAAGTTTACAAAATGCTTCGAAAAAGTTTTGTAACACTCGGAAAAACGTCCTCAGCGGCTTCACTTTTGTAAGAGAACTTAGATTTTATCAGATAACCCGCCGCTCCATATACACAATTTCAGATTTTTTCCACATAATAGCGGGTAAGCAAAAAAAAAATATAATGGCAGTAACCCTAGAGTTATGTTAACACTCTCTGAGCGTAGTTTATAGTTACTCTTTCTCTGGAAAGGTCCGTTATACTACATTTACACTGCACCACATTTGGAAAATTCAAACAAGTCATTTCATAACCATTTACGTTAGCTCAATTGCATTTTGTTTGACATTTCCTTTATGCGAAACTTCAAACGCAATGCGTTTGAAAAAAAATGTCATGTTGTAGCGGCCCAAATGCCAGCGAGTGCGATGAAATCAGTCATTTGGGAAATGCGATTTGTATGGGGAAATGCGCCGCATTTTGATTTTTTCGCCCAAAATTACTAATTTCGGGCAGTGTAAATGTAGTATTAGTTCCTTTCTCATCATTCCTCTTTAACTCTTTTGTTTAGAGCTCTAATTAGTTCAAAAGCTTACTTTTATATGAAGTCTTAAGGTTTACGTCGTCAGCTTAATTCAAAGCTTTAAGATCGGAAACAAAATTTTAAATAACCTATTTTTGTAAATAAAAATAAAATTGAAAAGAAAACATTGACTGATTTTATATGATTCTAGGTGGTAACCCTGCCTGGAAATACCTTTGTTAAGGGACGACGTAAAATAACTTTTGTTTGATACCCGTATTGACATAACTCATTTCATTACAAAAGAAAACAGATAGAGCGCTATAAATCCATCCTGAGTGGCAACACCAAATTTGATTTGTCGCCTGAATTGAGATATTTTTAGTATTTGTGAACAGCCTTGTCATTGATTTTTGAACTACTTCCTGGTGATTAGCAACTTCGTATCTATTTTCTAATTTTTCTGAAATGCCAGATATTGATAAGATATGAAAGGATTAGAAGCAAAAGGATCTAAGTGAGTCCGATATTGATTCGAGATATTCAAGTTTTAAGTTGACTACTCATTGTAAGTGCTATGTAAATTCTGGCTAGTGCGTTTATTGTTAAAATTGACTTGGATTTCTTTGTCAACAAATAAACACTATATTCAACTATACAACTATGAATATAATTCAAATTTAAAAAAAATCACTTAGATACTTTTGCTTCTAACCCCTATATATAGAAAAAGGGAAATTAGATTTTTTTTAAATGTTATAAGATAACATTTATATAAATGGGTCAAAAAGCAAATCGTCTCGTTCCATTAAGATTGCTTATCATCAATCAATTTCGAAATCAAATTTCGTCAAGACTACCTCTTCGTTCAAAGAAAAGTGTTTCCCTACTTTTTGGGCCATTTATATAAAGGCAGTCTTATATAAATTTCTATATGGCCTTTTTATTTGCGCTGTTTATTGTCGGTCACGTTGCATCACAAATTGCTGGTCATTTAGAGCTGTTTTGAAAATCGTTGGAGAGTAGCCTTGCAATTATATTATTTTCATTCATTTAACACTAAACTTCAATTTTAATGTCAGTCTAAAACTTTTTAACAAGTATTGAATGTTTGAGGGACCAACGATAGAAAAAGTTTAAGTTTTGAAATTTAAATTTCCAACTACAATCCTCAAGGGGAATATGAAAAGTTTCTATTTGAAACATTTTTACACCTTCCATGAATATGAGCGTGTGCTTGTAAGCTTATGAAGAAGGTCAGGTGTTTCAATGACAGTCGTGTCTAGGCAAGGGGAATGGAGTTTTGCTGGTACAAAATAGTAAAATTTGCTAAAGAATTAGAACAACGAGCGGAGGTGATTGAGAATTAAATGACTTTGTATATGTTCGATGTGAGGTATGTCTGTAGTTAGAGGCGACTAAAATCCACGAATAAAGCTTCAACGGGGTCAAACAGCCGGTTATGACCTGATTATCGTTGTTTTAAGAGGTGAAGCACTCCCAGAAGGCTTTGTGGAGTGAAGTCAAAGTGACAGTAATTTGCCGAATGCGGCACGCTCGGGTTCTAGCACGTTCAGCTGGTAGGGCGATTATTTGGCAAAGCAAAACCTTCCGAAATTCGAGGCCGACATTCAAGAAGATTCAAAGTGAGAGTCCATAAAAACATGTACAACTGAGGTCGGTCTCTCGTCACCGTTGCTCTGACTTTGATTCCTAATACAGAGCATACATGCGTTCCGTAAGCCTGGGATGACGGACCACTGGTGTGGTGGAAAGCAGTCGAGGCAAATAAAATTTCTAGATATAATACAATTATAACAGGTCGATGTCTGTACATTGCATATATTTAGGAAAAATCGATAGGAGGGATCATTATTGAGCCAGAAGAGGCCAAATCAACCATTCATAGAAGTTTTGTCTGTCTGTCTGTATGTTTGGTCGCGCATCTCTCAACAACTGCTGAATGGAATTGAATGGAGCTTTTGCCGTTATATTACTTGACGTTTAACTTAAAATTTAAGTTATCATATGTTCCGATATCCCAACCAATTTCGGAGATATAGACCAGTTTCGGAGATATCGACCAGTTTCGCAGATATTGACCAATATGTGGACCAAGGGGACCCAAAATGTGTTAAGTACAATATGGGTATCAAACGAAAGGTGATAATAAGTGCTTCAATAAGCGATGTATATAAGTTCCATATCTTATCCGGTAAATGTGGGAGATAGAATGATTAAAATTGAACTCAGTCTATTATGAGTTCGGAGACGCAGCGAAGCGGGGACGGGTTTACTAGTTCGAAGTAAAATTCGAAGAGTTGTCTGCGTTGAGACCACAAAGGCAACTAAATCGTGTCTTACGTAACAATCGACTAATCTTTATAAACGGCTTCAGGAGTTAACATTCAGGATACAGCGTACAAATGGTCACAGCCGTTTTCTGCTCAACCTTCAGGATTCCTATCGAAAAAAATGGATTTCATCTTCATCCTATTAGAGTCTTCGATACAAATTCGATCAGCGATTCGAAATTTCAGCTTTCACTACCTGATCGCCTTTGGAAGAGGAGCGTGCAACTTCGCAAAGGTCCCGGCCACGTCCAAATCCATGCAACTTTAGGATTCAAAGAGTCTTTCAATCCAAAATCATCGCTATTTAGGAAGCTTGTAGGACTTAACTGTCTACCGATAGTGCTGGTAAAAGGGTGGTCATCTTCTTATATAGCCAGGTCCGCACCGAGAACAACGATCTTAGTCCGGCCTTGTAAAGAGTAGGCCATGGACCTTTTGGCAAACGGTACTTTTTTCTGGGTATCGGGGATCTTAAAATATTAAAAGAAGAAGTGAGCTATCTCGTTGTGGAGCGTCAGTGCAGAGCAGGTTTATGATCTTAATAAGGTAACACCTTCAATTAGCATTTGCTTAACGAGGTTAATTAAAGCTGCGGAAATTTTCAGTTATTAGAAGGCTTTCGAACTGAATAACCGCATCATGATGGAAAAGCTTTGAGGAACACCTCAAAACTTTGTAGAAAGTTTTCCAAAGATAACCTATTGCTGGTCTCAAATGAAGTCCAAACCAGTTTTCGTTGTTGAAAAATTAGAAAGGTATTTGGGCCGCACTGCTAAGAAAAAAATATAAGCAACGAAGAATCGGCCAAGACCATGGAATTAGCTTTAGTTGCGAAATATCCCTGGGCTTCCGAAGTTTTCTGGGCTGTGAGCATATTATCTAGGGTTATCAGGAATAAGATAGGCTTCAAATGAACCTGGGCGGAGCAACTGGGCACTGCTCCAAAGTTGGGTGTGAGTGTAGTCGATCAAAACGCGAAGTAAGAAAGCAATTATGTCATAGCACTGAAAGAACTCTTGGCGTTCGTAGAATGCATCGAACATTTTACCAGATACATCTGCGATCCTGTGTCAGGTCATATCATTTACTGTGTGATTGTCCTTGCTAATCACTGTCTCGAGATACTCTCAGCATATTCAGCCTAGCCTGTAGAGATTTCAAAATATTTAAAGTTTTATCTCAACAGTTAGCAATCCATTTCCCGCAAGCACCCTCATCCCCTCATGGAACCAATGTTCAACTGAATTATTATGTCCAACACCCAAAATCCTCATTTTTATACTTCAGGATTTGCTTTAAATTATAAAGATCTGCCACGTCATTAATTAAAATATAACATAAATACTTCTTGGAAATATTATTTTATATTTCTGCGCTTTTGCTTTTTGAAATATTTCACAGGATTATCATAAACATCAGTTTAGGACATGGCAAAATCTGCAAACGGCATAAAATTTACGAAAAGCTGGCAATTGTATGACATCGCCTGTTCGCAAGCAGAGGCTAACTTGGCTGACTCGTTAAAAGTCAAGAACGAATTGTACATTACGAATTGAGAGCAGGCACCGTTTGGTTTTTGTTGTTGTTACACAGCATTTTTTGTTCTGCGTATGGCTTGCATGTTTTACTTGGATATGTTGTCACTTCATGCTGGGACAACTTTAACGACAACATAAACATGAAAATAAACTAGGCGGAAAACAAGGTGGTGAGTGGAGGTTGGAAAGCAACGTTCAACAAACATAACTTCACAGCACATAAACATGAAATGGACGAATCGTGAAGATATAAAGATATTGCGACACAAGCTGGTAGCAAACTCAGTCGCACATCAACGCATCACTCCTGTCACGACGATTTCCAACTTGAGCTAGAAGTTTTTCATACAATGCGCGTGTTGTGTCCCACAAGCGTATTAATCTGTGTGTAATTACAATGTGTACGCCGTAAAAGTTTTCGCTTTGACCTACCACAATACTCGTATTTAGTTTGAAAGCTGATTCGGAACCAAGCAAAAAACTCGCAAATTCCCAACGTGGTTAAAGTTGCCGCAGGGCAGACACCGCAGCTAACGAAATTTTTATTACTAACTAACTGTTTAATTTGTAGTAACAAATATTAGGCGCAAGTCATGCCGAAAGGAGTTTCGTTCGGGCGCTCAGCTGATTGCTTTGCAGGCTCGATGAAGCTTTTGGGAGAGTCGTCGTAGCACGTGGTTGTTCAATTTTTGCGTTGTGAGTAATTTCAGAAATCGTGGTGTTTGTGAAGAGGGGAACCGTATGGAGAAATTCTTCATATATGTCATTACACTTTTCTCTCGTGTGGTAGATTCCTTTGATGTTGTTTTCGTCATTCTTTGAAGTGAAAACTTTATGAAACGTGACAATAACATCAGCAACAATAGGATGATTTTTGTTTTCGTAACTTCTATTGTCGTTTTATCGCCACAGTACAGAAGTACGTATCCTAGGGGTAAATTCTGGTTGGGCGTTATCATGGAGTGAAAAAAGTCTTTTCACTTTAGTTATCACTTGACGTTTTATTTTCTTCATTCACTGAGGTCTAGAATGCGATTCTGATATGTGCGATGAAAACTGTGGGCAGAAGAACAAACCCACGACATTTCCCATATGAACTATGTTCCTCGTATTCACCATGTCCAGAGGCCTTTTAATTATTTTCACTTGCCATGATAAAACGAATATGGGACTGGTATATTTTTAACCAAAATCTGACAGTTGACATCTCACAGAACATCTCCGTGTTAAAAATACAATTTGCTTATACGATGAAAAAAAGACAGCTGGCTGCCTATTTGAGTTGTGGTTGTGAGTCATATTAGTTGTCAGGTACTTTACAACTAGTTGGTTTTACTGATTTTAGTTTTTCTTTTAATTTAGAAATTTTAACCCTTCTTAGGGTGCAGACATGATGAGATGGCTTGATATCTCTTTGTGATCGGGTTTGCTTGGATATCCGACACCCTGGGGTTTGCGGTCATCTTTCTTTACCTAGGCGGTAGATGTGTTCGTTAGGATTAGCCTCCCTGTATACCTAAGCGCTCTTTGTAAGAAAGAGCCTGCTTGGTATTGCCCTGCCTAGCAAATTCATCTGCCCTAAAACTTCCCTCAATGTCCCTCTATCTCGGAACCCATGTGATGTCCACAAGATTCTGCTTGGCCTTTGCTTGGGGAGATAGGCGACAGTTTAGTGTTAATTCAGCATTGAATAAGTAAGAGTCATGGGATTTAATGCCGGCTTTGCGGTAGCTAAAAATAAAGATTTCCTTGCCGATAGTGTGTTTTCCTATCCGAAAAGTGGCTTCCATGATTGCTGAATATTTATGGTAAAGGTGCTACGTGCAGCGATCTTTACTTTCAGGAAGAAACTAAAATTGTTTAGTATGTTAGAATGTCCCGTGGTTCTTTAATTCCCTTAGACGCAGAGCTGACGGTGCCGCTACTGGCTACCCTTCTAGATCTAGGGGCAAAAAGTCAAGAATGATGTGAAAAGCTTCCCTGATATAGTTATTGGAGCACCACCTATGATAATTATTTTAGACCTGTGAACATTACCTGGAATGACCAAATATACATTGCAGTATGGGTCGTATACTCGCGGTATATATTTTGGAACTAAGTCCCCCTTTTTTTACATTCGCTTTACATGCCGGACCCCTGACTGGCCCTAAGCAGAGTTATCTATTGCAGAGACAATCTAGCCAGGGCCTAAGTTAAGTATAGATTAAGCCTATATTATTTTCTACCTGAGGTATACTGTGATCGGGAAGAGTTAGCTTACTGAAAATAAAACTTCAGAAGCGTTCACAATAGAATGGCGAAGCTTACAAAGCATATTATGTTGTCCAAAGTTTGGCCAGTGAAAACTTGCAAAGTCGCCAGCTAGAATAAAAGTATTTGGTGATATCAAAGAACGTTTACAGGTACAACAACAAATGTTTTCATTGAATATTTCGAAAAAAAAAATTTGTTAGAGTTACAAAAACGACTAATTGTAAATTTCATATCTTATATATAAATAGACAAGATGAATTCAATGTAGAACCGTTTTCTGCTAAACTATAATTCTAAGGTATACAAATTATATATGTATAGATAGGAAATTTTGAGGTGTACTTTTATCCGTAAATAAAAAAAATTTTTAAAATCATTTTAATATAAAAAATTTTACATAAAAGTCACACCACTACACATTCACTTATTCACACTATAGACACGCTGTGTGTGTGTGCACTTGCTTTTTGTGTACTATGCTGAATCGTGAGCATGGCCGAGGAGCTGCTTTGTAGGAAAAAATTAAGAGCCGTATTAGTGTGAGTAGACTTGCCATGCATGTTTTTGTGTTATTCGTGTGGTCGGCTCTCACTGCGAGTGCGAAGAGTTGGTAGTCGACCAATGAAAAATAAGTATTCGCACTATAGATACTCTGTTGTGTCATGCATTTTTGCTTTAGTTGTTGTTATTGTATTGATTACTGGCTACGATGCTCAGTGTCAGCTGCTCTCCTGAGAGCACGAAAAGTTGCTTTGTTGGATACATTAAGCAAGCAATGTAAAATATGAGCAAATATATAAAATTCATTGCTGATACCTACAAACAGGGTTTACAAAAATAAAATAAATGATTACTCATAAAGAGTATTAAACACCGAAGAAAATTAAAGGAAAATAGAGGAAAGGAAAAGAATTGAAAGGAAGCAAAATTAAAGGAAAGAAAAGGAAAAGGAAAGGAAGGAAAGGGAAGGGAATGGAAAGGATAGGAAAGGAAGGAAAATTAAAGGAAAGATAGGAATGGTAAGGAAATGAAAGGAAGGGGAGGGAAAGGGAATTAAAGGAAAGGTAAGAAAACGAAGGGGAAAGAAAGAAAATAAAAGGAAGGGAAGGGAAAGGAAAAGAAGTTTGAGGAAGGTAATAAATAAAATGAGAGAGTAAAAAAAGAAATCAAGGAAAATAAAAATATGTTAGAGGAAAGGAACGACACAGAAAGGAAGAAAAAAAGGCGGATAAAACATACCTACAGCAAAAAAATAAAATAAAATAAAGTTTATTGGTTGAATTTCAACCACTGGGCGAACTCTAGTACAAATAAATGTGTTCCTAGCACTAAAACCAGACCTGTTAAATAATGATTAATTATTTTCTTGAAAATCCATTTAGGGCCCCTTTTATAATAGTCGGTGGTTAATTTGGCAGCTAACCGTACAAAATAAGTCAGTTAAGCCCCGGTTAGCATTAACCAGCTTTTATGAAAGCAGCCCTTAATGATTGATTACCATTACTTTCAATTTTAAATGATTATTTTCCAATTAATTAAAAAAATAGTCAAAAAAAGTGGCTTTGATTACTTTTGACTATTTTTAAATTTTTTTTTTTTATACCTTTCATGAACATGAAATGGTATTATAACTTTGGTCCGATGTTTGTAAGTATGAGAAGAAGGTGGCGCAAAAGTAAGCTTCCGATGTTCAGCATATCGGTTGTGGCACGTGCAGTGTGTGCTGTTGCACCGTCTTGTTGGAACCACATGTTTTCCAATCCCAATTCATCAAGTTGCGGCAAAAAGAACTCGTTGATCATTGCTCTGTAGCGCTCACCATTCACAGTAACCGTTTGGCCCCGACCGATTATTGGTCAAATAAATAGTCAGCAATATTCCGCGTTCTGGAGCAGTGTAGCATAACATTGTTAATTAACGTGTATTTCGCATGTGTTTACTACACAAATGTCAAAACAGAACTGACTTTAGGGGCCAATCGCAAAATTTATAGCATTTTCTGATAGCAGGATTACTTTTGCGCCACCTTGTATACACATAAGCAATGCTGCAAAAAACAAAATAATCAAAGGTAATCAAAACAACTTTTCTTGATTATTTTTGACTTTTCTTTTGATTTTTCTTGATTTTTTTTTGCATTTTTTTTATCGTAATCAATTAATAATTGCATTTTCTTGAAAAACCAGAAATCCTTTTTTAAAAACTTACTCTTCTTAAGAAGGAGCGCAAAATCCACTATCGAAAATGCGTGCTCCCAGAAATTTGAGACGCGTTGACTGTAGCCCTGGACATCAAGAGGGCTACAACATCCACCGGTGTGATCGTGCGAGATGACTTCCTTTCATTACCCATCAATCTGTCCAATATCGTGTATTGGAACCCGACATCGACTCCAGGGACAGCATCCTAGAACGTTTAGGTATTGTTTTTCCGTCAGGCGATGGCGATCTCGCCGTGGTGTGAAGGTAGTGTTGCCGGCCTACCACACCGAAGGTCCATGGTTCGAGCCCTGGTACAGGTAACATCAAAAGTGATTTGAAAAAAGTTTTTCAAAACGGGGTCGCCCCTCGGCAGTGGTTTGGCAAACTCTCCGAGTGTATTTCTGCCATGACAGGCTTCTCAGCAAAAATTCGTCTCCTTTGTAGATGCCGTTCGGAGTCGGCAAAAAAATGTAGGTCCCACCAATTTGTAGGGAAAATTCAAATCGGCACACCACAAATTGGAAGAGAAGCTTGGCGCAAAAATCTCTTAGGAGGTTTATGATGATATACCTGTTGTATATCGCGCCATAAAGAGAAAAAAGAGAGATGGCGATCTCGAGGCTTTCAATATATATATACCTCCTGTCACCTGTTATCCGAAAGATTATCGCCTTGACATTCGTATGTTGCTCATCGACTCCCGGTCGATGGTAGAGGATAGGAGTTGGTCGAGCGAATAAATGATTCGAAGTTATGCACGGTGTACGAGAACGCCCCCACAAAAGTAGCGGATCTATGTCAACTTCAACAAAGCTGACTGGGTAGGGTTTAGCGAGAGAGAGCTCCTTCTATACCCTGTCTTGACTCGGCCTTAACCCAACACATTCCGCCAGGAGCCGATTTCAAGTACTTCAAGTTTCGTCGTTTTTCTCTCTATTACTTTCTTTCTCCCTTATATGCCTCTTCAATTTTCAATGAAAATCACAATTTTGTAAAATACCACCACTCTGTAACGAAAGTCGCTCAGCATGGCATTCAATGATTTCCGTTGGTTCCTTCACCCATGCTGTGTAAGCGAAGACGCGACAAGCACAGATATACACCTCAAATACGAAAGTTTCATGTGGTGCTTTAAACGTAAACCGTCACAAGATGTCGCGAAATTCAAGTGGTCTAAAAATTCCTGTTAAACTTAAGCGATATTACTGCTTTATCCGTTTCTATTAAACCGTTATACGAAAACAGCTAGAAAATTTACAGGGAAAATAAAATTTACCTTTTACAGCAGGAAAACTTTGCAAAGACAATAGACTAAAAACTTCAAAATATTTATGTTACCCTGTGGCAAGCAGTTATGTTGCTTCCTTTGCCATTCTGTGCACATTTCCGTTTCCATTATAAAACAAGTAAGAAAGTCTAAGTTCGGGTGGAACCGAACATTATATAACTAGTAGTGATCTATTATGGCATAGCAATTTACGCGAGTCTATTTTAATACTTTTCAATTCGTACAGGGTGGCGCAAAAGTAATCCTCCCATCAGAAAATGCTATACATTTTGCGATTGGCCCCTAAAGTCAGTTCTGTTTTGACATTTGTGTAGTAAACACATGCGAAATACACGTTAATAAACAATGTTACGCTACACTGCTCAAGAACGCGGAATATTGCTGACTATTTATTTGACCAATAATCGGTCGGGGCCAAACGGTTACTTTGAATGGTGAGCGCTACAGAGCAATGATCAACGAGTTCTTTTTGCCGCAACTTGATGAATTGGGATTGGAAAACATGTGGTTCCAACAAGACGGTGCAACAGCACACACTGCACGTGCCAAAACCAATATGCTGAACATCGGAAGCTTACTTTTGCGCCACCTTGTATTATAAAGCCAGCTGATTGTTTTCAATAACAACACTTCTGTTATGAGTTTTGAGGGGTAAATTAATTTTTTTTTAATTTTAAGGTATGGCGCGATATACAACAGGTATATCGTCATAAACCTCCTAAGAGATTTTTGCGCCGAGCTTCTCTTCCAATTTTTGGTGCGCCGTTTCGAATTTTTTTCTACAAATTTGCGGGACCTACAGATTTTGGCCGACTTCGCGCGCCATCTACAAAGGAGAAGAGTTTTTGCTGAGAAGCCTTCCATGGCAGAAAGACACTCGGAGGGTTTACCAAACCGCTGCCGAGGGACGACCCTGTTTTGAAAAATCTTTTCCAAACCACTTTTGATGGTACCTGCCTCAGGACTCGAACCTTGGACCTTCGGTGTGGTAGCCCAGCAACACTACCGCCACAGCGCGGCGGCCGCCATTAATTTATTTGTATATAAATAACTTCCCTACTAAACACTGCTAACCACAGTTTTCAAAATACCAATACATGCATATTTTATATTTGAAAAATTTGCGTTCACATAGACACACAGACAGACGGACGGAGAGACGGACATTGCTTAATCGATTCAGCTCATCGTCCCATATTAATTCAGTTTACTTATTGATGGGCCCATCTCTTCTTCTTCTCATACTTACAAACATTTTATGTTCATTAAAGGTATGAAAATCAAAGAGGTATATAACTTGCCTATTGCAGTGGGGTATTAACAGCTTACCCGGATATTTTACTTGTGCGTTATCCGATTTGCTTCATTTTTGGCAGGAGTATACTGCATACTATTGAGAAGCAACTGATCCATTTTGATTGAAATTGATCAAACTACAAGCAATCGCCTTTGAAAGTAGCAGAATTTTTATGCTGAAAAGTGGGCGGCGCCACGCCTGCTTCAACAAATTCACAACATTTTTTTTGCAATTGAGTTTTGCTTAAAAAGCTTATGATGTGTGCAAGATCTTATTGATATAGCTTCCATGGTTATAAAAATAAAGCGTTTTACATTTTACAAACAAATTTTTCAGAACTATGTTAAAAAACTGGGCGTGGGCGTTGACCGATTTCGCCCATTTTTATAAAAAACAGTTCCCTTTATATATTCAACATTCTCGCCAAATATCGTTTTGATAACTCAATTTTTGCCGGAGTTATGGCATAATTCACTGACGTGACTCCTTTATGCCCATTTTCAAAAATTAATATTTTTCGACTTTCTTCGTTCCCGGACACTTTGAAAGTGAAATAGAAATGGTGTACAGATTTTGTACGCAAAGTGATTGCCTATTTAATATATCTATGATCCTTTTCAAAATCTTTCGTATAACCGATTTCGCCCATTATATTCTGAAACATACCTTGTATTAATATAAAGTACCTGGGTGACCGAGCCTTGCTCGGCATTTTTCGAATTTGTCGCATAATCTTACTTACCAAGAGCATAAATTTCGAAAATAGATTTCCAAAATATCGAACACTAAAACAAAAAGTCACTTAAGGCATCCCTAGGTGGCAATCCTACTTAAAAATATTGTAGTTGGTATACGGCCTGAAATACCTTCCGTTTGACACCCATATTGCCATATATTGCTTAATTTTAAAAAAAAAATCGGAAAGGTGGCAACCCTCTAGGCTTCCTTTAGTGGCAACATCCAAGTAGAAAATCTTAGAAGGAAGCATACTATCCATCTACCAAATTTCATCGAAATCGGCTTAACCGTTCCCAAGACAGTGGTCGATATCTGAAGGAATAAATAAAATGTGGTCAGGTGGGAACCCTAGGTGGCAACCCTACTCGAAAATACTTTGGTTGGTATATGGCCTAAAATACCTTTCATTTGATACCCGTATTTTGCTTAATATTTTTAAAAAATTGATATAGGTGGCAACCCTGTGACCCACCCCAAGTGGCAACACCAAAGTAGAAAATCTTAAAACAAAGGATACTACCATATACCAAATTTCATCCAAATCGGTTAAGTCGTTCCTGAGATAGTAGTGGATATACAAATATACAAGAATAACTCGTTTAAAGTTATAAGATATGTGTGCTGAATTTCGTTTCGATATCTTGAAGGGTTTTTGATTTATGATTAATATTATTTCTAAATTTGACTTAATCAAAAGTGGCCGGTGCCACTCCCACCTTCGAAAATTTCTTGAAAAATTTATTTTCTGCCTTAACATTAATCAACACACCAAATGTTATCCTTATAAGTGTATTATGTACTGAATAATCACTTTTTTTGTATTTTAGAAAATATTTTATACATAAAAAGTGGGCGTGGCTATCATCCGATTTCGCCCATTTTAAATAGCGCTCGGAGATGAGTGCCAAGGAACCTGCATACCAAATTTCATTAAGATATCTCAAAATTTACTCAAGTTATCGTGTTCACAGACGTAGGGACGGACGGACATGGCTTTATCAATTTCTCTTTTCCTCCTGGACATTTTGATATGCATAAGTCAATATCTATCTCAATCCATTTATGCCGTTACATACTGCCGTTAGGCGACTAAAGTTCATATACCTTGTGTGCGTAGCACTACTAGGTATAACAAAGTCAAGGCAATTTTTATTAGCCGGAAATATATTAGCCACCTGTTATATGTTTGTGTTTGTGAACCCCAAAGAACCCTTTTAAGAACCCATTGGCAACGAATGGCCCGTTGCTAAGTGATAGGTAGCAACCACAACAGAAACAACATTTTCAGTTACAAATTCTTTAGCAAGAAAGGCAAACTTTTCCAGGACTAAAAATGCAAAACTTTGTTAAGTAAAAATTAAATAATTAAAAGTTTCAAGAAGGATTGGAGAATGCAATTGAAATATTTACGTACTTTATTAGACGGGCAGGTAACTCACCTAGGAATGACTAGCTCGAGTAAGACCAATAGTTAGGATTCATATTTTTCATTCAACCTCTTCCAGGAGCAACTACATCGCATAGCTGGACTGGCATGGTCACCGAATCATCAAAAATTGGCTGTCGCCACTGCTGATCGTCACATTTTATTATTTGATGATGCCGGTGAACGTCGGGATAAATTCTCAACCAAGCCATCCAATTCAGCGAATGGCAAAAACTCTTACGTTATACGTGGTCTGGCCTTTAGTCCAGACTCCACAAAGTTGGCCGTAGGACAAAGTGATAACATTGTCTATGTTTACAAATTGGGAGAGGCATGGAATGATAAGAAAGTTATTTGTAACAAATTTCCTCAAGCGAATGCAGTTACAGCTTTGATTTGGTTATCGACGGGCGCTATTATTGCAGGTAAGTAGCCGAAGAATATCAAGTTTTAGACGAGCTTAGCTGAAAGTCTACAAAAGTAGTAGGAATTGTAGAAATGTTATAAGCTCAGTGGTTTCCAGCTGCCCTACTAGAACAGGAAGTGGTCTGTTCCACCCATATCGAGATGTATTTATATTGGGATCTTATTTACGCAGTTAGTTGTAGTAAGTAAGGCGCGGGATATAGACTTGCAAACCGGGGCATTCCAACTTTTTAGCTAACTTTAACATCGTTCCTGCTAAGACAGACTACTGTGAGCCGGTCTCTGCCCCAGTTTGCACTTTTGATACTCGCCTACACTCAAGAGAGATGTGGGATGGGGAAATTATCTAGTGCAGGAGTCTGTTAAACCTGTTCATGGACGGGTCTAAGCTTGATGAGAAGGTCGCTGGTGGGGTCTTTTACACTAAATTTGGGCTTCCCGATCACTGCAGTGTCTTCCAGGCATAAATAGCTGCTTTTAGGGATTCAGTGGATGAAATGCTAATCAGTGGCCATGATGATTGGAGTGATAAGGGGGGCATTGTCCGATGGGATGGGATGTCCTAGTAGTTTCGAAGTAGTCATATCAAATCTTTCACACGACAATCGGGTAGGACATTAGCATACCAGATTGAGTTCGCAACACACACCACTCCCTTCGGAGATTGTGCTTGCGTTTAATTGTAAACTGTGTCAGTCCCAGGATTAATATTTCTCACCCATAGGACTCGACGATGGTAAAGTGCGTGCGCTCCACTGCAAAAGTAACAAATCCCAAAGTTTATATTCTGCGGACAACATTTGTATCGCTTTGGCGTCTAATACCAAAGGCACTGGTTTCCTATCGGGGCACAACGATGGCACAATCATACGCTATTTTATCATCGAAGATGCCAACGAATCCTCAGGGCGTTTGATACAACATCCGGTGCCACCATTCGCTTTAGCTTGGCTGCAAGGCGGCTTTTGTGCGGGAGGATGTGATCAGAAAATCGTATTCTATGATACGGTGGTAAGTTGGAATGATTTGTAAATGTTGAGTGTATGTTTTAATTTGCCGTCATTGTACAGGGACGTCCAGTGCGCACATTCGATTACACGCGTAATGATCGTGAAATTACAGTTGCAGCAGCAAGCCCGAATGGACAAGCTGTGGCATTTGGGAGCTACGACAAGATACGCATTTTCACATGGAGTCCACGTTTGTCCGATTGGAATGAGAGTGCAACCAAAGATATCAACTATTTCTATACAGTGACGTGTGTGCAGTGGCGTCGAGATGGCGCAAGGTAAGTCTTTCAGAACATTGCTACATATTACAGAAGGTCATTTTAAAACTCGCAACACAAAGATTGGCTATCTCTTCTGTAACTGGTGCGGTCATACTTTTTGAATCGGTCTTGAAGCGCACAATATGGCAAGATAAATTTGAGCTCATTTTTGTTGCACCCAGTCAACTGTTAGTGAAGTCCATGCAAGAACCTTCGGAGCAAATGACGATTGAATCACAACTTGGTTTGGAGATCGACGATGTACGTATTATGGGTAAAGATAATTATTTGGTTGCGCGCACTGAAGATTCAATGATTTTGTGCGATTTAACGCGCAACCTGGTGAGCGAGGTGCCGTGGACGACATCAGGACGTCATGAGAGATTTTACTTTGAAAATCCAAATGTGTGCTTGATCTTCAATGTGGGCGAGCTAAGTCTTGTGGAATATGGCGAAAGCACGATCTTGGGTTCTGTACGAACAGAGTTTGTTAATCCACATGTTATATCGGTGCGTCTAAATGAGCGCGGGAATACCAAGTAAGATCTGTAATATTGTCGGTTGCTGATATAATATTTGCTAAAGCTGATTAATTCCTCTGCTAGAAACAATAAAAAACTCGCCTTCTTACTCGACGCCAAAACTATTTGCATTGTGGATCTCATAAATCAAGTCATTATTGGACAAATAAATCATGAGACTAAAATCGATTGGATGGAATTGAGTGAGACTGCACATAAGTTGTTGTATCGCGATAAGAAACTCAGGTAACTAATGCTTTTATTATTAAAGAGTATCTCTTCCCTTACTCCTTGCCTTCAGACTGATCCTTATAGATATTTACACCGGCAAAAAGCAAACTCTGCTCTCCAACATCTCTTTCGTGCAATGGGTACCGCAAAGCGATGTCGTCGTTGCACAAAACAACAACAATTTAGCCATATGGTATAATATTGATCTAACCGAGCATGTGACATTAATGGCCATACGAGGTGACGCAATTGAAGTAATACGCGACGCGGTAAGTTTTGGCAAAACGCTGATTTCCACTTGGATAACGTGTTTCTATTTCAACAAACAGGGTCGTACTCTAGTACGCTCGCAAGAAGGTCCCACAGAGCACACCTATCAACTGGACGAAGGTTTGGTAGAGTTCGGCACTGCTGTAAATGATAGCGATTTCGGGCGCGCCATACATTTTCTTGAGACGCTTGGCGACAAGCCTGCCGCTAAAGCTATGTGGCATAATCTTGCTGTCATATCCATCGAAGATGGTAATCTTCGTGTGGCCCAACGGTGCTATGCCGCACTTGGCAATGTTTCGAAAGCCTACTATTTGAATAAAATGATACAAGAGGCAGATAAATTCGAAGAGTCTACTGGCACTCCAGGAATTATGTGTCCAGAAGTGCGCGCAAAACTGGCACTTTTAGCCTCAGATTTACGCACGGCTGAACGCATTTATCTGGAGCAGGGGGATATCGAAGCAGCTTTGGAAATGTATAAGAAGCTGCGTATGTGGGACGAGGCGGTTAGTTTAGCAGAAAGACGGAGCTATGGTGGCTTACAAGCGTTAAAAGAACAACAAATGGAGTTTCTGCTAACCACTGAACAGGAAGAAAAAGCCGGTCAGGTGCTCGAGGAACAAGGTGAACCTGAGAAGGCATTAAACCTCTATTTAAAAGCTAATAAACCCGCGCGCGCTGCAAGATTAGCTATGAAGACGCCGCATCTTATGGATGATCAACAACTTATGTTGAAAATAACTGAGGGACTAGTGAATTGCGGTCAATATTTAAAATTTTAAGTTCATGTGCGTGCATGTTATATCAATTAACTTCGTTTTCTTCTCCAGAACTCTACGAGATGGCAGGTGATATTGCATTAAAACTATCACGCCCCGAAGCAGCTATGGGACTATATCGCAAAGGTGGTGCATATGCGCGTGCGCTTGATTTAGCACGTCAGGTGGCACCAGATGATGTCACAAGTTTGGAAGAGGAATGGGGTGATTGGTTGGTAGAGCGCAAGCAGTTGGATGCCTCTATTAATCACTTCATCGAGGCTGGCGCAACACAGAAGGCGCTGGAAGCTGCTGTTGGCGCTAAACAATGGCGCAAGGCAGTGCAAATTGCAAAAGTGCTCGATGAGCCAGAGGAAATTCAGCGTTATGCTTTGGGTCTGTCCAAACATTTGGCCTTTGCCGGTGATGTGGATGGCGCTGAAGATCTACTTGTACGCGCCAACATGTACAAGGAGGCAATTGAGCTGCTCAATCGTCACGGTAAATGGGAGCGCGCCTACGCGATTGGTGAGAAATATTTGCAGGCCGAGGAAATGCATGATTTGTTCGTTAATCTGGCAGCTGCTTTGGAAGAGCAAGGTAAGTTAATGTGAGAGTTCTTAAGCCACAACTACTATTGACGATGTATGTAGGTAAGTATCGTGATGCGGAAAAGGTGCTTCTGGCTGTAAACGAACCAGATTTGGCTATTGCAATGTACAAAAGGCGCGAGCTTTACGATTCCATGATACGCTTGGTCGAACGTTTTCACAAGGATCTGCTGGATACAACACACCTCCACTTAGCGAGGCAACTCGAATCGAAAGGAAAATTGAAAATGGCAGAGATGCATTTTATAGCGTCAGGCGATTGGAAGTCTGCGGTGCATATGTATTGCTCATCAGGCCGATGGGAAGATGGCTACCGCGTGGCCAAGCAGAAAGGCACGGATGGTGCTGGTAATCAAGTTGCTTACATGTGGGCAAAATCCATGCCGATCGAGAGCGCTGTGCGTCTGTTGACCAAACTTGGTTTATTGGATACTGCAGTGGGCTTCGCATGTGATTCTGGGCAGTTCGACTTCGCAATGGATCTTTGTCGTTTGTCTGGTAAGTCAACTGATGAAGTGCATATGAAAATC
Organism: Merzomyia westermanni; assembly: GCA_949987695.1. Lineage (NCBI taxonomy): Eukaryota > Metazoa > Arthropoda > Insecta > Diptera > Tephritidae > Merzomyia > Merzomyia westermanni. Next base: position 40,195,674 of record OX465291.1, on the reverse strand, counting down.
GCTATGTCACTCGAAGACGAAGGCAAGTTCGAAGAAGCTGAAGCAGCTTTTATAAAAGCCAATAAACCCAAGGAGGCTATATTAATGTACACACATGCGGGAGACTGGAAAGCTGCACTAAATGTAGCCGAGTCGTATTTACCCGAAGCGGTTAGTGACATATTAATTGGACAAGCATCTGCTGCGCTAGACACACGTAACTACCCCGACTATGAGGCTTTGTTGTTACGCGCACAACGTCCCGATTTAATCATTGACCATTACAAGAATGAGGGTATGTTCGACGAGGCACTCCGTGTAGCTGAAGAGCATTATCCATCGGCAATGAATGATTTACGGCGCTTGCAAGCTCAGGAGCAGCGACGTACCAATGAAAACCAAGATGCCTCACGCATTTATTTGCAGAAGGCAGCGGAGTTTGCAAAGCGTGAAGAGTTTCGCAAGGCGGCCGAGTGTCTCATGCAAATAGATTCCACAAATACTGAGGATGCAGTCACCGTAGAACGTGCGCTAATTAGGGCTGCTGAAATATGCAATCAATTTTTGGAAGGCAAAGATGCTGTCGAGGTAGCAACTCAGCTGGGCCCCCGCCTACTACAAACCAAACAAATTGGTCCAGCCGCTCAGCTGTATCTAGCTGCGGACATGCCTAAAGATGCTGTAGAAGTTTTCATACGCGCCGAGCAATGGTCTAAGGCACGACGCTTAGCGAAGGAATTGGATCCGGAGTTAATGACTTACGTGGAACAGCAACAGAAGTCGCGATTGAAGACCGAAGGCAATGTTGAGCAATTAGCTGATATCGGTAAGTTCTTTAGTCCCAACGTCTTAGGGAGTATCTCAATATATTTTTTTCGTTTCAGACATCATGAGCGCTTTAGATATGCTCGCCGAGCAGGGTCAATGGGCTCGTTGCTTGGAGAAGGCCAAGGAAGTCAACGCCGCTGTTGTACATAAATATGTCGCTCTCTATGCCGCGCAGCTCATACGTGAAGGAGACTGTTTATCGGCCTTAAACCTGTACCTTACCCATGGTACGCCTCCCATCGAAGCTAATTTCAATATTTACAAACGCATATCCACCGATTGTATCGCTTTGCGCGAGGAGCAGGCCAAGGACGATCAGTGGCGAAAATTACGTGACTTCCTCTATAAATTACTGAAATCTCTGCAAGCATCAGAGCACGCTCTGTCGCAAATAGTACACAATATTGAGCAGTTCTTGTTAATAAGTCATTTTTACGCTGTACGTGCCGCTTGCAGACCCGTCCAGTCATTACAACCGATTGCTACCCGTATTTCGATTGCTTTGTTGCGTTACACTGATATCATTCCGGTGGATAAAGGCTTCTATGAGGCAGGTATTGATTTGCGCAATGCAGGCCGAGAAGCTGAAGCCTTTGTTATGCTCAATCACTATTTGGATGTGTGCGAAGCGATAGAAGAGGGCTCGGGACATCTTGTCGATCATGCGGATTTAGCGGCTACAGATTTTCCAAGTTCGGTACCCTTGCCGGTAGACATACATATGAAGGACGATCCCAATTTACACGAAGAGGTGCGTGAGTGGGTGTTGGCAATAAGCATGGACCAGCAAGTGGATCAGGTTCGTTCTTTTACGTTTTGACTCGTTTGTTTTTCTTCTCCTTACTTACACGTTTTGTTTTTTCATCTGTCGCTTTAGGTTCTTCCCACAGACGATCGTGGTTTATATGAGTCCGCTTTGGGGCAAGGCGAGCAACCTTGCATATTGAGCGCATATCCTGTGCGTGGTCGTCAGCCTGTCACTTTTCAATCCTCAAGTCGTCAGGCTAATCGAGATGTTTGGAGTAAACTTACTGTTGCACTTAAAATGTCACCGGGAAGCAAAGTAGCTGATATAATCTCTTTCGTTGGAAAGTGGAATGGTCAAGCTAATTATTCTATGACCTAAGAACAGCAATGCAAAGCTTGATTATAGATTTAAGAGATTATTAAACAAACATTTCATTTATAAAAACTTGACCTGCATAAATAGACTTTGGAGGGTTCGGAGGGTTTTCATAAATTTTGTTGTCAAATGATGTTCGTATTCTTATGAGTGAAAATCGACAGATGAATCTTTTGGTGGGGAACAGGCGCTGCCAATTTCAGGCGCAATAAGTATGAACTGTGATTTGGAGTTTTATATATTTTTGGTTTCTGTTATTTTTTTTTTGGACTGCATAAAAGTAGTCCTTAGAATACTAAAACGGGTACTTTTAGGTTTCGATCCAAAGAGTCCATAGAGAAACCAAATCTGCAATGATCTGGTATGCAAACAGACTTACTAATGTAGAGCTTTTGGCAAACCCTGTTACTAAAATCATACCTTCTATAGTCCTATACACAACAAAAGTCCATATATACCACTTTAAAAAAATGTCTGATGCAGATGAACTGTTAATAACAACCAACAACAACAACAACTGTTATGTTACATGCTAACGCCTTCTGATGGTAAATGCCGGTTTTTCCATGATCAGTGTTGTAAATTCAAAGTTAGTCAAATCAACCTACTCAACATTATATATGTTATAGATGCAAACATAAGTATATAAATATGTTTATGCATATCCAAGCGATGTTCAATCTAGATTTATTTAAACTTTAAGTGGTTCTTTCTTTCATTATTGGTACAATTAAAGTTTGCAATTATTTTCATTCATGTATATATAATTTAAGTGCTTTTTCAAAAGTTATTATTTGAATAATTGAATTTGTATAACATTCAATGCCATAGATTATAATATATAATTAAGAATTAATGTATATTAAAGAGGTCGCCAGCTGATGGTAGTGGTGCAAGTCCACCAGTCACATCCGGTAGCTGAGTCAAATCGGGTAAATTCGACAAGTGATCACGTATTTCCTTTTGGACAGCGACCATTCGACTTAGTTTTTGTTTATATTCCTGAAAAGAGAGAGAAAAAAGTATTTAGTACCGTGCATAAGTATATGTATGTATATATGATATATGAAAGCAGGTGGTACTGCCTAGGAAACCAGCTAACGGACGGCAGTCTTATTGCTGAACCCCTGCGGATTAGGGGTTTAGAATATGCCCGAGGTAGGCATACCGGTCGTAAGAGGCGGCTAATATGCACAAAGGTAATATACGGATATGATGCCTCTCACCTCTCATTACCCATCTTATCCTTCCTTATGGAAGGAGGGGTGACATGACCTAGAAGGTTTCACTGGGTTCAAATCCGGCCAAGGACGGTTAATTCGACAACACTCCCCAAAACCTTCGGGGAGTGTTTTTGTCGTTACCACAACAACAACAAGTCTTATTGCTGGAGATTCCTCCTCTCGCCGGTAGCAAAGATATTCGAGGCAGTTGTTGTATTAGCGACTACTTAACCTGCCTAAAGTATCGTCTCTTATCCAACAGTGTCATCAGGCTCTTCTAACGGAAGTCTCAGAAACTTCGCGGCTTCAACAGGGATGGACCAGAGACCAGGGAGACAAGAGTCATCGATCTGCTCAACCGAGCCTACTCTTCTAACAGCAAATTCACTCTGTTGTTGTTGTAGCGACTACTTAACCTGTCCAGGGTGTCACCCCCAACCAACATTGTCATCAGGCTCTTCTAACGGAAGTCCAAGAAACCTCGCGGCTTCAACAGGGGTGGACCAGAGTGAGATTGGAGTTAGAAGAGTGGGCTCGGTTGAGCAGAGGAACAGATGGTTAGTATCGTGGGGAGACACGCCGCATGCCGGCAAGACATTTGGCATGTCGGGGTTCAGTCTGGATAAGTAAGAGTTTAGTCTGTTACAATATCCAGAACGAAGTTGAGCCAGCGTGACTCTTGTCTCCCTGGGCAGTTCGCGTTCCTCGGCGGCAACAGGTGGAGCTTGTGCCTGTAGGACCACATTCACTGGACGAGACCTGACAAAGGAGTTTACCGACTCCGTGTGGATGAGGTTGAGGGCCCGCCGGTGCACCTCTGGATCAAACGGCGAGGAGATGTGATGCCGGATCTCATCATAGTGCTTACGGAGGTGACTCCTTATTCTCCTGGGAGGCGGATTTTCGTTGAGCAGGTTCCTGTTCGGATGCTGCTGATTATGGCAGTTGAACAGGAATTGTCTGGACAACATCTCGCAATGCTCTTTGACATTGAGCATTTTTGCCTCATTATGAAGGTGATGCTCAGGAGACATAAGGAGGCACCCCGTGGCGGTTCTGAGTGCGGTGTTTTGGCAGGCCTGCAACCTCCTCCAATGTGTGTCTGCTAACCCCGGCGACCATATTGGCGTCGCGTAGCTCAGAACCGGCTGGCCGATTCCCTTGTACGTTGCCAGTAACGTTTCTTTGCCTTTCCCCCAAGTACTGCCAGCTAGTGACTTGAGGATTTTGTTACGGCTTTGTACTTTGGTGGCAATCGCGGCTACATGAGCACCGTATTTGAACATGTTATCAAACGTGACCCCTAAGATTTTGGGGTGTGTGACAGTCGGAAGCTTGATGCCGTCGACGTAGACGTTTAATTCCATGTTCGCCTGCGCTGTCCACGTCGTAAATAGGGTGGCCGAGGATTTCGTCGGTGACAGTGTCAGGTTCCGTGCAGCGAAGAAACTGGAAAGGGTTGGTCCATCCCTGTTGAAGCCGCGAGGTTTCTGAGACTTCCGTTAGAAGAGCCTGATGACACTGTTGGATGGGGGGTGACATCCTAGGCAGGTTAAGTAGTCGCTACAACAACAACAACAACCATATAGGAGTCGCGTAGCTCAGAACCGGCTAGCCGATTGCCTTGAACGTTCGCAGCAACGTTTCTTTATCTTTCCCCCAAGTGCTGCCAGCAAGTGGTTTGAGGATTTTGTTGCGGCTTTTGTACTTTGGTGTCAATCGCGGCTACAAGAGCACCGTAGTTGAACATGTCAAACATATAACGGGTTCAATCAGGGAAGACCTTATATGGGGCAGTTCGTTGCTTTGTTGTTAAAGTAGTATTTCGCCCTGCTTAGTCGGTGAAAAAATTGATGTTATTTGACGTGACGGACCAAACGGGGTTATACTGATATTGGCAGTCCTTTGTCGGATATGATTATCACCTTGTCATACTGCCCCGAGGTAACGATTTCGTTGACCTCGGAACCGGGGTCGATAACTTTGCGAAGCTCTTTTTCATCTTGGCGTACATCCTATTGTGTGACAGTTCCCTACCACTCTAGTGGGGCTACTCCGTTCTCTGTATAGAATGGAGAGTCATCTATTGGTTCTTCAAGTGCCTGTCCCCTACCATCCTGACAAATTTGAGTGCCAGAGGTCATGGTGTGAAGGTCCCCAACAACATCCACACCAATTGTATAATTTGCTTTAATTTTGGATATTGTGAGATCGGCAGCCTTTAGGCTGGGGCAACAGGGTCGTGACAGTATCAGCGACTCCTATCTCGTGACATTGGTGTTAGTAGAGTCACCTCCGTCGATTTTAGTGACTTTCTTGAAATATCACAATGAAATTTTTTATACAATGATTTCCAAATATTTGCTAATTCGTGCTGGATTGATACCGAGACAGTTGCAAAATATATACTTTTGCCTATTACTGATGGAAACTTTTTTATACTCACCACCAAACGCGTTTCAGCTTGTGCCAAAAGTTCTTTTTGCTCTGCTTGAAAATCTCGCAACATAGAAGCTAGTTTGGTACGTTCTTCCATTTCAGAAGCCAGCCGTATATTATATTCGTTTAGTAACTGCACAGCTTCATTAACCTGCATAAAATGAAAATGTATAAAATTCGCCTTACGGTTAGATATCAATAGAAATATCAAGTCACTTACCTGTTTAGCCAATGCTTTTGCAGCATCTTTGTCCTCTAATTTGCTAAGACAACCAATTTCTGATATTTCTGGTGGCAAGTTAGCAATACGCTCACGCACAACGGCATCACTTGATGCAGAATTTTCAAGATTTGCCAGAGCCTTAATTAATTCTTCAGGTTCAGGAGGTTCACCGAGAGGTAAATATGGGCTTAAGTGCTCAGTATCACCATTTTGACCAGCGCTGGACTTCTCTTCTGTAGCCGCTGATGAACGCGAACGTTTAACTTTTTCTTTCTTATCATCATGCCTGCGTTTTTCACGCTTTTCAGACTTCTCTTTAACGACATCGCCATTACTACCATTTGAGCTTTGTTCACTGGCCTTGCCGCTGCTAGTAGCAGATGTTCCACTATCTTTCAATTCTTTATTCAAACGTGCACGCCATTCTTTTATTTGTCTGGAGTCATAAACACCACGCTCCTCCCAAATATTTAATATGCGACCAAGACTTCCAAAAAGTTTATCCGAAGCACAACTTTCAGCAATATGCGTAAATACCTTAGGTAGAAACAACGCATATTCCTTGCCATATTCAGGTCCTTTTTTCTTGCTGTTTTGTATGACATCGTTCGCCAAATACATAAAAGTTAACTTTTTACCTTCAGAAGTTGCTATAAATTGGAAATCGTTAAAATTAGCTGCAATTAAATTGTTATCAGTGATATCTTACCAACTTGTAATTCCTTTATCCAAGTTTTCACAATTATGGCATGGTGTTTGCGATGATGAATTAGCCATAGCGACAATGTTTGTATACTTTGTTGACTGGAATTTAATTCACCCAGTTTCTTAAGCAACGCGGACTCGGAAAATGCGGACATTTTACACGAGATTAATCGCGTTAACCAGAATTTGCAAAAACGTCTGTATAATTATTGGAAAAATTTACGCAGGCAAATGCAAATAACAAAATCGTGCTTATCGCGATTTGTTTTCGAAATGTCACAATTGACAGCTGTCGTCTGACATATTCACGATTTACGAATGAAGAAGAAAATATGTTAAAGAGTCCTGCCAGGTTTCCGCAACCCCAATGTTGTGTGAAATGGATATAGTTCTATATAGTTCTATATTTCCGTTTCACACAACATTGGGGTTTGGGAAAACTTGGCAGCACTTACATCTAAAATTATTTTGACAGTTGGCTCGGTCCGGTTTGTTTACAAATATTTTGGAATTTTTTTTTTTTTTTTGGGGTTTGGTTGAATGGCACGGGATTGGTGTATCCCAACGCCAGGTTGGACTCCTCAGATTGTTATGTCTTCGGATTGTTGTTTTTCCTCAATTTGCTCCACCAGTACACATAGGTAATACCACAATGGCCAGAACCATGTGTAGCAGCTTGCTAGAGGTACAATTGTAACTATATTTGCGTTTTCTGTTTTTCTTTCGGGTATTATCTTCTTGGTTGCAATATGCACATGTATAATTCAAGTATTTTAAATAAAATATAGTTCATTATTTGTCTTTGTGTTATTTATATTTTATACTCTTTTTTTGAGTTAGATTCAATGGCAGACGTATCAGATACGTATCATAAGCCAAGTTATTGTCCAACTGTATTATTTTTTAATGCAATTATTACACTTTAAAAATGTATTTTTCAAAGTATGTTAAATAATTAGTTATTTACACTGAAACGTTCTTTAATTTAAAACAACACCAAACAATTTTTGGTTATATATATTCCACGCGGTTATGGAGGCTATCACCCCATATAATTAATTTTCCGTTTGAAGATTCCCGTTTTTGCTGAGAACCGTTATCTCGGATATACAGTTTTGTTGAAATTTTTAGTTAAGTCGAAATTTTATTAAAATATATAGGATTCATTTCCTATGTTGAGTTATTTGATACTTTAGTATAACGAAAATACTTTTTGGAGAAAGCAAAAAATATCCCTCAGGTCCAAAAATTTCATCTCAACCAAAAGTACAGTCTGTTTTTTTTTAATTTGGTTGAGATGCAGGGATATATTTGCCGACTCTACGCGACGACGTCTAAAAGCGAAGTGATATTTTGGAGTTAGCGTGGAATTTATGCAATTGTTTTGTAGTTTAATAATAATATTTTAAAAAGTGTACATATTCAAGAAGAACAAAAGAAAGATTGCATCTCTTCTCCTGTTCAGTTGAACCCACTCTTCTAACACCTACATCACTCTGGTCCAACCCTGTGGAAACTGCGCGTTTCCTCAGACTTCCGTTAGAAGAGCCTGATGACAATTTAGAGGGATCGAGCCCATTGGGCAGGGCGAAGCACAACAAAAGAAAGAATAGTGTGCGCTCTCGGCATCGAAGGAAGTGCGAACTAAATAGGAATTGGCATTATACGCGATGGAGAACTGCTGGCTAATGTGCGAAAAACCTATGTGACACCGCCAGGCGAAGGAAAACGCGGACTTAAGAAATTTTTAGGTAATTGTTTCCTTTAGGAGACAACTGCTAAAACACGTCCAAAAATATCGGGACAGGTATCAAACAACGCGTTTTGACTTCGGTATCAACAATCCGGCAGCGGATTTTCAATTTTTTGTTTCAGTGAAAAGTTATTCGCAAAAAACCCCAAAATTACCCAGGTCCGATCCCAAATAGAGGGCTTGATCCAAGGTATTTATGTGCAGAACACTTCTTTGCGTAGGCGGCCTTCGGCCGCGCTTCAAAAAACTAACCCTTAGCCCAACACCGGCTACGCGGTCCACAGTATTTCTGCGCAGAACACACTTTTTGCACTTTTCGATCCACCCTAATCTGTGATTACAACAACCACATGAAAATGACAGAAAATTTTCAACTTTGATGGCAAATATCTCTTCACTGAAACAAAAACTCGAAAATTCGCTTCCGGATTATTGTTACCGAGGTCAAAACGCGTCTTTTGATACCTTTCCCGATAATTTCGGACGTGTTTTAGCAGTTGTCTCCTAAAGGAAACAATTACCAAATTCTCTAAAAGAAGCTAAAATAGAACCAAGCAAATTGGATGTTGTTTGCTATACCAAAGGCCCTGGCATGGCGCCACCATTATTGATTGGAGCAATTGTAGCACGAACACTTTCGCTTTTATGGAAAAACCCACTTTTGGGAGTTAATCATTGTATTGCTCACATAGAAATGGGTCGTCATATAACAGGCGCACATAATCCTATTGTTATCGTATATTTGGTGAGGCAATCGATATTGCTGTAGGAAATTGTTTGGATCGCTTTGCGTATCATCAAACTTTTCAACAATCTTAGTTCGGGTTATTGAACAATTAGCTAAGAATGGAAAGAATTTTATAAAACTGCCTTACGTGGTGAAAGGTGAGTAGGTATGTTTGAAATGTAAGCTGTTTATTTATAATCAGCCCAATTCTAAATATTCTCACGGAATAATTTTCTCTCGGATTTTTTTGTTCCCTCGGAAAAATTCCTCCAATTATGTTCTCCTAGGGAGAAGAATAATTGGGGAAGAGGAATTTCGAATTTTCGAAATCAGCTGTTGTGGCAATTGGCATGTTATACACGGATTTCTAAACTGGCTAACGAAATTTAAAAATGTAAATATTGTGAAGAATTCGTTTTAAAAAAAGAAAAAAAAATGTAAAACAACGTTTAGTGTTGCTTTTCATACGTTTGTGGAAGAAATTAAGCGAATAAGAACCACAGGAAAATAAACACAGAATTATGAGATAGTACATACTCGTATACGCTAGAGTTGCCGGAAACGTTATCTACAATTTTTGTTTGTATATTTAATTTGCTTTCTGCTGTTTGCAGATTTAAAAAGTATTATAGAATAAACAAGCCCGGAACTCCTTAAATCGCACACTCAGCAACTCAAAAATACAGTTTCATGATGGCCTTGCATCAAGTTTAAAAACAGCCATATCTGTTGTACATTTGTACTTTTCGATCTAAAATACATCGTATTCTATTATTTTAGTTTAGTATATACTTACACAACTATTAAAGTTTTCCTATAAAAATGCAAGAAACATTCAATTTTATCCCCAGCTCCTTTCAGTTTAGCTGGTGAAAAAATTCCTCAAAAATTACAGCGAAATCTCCCTTTTCCTCGAATTCGTAATAGCTACTTTTCTCCCTTAACTGGTTTTCCTTTTTTCGAACATTATTCAGAATAAGAGGAAAGGGAGGAGTGAAAAAATTCCCAAGGATTTTTTATTCAGAATACGAGGAATGGGAGAGGGGAAAAAATCAGTGCGGAATTTTCATTTAGAATTGGGCTGAATACAATTCTTGTTTGTAGGCATAGATGTAAGCTTTTCGGGAATACTTTCAAGCATAGAAGAAATCGCGGATCCAAGTAAAAAAAAGAAATAAGCGCAAAAAACCAGATGAAACGGTAAAAGGTGACCATAGTATACTAAGGATGATTTATGTTACTCCCTGCAAGAAACTATATTTGCACTGTTGTGTAAAGAACGAGGTGGTAAACTATTCGCTATTGATGAGCGTTATTGTATTGATAATAGACTGATGATTGCACATACAGGCGCTGAAATGTTTCGTTCTGGCACGCAAATGTTATCATACGGATGAAGTGTTAGTAACTTGGCGTGATGATTGATTTTAAAAAAATGTATTATTGCTTTAGCTTTAAGGGCAAATGAATAAAATAAAATTTTACAAATTTAATATTTTGAATTAAATGTTACTTTGTTGAGGACAATTATAATGTTATTTATTCCTCAAAAATATGTACATATGTTATAAGTTTTATGTGGGTTATATGTTGTTGTCATTGTTTTTGCTCTACGATGGCAGCATATACGCTTTTCATCGTGCATTTGTTGTACATATCCTATGATCATAGTAAGGTAATCTTCGCTGGTGCAGAAAACTTCTCTGAATGTTGCGAAACGCTCATAAAACAACGTTCCAATGAAATTCAACAACAAAGCCTCGGATATGAGAACCCCTTTTTTAGATGACAACACCCGCAAACGAAATAAGGATTATGAGATAAGGGCATGTACCTGGAATGTCCGGTCCCTTAATGGGGAAGGTGCCGCTGTCCGGCTGGTTGAGGTCCTGAGGAAAGCAAAAGCTGCCATCACCGCCATACAAGAGATGCGATGGACGGGGCGAGGAAACACGATCAAAACACCTTGCAACATCTACTGGAGTGGCCATGAAGACAAGCGCATATTCGGCGTGGGATTTGTGGTGGGAGAGAGACTCCGTCACCGAGTACTGTCGTTCACACCCGTGAACGAGCGGCTCGCTGCAATCCGCATAAAGTCCGCACCGACGGAAGAGAAGGACGACGTGGAAAAGGATGCATTCTACGAGCGCCTGGAAGAAGCATACGAGCGCTGCCCGCGTCATGATATTAAAGTCGTGCTTGGCGACTTTAACGCCAGGGTGGGTAAAGAGGGTGTATTTGGCCCCACTGTTGTTGTTGTTGTTGTTGTTGTTGTAACGACAAAAACACTCCCCGAAGGTTTTGGGGAGTGCTGTCGAACTGGCAGTCCTTGGCCGGATATGAATCCGGTACGCTCCGGTACTCCCTTCCGGTACTGCCCGACTGTCGTGGTAGCGATTTGGAATGACCGGTGGAACCTTCTAGGTCATGTCAGGTGAGAGGCATCATATCCGTAGATCAACCATCGAGTTGAACGTCATTACCTTTGTGCATATTAGTCGCCTCTTACGACCGGTATGCCTATCTCGGGCATAGTCTAAACCCCTAACCCGCAGGGGCTTGGCCCCACTGTCCGGGAAGTTCAGTATCCACCATCATACTTCGCCAAATGGATTCAGGCTGATCGACTTCGCCGGTGCCCGAAACATGGTCATATCCAGCACTAGGTTTATGCACAAGAAGATCCATCAGGCTACATGGCTGTCCCCCGATCGAAAAACACGCAACCAGATCGACCACGTTGTGATAGACGCCCGGCATGCTTCCAGCGGTTTAAATGTTCGCACAATACGAGGACCTAACATCGACTCTGATCACTACCTAGTAGCAGCCAATATTCGTACCCGCCTCTGTACGACAAAACAGGTGCAACAAAAAACGCAGGGAAAGCTGGACGTCGAAAAGCTGCAATCGCAACAGACCGCCAATTATTTCGAAGATCGCCTCTCACACCTGCTCTCCGAGAGCACAATCCAACCTACTGGAATGCATGAGCAGTGGGATCATACCTCAGGAGCACTCCGTACCGCAGCCGAAGAAGTAATTGGATTCCGGCGAACGCGAAGAAACAACTGGTATTATGATGATGAAGAGTGCCGCGCTGCAACGAAAAGAAAGGATGAAGCCTACAAGGAAACGCTGAGATCGAATGCAACGAGGAGTGTGTGTGAACACTACCGCGAGTTGAAGAGGAAAGCGAGGCAGCTTTTCCGGGCGAAAAAATAGAGGCAGAAAAGCGTGAAATAAAGGAGCTTGAGATGCTGGCCAACGGGAATAATGCCCGAAAATTCTATCAAAAAATTCGGCGAATGACAGAAGGTTTTAAACCCGGGGCAAACTCCTGTAAGAATGAGAACGGCGACCTGGTGGCCGATGTTCAGAGAGCACTCAGAATATGGAGGGATCACTTCTCTGCCCTTTTAAATGGAGAAACTGAGCAAGAAACCAGAGAAGATGCCGAACCCGAGCCCACAATCGAAGATGATGGAATTGACGTTCCACAACCCGACTATAATGAGGTGCGAATAGCAATATCCCGATTGAAAAACAATAAAGCAGCTGGCGCTGATGGTTTGCCTGCTGAGCTATTCAAACACGGAGGCGAGGAGCTGGTAAGGCGCATGCATCAGCTTCTATGCAGAATATGGTCCGATGAATGCATGCCTGAAGATTGGAATCTAAGTGTTCTCTGCCCAATCCACAAGAACGGCGATCCTGCAAACTGCGCCAACTATCGCGGAATCAGCCTTTGGAATATCGCATATAAGGTCCTATCAAGCGTATTGTGCGAAAGAAAGCCTGATGTGAACAGACTGATTGGACCTTATCAGTGTGGCTTCAGACCTGGTAAATCTACCATCGACCAGATTTTTACAATACGCCAAATCTTGGAAAAACCCCGTGAAAAAAGAATCGACACACATCATCTCTTTGTTGATCTTAAACCCGCTTTCGATAGCACGAAAAGGAGCTGCCTATATGCCGCTATGTCTGAATTTGGTTTCCCCGCAAAACTTATACGGCTATGCAAAATGACCTTGAGCAACACCGCCAGCTCGGTCAGAATTGGGAAGTACCTCTCCGAGCCGTTCGAAACTAAACGGGGCTTCAGACAGGGTGACCCCTATAGTGCGACTTCTTTAATTTAATGCTGGAGAAAATAATACAAGCTGCAGAACTTAACCGCGCTGGACAAATATTTTATAAAAGCGTGCAACTGTTGGCATATGCTGACGATATTGATATCATTGGCCTTAACAACCGCGCCGTAACTTCTGCTTACTCCAAATTAGAAAAAGAAGGAAGGACCAAGTGGAGACCGATTTGCGATCCCGCGGTGTTTTCAATTGGCGCCAGTTGGCGCAACGAAGAAACGACTGGGAAGCTATGTTGGACGGTCAAAATCGCCCAGGCGGTTAGATGGCCATTTAAAGAAGAAGAATTAGAAAAACGCTGAGATTTGCAACCGTTTGGTATAAAACTTGTGAGCAGTGTACTACTATATAGGGGGGCTTCATCCATGCTTGCGCGTGCACCATCCATTTTATTATTTTTCAATATTTTTGAATTGGATTTTTTATTAGTTAGTTTTTAAAAATAATCTCAACTTGCTGAATTAATTTATCTTCCTATTCATTCAACTCTGGTTCAATACCACGCTTGCCCTTTATTATGTACACCTCGACATTCTGCTCCTTTTCTTAAGCGATCTGTATGCAACGTGGCACATCAGCGGCACTCTGTTTGTTGAGACGATCCAGCACGCGATACGATTCATCACCCATATCAGCGAAAAGTATTTTCTCAGTGAAGTTGGTAAACATGTCGGTAATTGTAGCGTTCGGACAAACTGCCATGCTCTTTTCTCATCACTTTGAGAGCAGCTAGTGTGGAGTTCATGATGCCGCCCTAAGCAGAAGTTTATATAATATATTTCATAATCAAATGTAATTCAATACCATGTGGATAATCTAATTATATTAACGTTACATTAGTGAGTAATTTTAAAGATTTTTCAGTAAATTGACTTAAGGCATTGTATCTTATAAGGGAATAATTTGTCATTATCAAACTGAGTAATGCAATCATAATACAATTACAAGTTAATAATTATGCTGTCGCTGTAACGGTACTTCGCCCTGCTTAGCCGGCGAATTATAGGTTAATTACATGATAAGTAGTTTTCCGGCTTAAAAGTTTGGGGATTTGAAAGGAAACTCAGCATAGGGCATAGGGAAATATCAAAAAAAGGGCCAGAGTTAAGATAGAAATTAAGGGGTAAGAAGTAAGAGGGTAAGAAATCTAAAGAGAGCTAGTGGAAGCGAAACCGATACCAAAAAAGAATTCAATAGAGTATATCATTGAGAGGACGAGTGGGAATATGATGGAGAATGTGAAAAATGAGTTGCCTCTATGATGCTAAGTGTGAACTAGACTTTGATTATTGAGATGGACCTCGCCGAGCCATTCCAAATTAAACAAAACTTCACAAAAGTCGATGCCCTTTCGTGTGATTTCTGTAAAGGAATATTGTTGGTATTAACAGTGCTTCGTCTTGCCACATAGGTACGATCCTTCTGAAAATCGTCATGAAATGTTTTCAACTAAATTCCAAGGAAACTAGCACTTTCCACAGGGTTGAATCATAGCAAAATTGGTATTAGAAGAGTCGGTTCTTTTGAACAGTTGAGGAGATGCTCGTGCAATTGGTATGGTGGAATTGAGTCTGGATAGGTAAGGCTTTCTATATCTATATCGGTCGAGTTCTTCTCTGTGTAGTTTGCTCTTTTTCTCCATTTAGGAGGGGAGAAAAGTGCCCCCTTCATAATCTAAGCATCTTACGCTATGACTCAAGTTAGTAAGAGCCTTGGGATACGCTTACTTTCGATATACAGGATAAGTGGGTATGTGGGACTTATTTTAATTTTGTTAGTAATGAGGAGTAGGCTAGGCAAACAAATTTCAAATCTTTTTCAATACCCTCAAAGCAGGAGTTTCGCGCTTAGCAGCCTTCTATTGAGTAAGTAACTTGGTAAGTCGATGGGGGACGATCTGAAGGTACGACGGAGTCAAAGAACAACAACAACCCTAGTACGTATTATCTACTACTTGTATATCATGTTAATTAGAGAGAATTCCCTAAGTACTTACTAATTAATGCAATCGAAAGTTGTTGCCACTTAAATGTCTGTCGTATCGAACTTTATCTACCGTTAACACTCTTCTTTTCCACGTGTTATTAGCATTTTTTACTTTCATATGCTCAATTCTCTCCAAATGTTTATCGCGCTTCACTTCACCAATGCCAAAAACTTCGCCACCTGCAAGTGATAACAGGTGAAGAGCTCAATCACAAATCCAAGAGCTGCGAAAAGTTCAGTTTCTCATCAAAATCAGACCGTTACGGTACACAAACAACCTGAACGCAGTACAATACGGGAATTATCCGTCAAATATCACGGTGTAGTGTTTATTTTCAATTTAAGTTCGTCGCGCTTCGGGTTTCTTATCAATGCGATACAAAATTGTTGAGTGTTTGATAATTGGGAAATAGTTCCGCGGCCGAGTGTTTCGTAGAGTTATCATATTTCATGCTGAATTAAATGCTTAAATGTTAAGTAGTAATTGCAATACTTATGTATATACAAATGTCAATTATAATTTTTGGCTGATGGCGTGCGAATGTAACAAGTCCAAGTCCAAGTGATTGTTGTATATCCTCGAGCATTATAAGAACTTGAGGAAATTGATTTATCGAAGTTGTGATGAATTAATTTCTTCATTAAGTAAAATAATTCGCATAATGGTTAATTGAATACCGCTCGGTAGGCAAGTAAGATGAATACGACAATAAGTAACAAGTAAGGAGAGCGCTGTGTTCGACTGTGCCGAAGACTTTATACCTTTCATGAATACGCATCACGGTTTTAAGTGTCCGATCCTGACTTACAATTAGCACAAACTCTACAAAACTGTTAATTTAAAGATAAATAGCCCAAACCCCATTTATGGGAACACTCGATTGTATGGGAGCTATACGTTATGTAGGTCCGATCTGGGTAATTTTCACTACACACATTACATATATAATATGTACCAAACCTGCAAAATTTTCAGCTCCTAGCTTTATAATTGCAACAGTTATAGGCCAAAACCCGTTTATCGGAACAATCGATTGTATGGGAGCTATGCCTTGCATTGTTCCGATCTTGCTGGTTCCGACAAATGATTAAAGTTTTACCAAATAGCAGCCCTTAGAAAGTTTCAGCGGGATATCTCAAAAACGAGTGCGTTCAAACCGACAGACGGACATGGCTAAATCAACTCAGTTCATCGCTCTGATCATTTCGGAATGCTTTTTGGTGGGTCTATCTCTTCTTCTTCTCATACTTACCAACATCGGGCCAAAGTTATTATACCATTTCATGTTCATGAAAGGTATAGAAATAGCAACAAATACCACAGAGCTATGTTGGTCGGTGATGTTACAGCGCCAGTATTAACATAACTGCTAGAGACGTAGTAAAAAAGATCGTAAGGATATGAAGAAAGAAGGAAACAGACATGCATATATAGAGAGAGCGTGTTCGGTGCTGGTGGAGAGTGAGAGACTAGGGAGAGAGGGAAAAGGTTGAAAAGATACTATGTAGATGTAGTAATATCAGATACGGAAAGCCGAGTCGATGTAAGCAGTATAGAGGTTAGAAGGTTAGATGGAGAGGTTGGCTCTTGCAGCAAGGATCTCCTGCTATCAAAGTTCGTTTAGCTTGATACCCCTTCAAAGTCAGCACTCCTGACAAGGATATCTACCAAGACCTTACAAAACTTGCTGTTTCAACAAAGTTAATGACATGCAGGACGTAACGAAGGGTTAGTAGCGTGTATCATTTAGAAACACAGGATCGATATCAAAAAGTTTTAGACAGGGGTGCCACAGGGTGGTGTCCTATCCCACTTTATGTTGAATTTCTATATATCAAGACTTACCTCTCCACCGAGAGTGTCTCCTACTCTGACGGCTGCACTAATATTGCTTCGGGCAAGGTTCCCTCTATCGATGAACTCTGATCAAGGTTCTATGATTATCTCTACGACCTTTACAGCTTCTTCACCGAGCGAAATCTGACCATATCTCCGACTAAATCAACGGTGACTCTCTTTACGACGTGGAATACGCGGATGAGGTAAGAGCTAAACGTCCACGTAGATGGAGTAGCCCTACCTACTGTCAATCAACCTAAAATCTTAGGTGTGACGTTTGCAAACGGCCGCACCTTCGTTAATCATGCCAGCGCAATAGTCTCAAAGGTACAGAGCCGCAAACAGACCCTCAAGTAACTTTGCTTGCTACATATAGGGCTATGGGCTGACCAGTTATTGATTACGCTGCACCGATATGGACGCCCAATTTTGCTGACCACTTCCTTCCAAAGTTGCAAGTCTGTCAAAACACCGCTATCAGATGTGCCAGGGGATGTTTTCTTTGGTCTTCTGGGACTCAGCTCCCTTACTGAGATGACGGCCTATGAACGTCCAACCACATGAAATGGCTGAAGAGGAGTGCGTCTCTTTGCGGGTGAATAGTCATGTGAACTCAACTTAGTTTTGAAAATTGCAATAGGTTAAACTCTTACTTATCCAGACTCAACCCCACCATACCAAACACTTGCCCTGCATGTGGTATGTCCCCTCATTGCACTAGACATCTCTGTACCCGTTCAATTGAACCTTCTTTTCTAACAGAAACTGCTTGTTTTCTTGGACTCCCGTTAGAAGAGGTTGATGTTGTTGTTCTGAAGGTTTTGGGGAGTGTTGTTGGAAGTGACAGTCCTTTGCCGGACATGAACCGGTACGCTCCGGTACTCCCTTGCGGTACTGCCCGACTGTCGTGGTAGCGATTTGGTATGACCGTGGAACTTTCCTTAAGGATGGAGAAGATGGGTAATGAGAGGTGAGAGGTATTATATCATGATTCTGATGAGTGAACGTGCCCATTAGACAGGGCGAAGCACTTTTCACAACAACAACAACATGCGCAACATGCACGTTTTGGGTTTACCCTGGGTAAATAAGGTATTGACGAATCGCAGATCCATATACAATTATTACGGTATTTGCCCAGGCGGAGCTGACGATAGAAGTTGTCGACTCTTTGTGGATATCATTGATGGCCAATTGAAGGACCTTTTGATTTATTGTAATGCTTATGTGTATATATGGATGGGACATACATATATGACCAATCTCCCCAAGAAGATCGTTCGTTCTTATTATATGCATATTCGTAGACCGTTACTTATTGTTTGGTAGAATGAGGAAATTGTTATGAAGGATCGGTCATTTGAGCATGCAACGAACTAGGATAATAAACAAAAAGCGAAGAAGACAGCTATTGGTTATTGTTTTTATAATAGCAGTACCTGAGCCTTCTTAGTCGGCGCTTCCATTCATATGACCAACCAACATCTTAATACTATTCCGGTCCCTGGACTTGGGACTTACCTGTTCCGGGATTTTTAATAGCTCGGATCAATTTTATTTTCCCCCCTTCAAAAATTTCCAAACAAAAGGTATTACTATCCTCCTAACTGCCGCTAATATCCTCCAAGTAATTCACTAGAATTGGTTAACAAGCTCAGCATAATCCTCCTGCTGTTATCATTAACCGTTGGTAGTTCTATTGGGGGTGTGCTAAAATACCTTCAACTTCATTTTCAGCAGGCCAAGTCTTTCAGGCCAAACCATCTCTATCTTTGACTCAATTAAGCATTCTTGCATTACCGTTATATACTCGAATTATTCCAGATACTAAAATACATTCAGGCAGATGGCAAAAGACACAAACAGTAGGCGCTAAACCAAAAATCAACAAATATGAACCCGTTTTTGGAGTCATCAACGGAAGAATACACAGATCATGATGATTGTCATGATATTAAATTGGTTAATCACAAGAAATGGGAGCTCGGCTACTTAAAGGTAAAAAACACAAATATACACGGATACAAATTTGAGCCTAAATTTTAAACCATTCGCCGTTTTAAGCAATTTTTTAAACTTTTTTGTAATAAATTCCAACCCTTTTAATTACCTACAGCAGTTTTCAATTTATTGTGGTTTAGATTTAAAACTGAGTTGAAAAAACGTCTAAAATTTTATATTCTTTTTTTTTTTTTTGAAGATTTTTACAAGTCAATGAATTTTTCTTATTACAATTTTGTGTGCGCCGTAACTCAGTGAGTAGAGCAGATGACCCTGATGCGGGAAGCGTCGGTTCGACTCCTGCCAACTTACAGGGTGGCTAATGAAAGCCGCTACCAAAAAAAACTTAAACAACTTTTTTTCTGTTTAATGAATCTGGTAAATTTTTTTTTTATTTTGCAGATTGACTTTTACATTTTATAAAAATGGATAACTGGGACACTGAAACAAGAATTTGGATTGTTCGCCGCTATCACGCACTGGAGTCCGTAGTTTCGGTTCAAAGAGAGTATAAGCGCACGTTTGGCGGCAATCCTCCGAGCAGATGGACCATAATAAAACTTGTAAACAATTTTGCCGAGCATGGGACAGTCAACAGAAGACCTTACCATCGAAACCCTTCAGTTCGAACGGAGGAAACAATCGCTGCTGTAGCTGCTGCCATACAAAACAATCCACGTGTTTCGACAAGAAGCTTATCTGCTCAAATGGGTGTAAGCAGACAGTCATTACAGTCAATTATGCACAAAGATTTGAACTTATTCCCATATAAAATTCAAATGGCCAACAAACTGAACGCTGCAGACTTGCCGATTCGCTTGGAATTTTGCCAGAAGATGCTTCAAATGGTGGAAGAGGATGGAAACATGTTGAACTGTCTTTTCATGTCTGACGAGGCCCATTTCGATTTAAACGGCAACATAAAAAAACAAAATTGTCGAATATGGAGTGCTTCCAACCCACAGATACTCCATGAGACGGAATTGCATCCACTTCGTGTCACAGTGTGGTGTGCAGTTTCATCACGCTGCATTGTCGGGCCCTACTTCTTCGAAGAAAACGGTCACACCGTTACGGTTACTGGAGACCGTTACTTGAGCATGTTGAGAGAGTTTTTCTATCCAGAATTACGCCGAATAAGAATTTCTTTCAACTCTGTGTGGTTTCAGCAAGATGGTGCAGCTCCTCATATAGCCCAACCTGTTATGACAGAATTGCGACGAAAATTTCCCAATAAGCTGATATCCAGAAACTCCACATTCCGTTGGCCACCCAGGTCGCCTGACCTTACTGCACCTGACTTTTTCTTGTGGGGTTATTGCAAACAGGAAGTCTTCAAAGCAAAACCAACAAATTTGAATGAACTAAGGCAATCCATTCGAGAAACAATTGCGGCTATTCCTGTCTCAACTCTCCAAGCAGTAATGAACAACTTTTTGGTAAGATGCCGCACATGCATCGTCGAGCAGGGGGGGCATTTAAATTCCATTATTTTTAAAACTAATTAAGCTATATTTAATAAAATTTAATGAGCTTTAACATGAATAAAAGAAAAATGAATTCCATACACTGAAAAAAAAATTATTTGAGTTTCTTAATGTAGCAAAATTCATCAGCCACCCTGTATATAGAAATGTTTTTTTTTGTTTTTTTTAAAGTGCTAAGACATTTCTGGTTTAAAATTTAAACTCTTTTGTTCACGCTCATTTTCTCGAAAACTGGCATACATTAAATTCTAAATCAAATTTGGTTTGGACATACAGTGTTCCACATAAGTCTGCGCACAGGGCCTTTTTTGCAAGAACTGAATAAAAACAACAAAGTAGTTATTTTGAAAAAAGAATTCGTTTTTTTATATGAAATTTGCTCTACTTAGAGTTCATTTTAACGGGACCCATAAACAGTTTTTGAACCGAAAGTCAGGGAATATTATATTATACCTCCAAAAAAGTCTAAGTACACCTAAGAAAAAAAGAAGAATAGTGGTGTAAAAGGATGAAGGAAAAACTAGTTTCGAGGTAAATATTACACCTTGATGCTTTGTCGGCTATGCTTTCAGCTTAATGGCTTCTTTTAGTCGATCCTGCATCGAGCTTACAAGTTTTTCAGTGCAGATGATCCAGTATTCCTCCATTCATGTAATAAAACTTCTTTCAGCTGCGTTCTGTTCCTTATCTCGTGACTTCTGATATGCTTTTCTAGCCGATTCCACATATGCTCGATCGGATTAAGATCAGGGCTCTGTGGTGGGGTAACTTACAGGTGTGGTGTATTGTATAAAAGCCACAAACGCACATTATTAGCTGTGTGTTTAGGATCGTTTGCTTGCTGGAAATAGTAATCGGTATAAAGACCAAGATTTCTAGCGCTTTCCTGCAAGTTAGCTTTCAGTATGTTAATATATACAGTACCTGGGTGACCGAACCTTGCTCGGTATTTTTCGAATTTGTCGCATAATCTTACTTACCAAGAGCATAAATTTCGAAAATAGATTTCCAAAATATCGAACACTAAAACAAAAAGTCACTTAAGGCATCCCTAGGTGGCAATCCTACTTAAAAATATTGTAATATACAAATATACAAGAATAACTCGTTTAAAGTTATAAGATATTGGTTCATCCTACCGTCTATTATTTCCAGTTTGTCTACTCCCTCTGCAGACATACAGCCCCACACCATAAGTCCCCCACCCACATGCTTAACAGTCTTTATAGTGCATTTCGGATTTAGGGCTTCTCCTTGTTTGCGCCAGACCCGCATTCGACCGTCAGATCCAAAGATATTGAACTTTAACTGGTCTGAGAATATTACTTTGTGCCAGAAGTCCTGGGACGCATTTTCATACCTTTTCGCAAAGTCTAATCGCTTTATACGATTTTTAACTCACAAATGGCTTTCTACGTCGTGTTCGTGACTTAAATCCTCCGCTTATGATAGCACGACGAATGGTTTCTTTATGGACATCTTTTCCTCTATATTATTTAAGCTCGGAACTTATTTTGGATGCACTTAAAAAGCGATCTTTATCAACGATTAGCTTGATATAACGCTTGTGCTGCGAATTCAGCTTAGTTGGTCGTCCAGTTCTTGGCTTGTTCTGCACGCGTCCTTCGTTTTTAAGGCGACCAATAACAGTTTGAACAGTGGAACAACTACAGGAAGTAATTTTAGCAATCTCCGTGTACGATTTTTGCTGTTTCACGTGCAAATTTAATATTAGTTTCTTCTCAGCTAGTGTTAATTCTTTTCCCGCCATTTCCAGCAACACAAAAATGAAAAACAATGAAAACTATGTATAATCTGCAAGAAGTGAATGCCCTTATTCCACGTAATTGATTTATAAAACGTACGGTTAACTTTTTCACGTATCAAAAGGATATAAAGTGCGGCTGTACGTAGACTTTTGTGGTACTGTTTTTGGATATTGGAGTATATTTTTTAAATTAAAACTGCAACAGATTCCATAGAACTGAAAACTTCATTAAATTCCTATAAGTACCTATAAGTACTTCGAACATAAAATTAAAAAAAAATAATAATTTAATTTAAGATCAGAATACCTTGTTTATGAGAATATTATCGGGTATAAGTGTACGCATACTTAAGTGGATCACTGTATATGTAGCCCAAAACAAGTTTAAATTTCAATCTCCAATTTTTAACCGTGTACATATTTATTTATAAAACGCTTAACCAAGCTTTTATGGACTTCCTTACTTTCAGAGAAAATGCCGTAATCTTGAGTTGGAACAATTTTATGTATCATACATGAACCGTCTGCGTATGAGTCATCTAGGAATTTTTATAATTATACTCATTCTCATCGCTGTAGTACATTCGCTTTTGCTTTTAATTTCATATTCAACAAATAATGTATGTATTGCTATTTATCAAACTAGTTTTAGTTTAAGAAAACAATACAACAAATACTTCATCACGTTCTAGAAATACCACGATGTCTATATTGATATCGGCATTTATATGGGCTGCACACTCGTTATTCTTGCTGTTTTATTCTTTTATTTTCGTTTGAATTTCAAAAGACATCATGAATGGTTAACTTTCACAACGGTTTGGGCAGCGATATCGGCGCTCGTGTTGATGGGTGAGGCGTAATACGTTTTAAGCTTCTTCTCAATTATATACGAGTATATGCAAAATTAATCGATTACATTCAGATATATCGGTACCTGTTTATCGCGCTGTTACGGACTACAACATCACCGTACCAACATACTACAGTTTTATCATATATGCAATTTATATATTTATGCCCATCACTGATAATGTGCATGCTTTCATATTGGGCGTGGCTGTGTCTACATGTTATGTAATACTTTTCGCATTCGTCACCTATCGTCGTCGGCTTGATGGCACGCGTGATATTGACTTGCCAAAGATTATATCAGAGGTTATATTCATGGGTTGTGTGAATATGTTGGGTTTGTTCTTTCGTCTGACACGTGAAGTGGCGATTCGTACCACATTTTTGGATAAAAGACAATGCGTCGAAGAAAATCTGGTATTGCGTGCGGCTAGAGATCAGGAGGTAAGATTACTTTTGTATTTACTTTAAACTTTGAACATCAAAAAAAAATGTCTGCTCTGCTCCAGAAAAGCTTGCTTCTGAGCATTATTCCCGCGCAGATTGCTAATAAAATTGAAGAGGACGTAAAGATGCGTATTGAGCACATGAAGCAAACTAAAAAACATAGACGGTCAACGCACGGGGATATAGAGTGAGTAATATTTAAGAAATCGAGACACGATTGCCGTTATGTATTACTGTAAATATCCTCCTTTAAAAATGTTAGAAACTGCGAGTGCAAAAACAAAACGTCAGCTACAAGCACCTTGGGTAATTACCCACCTGAAAATTCGAGCAGAAAAATAATTTTTATTTCGATCTTGAAAGATTTTTGCGCTCGCGTTCAGTCTATTTCAATTTCGACCAACCAGCGCATTATAATTTAGTCAGTCAGGTAGTGCCTTGCATCCGAAAGATATATTATGAAATTTTCGACCAAGTTATTTGCGAAGTTTTATAAGACACTATTCTTGGTGAGACGGTAGATCTAACAAAAGTCATCGAGTTTTATGGGGGATTTTGACGAATCCAGACTAAATTCCGATAAAGATATGGCTCTATGTATTAAACGACGCAAAGCGAAACATCCAGGATCTTTGAAAGATATTGTACAGTTCTTGCGTGACAACGAATGGTGCATAGGACTTATGAATATATACGCTTCGTCAGACTACCAGGATCGTCTTGCTCCAACGAGCGAAGCTTTTCGGTTTTGCTTAGGGTGAAAAATGATTTACTCTCGACAATGCAACAAAAACGTTCAAACCATGTCGCATTCTTATCCAAATGCAGTTGATAAGCTAGATCTAGAAATTCTTATGGATTTTTTCATTCCTCGGAATTCCAAACGAATGGCTGTGTTTTCACTGCAGACATGAAAAATTTTCCAAATTTCGATGAAATAATGATTTTTATGTATTATATATGGATAATAAACTAATTATATGAAGAACAATAAGTTCCTTTCCCGAAACCCGTTAACCTTCTTAAATATATCGGCGACCCATTTCCTTCACCTGGTATTCTCTAACCACCTGCCGAACTACCCACCCGGGCTCAGGACTTTTCGCCGCAGCAAAAAAACATTCCTATTAATAAGTACTACTATTGACTGGGCAGGCAATTGAGAAGTTTAATCTTTCGGAATTGAGTTGAGTAATAAAATTAAATTTTTTTTAGTTTACACTCTATTGTAATGTATTTGAAACTGATTTAATAAATAGTGCTATATGCCATTATAAACTTAAAAAAATTTTTAAAATCCAAATATTTGTTATATATTTTGAGCTCTGATAGTTTTTCAATCAATTTCATTACTTTTTTCAAGCTAAACTGTTGCAGAATAGATAATACGAAAATCAAAAATCAGCTCCCGAAAGTCTAGGGATGGTTACAACCGTAAAAATTGCATCCCTAGTAGTAATAAAGCGATTGTCGGGGCATATGCGTAGCATTTTTGATAGTACAAACCATGGTACAATAAGAAGGTAAAGTCAATTCTAAAGCAACAACATACTGGCGTAAAGATTGTCAAAATCAACTATCTGGTGTTAGAGAATGAAGGGAAGAGAAACTAGAAAAATTTCAATTTGTGAGAAGTTATGTGGTGCAAGCATGGTTGAAAAGTGATTATTATTGGATAATGTCGCCATATTTGCAATTGTTTTTAATATAAGCGTTAGAAAAACCACAAAATTGCAAATGCAAATCACGCTTGTTTACATTTTCCTAGTCTAGATTCCTCTGTTTGCATCTCCTTCTGACAATGTATACGCCAGTGTGTTAATTTTTATTTTTTGTCCATTTTTAAGTTTTGTTTTGTTTTTCATGTTAAAGCTCAAAGAACTATACCAAAAAAAATTTGAACTAACAAACTTCTTTCTATAAAGTTCTTGATCTTAAAACTAAATTATTGAAAATTCTACTTTAAATGGAATAAAGTGGTATTTAATAGTGGAAATAGTTATGTATGAGATGGAAATGAAGGCAGGCATACTTTCATACCCATTTTCTAGCATTTATAGTAGAATTTTCAATAAATTATCTTTGTGATCAACCACTTCATAGCAAGAGGGGTGTCCGTTTAAATTTACATTTTTAAGGTGAAATTCCCCATAGTTCAGGATATACGACGCTTTGAGTTTGAATATGAAAACTAAAATAAAACTCAAAAACGAGTAAAAAATAATGAAAAACAAAAACTATTCCGATTCAAAACAACGCTCCGGTTTGGGGTTTGCAATAGTTTCAGTTCAGATTTTATTTTCGTTCTTCAAAATTAGTTTTGGTTTCGGATTCGTGCTGGTTCCGGTTCTTCAATGACCCCTAAGAAAACAGACTATGAATCTTTGAATAGTTTTTTGGCATAGGTTAACTCTGAAGATTTGCAGAGTTCGCACACGTAACCCTTCTTATATGGTACTTTCGTTATGTTGGAGGACAGTAACTGTAATAATGGGCCTATAAATATTGCAGATTTATATTAAAAACATTTGTATAACTAAGTCTTATAAATTTTCAGTTCTACACCAACCCCTTTATGGCGACAACCGGATACCGAGTGAGTACTAAACTAACTTTACGTTTAATTAAAACTTTACTATATCTTACTGACTTATAGGAGTTGAAATTTAGAACCGAAATAGTTCACAGCCACCCCATACGCCTGATGTTGGATTTTCGTTCAGGTATCTAGGGTGGCTGACACTCCGCTACCAACTGTCAGCTACTCAAACATTACGAGAACTATCTATAGGGTACTAGTGTACTGGCCTACCGCACTGAACATCCCAGGTTCAAGTGTCGGGAAAGGTAACATTAAAACTGTTTGGAGAAAGTTTTTCAAATGGGGTAGCTCTCGGCGATCGACAACCTTCAAAGAGTATTTCTCTCTTGGAAAAACTTATCAGTAAAAATACATCTGCCTTGCCATATGAAGTTCGTAGCCTGCATAAAACATGTACATAGGTCCCACCCTCTCAGATTGTAAGAAAAAGCAGAAGCAGCACACCACAAACTGGACAAGGCGCTCAGCGTTATTCTCCTCGGAGCTACCAAAGGATGTCTCCTAATCACACTGAACACTACCTTCATTCAGGAACAAATACTCAGCACAAGCAATGTGATGCGTCGGTGTTGGTTTTGGTTATAGGCTTAAAAACTATCCTGGAATTTTAAGATTAAGGTACAAGCCTAATTCTTCTGCGAACGATATGTCGACTTGTCTGTCCATGATCTACTTCCTGGATTGACTTACCAGGCTTGATGGGGACATGTCCGAGAGTGCTGCAAAAAGGCTCGCTCCTACTCCACAGGCCATTTTGGATTCGTCAGTGAAAACTGAAATGTCAAATTTCTGAGTGTATCTCTCTTCCTGCCAGTCCTTCCTAGAAGGGAATATAATCTTCAAATTTGTGTGAAAAACTGTCGTGGAACAGATATAGTCCGTTTTAGTTTTGATACATGAGTCGGTAATACTCAGCAGAATATGGATGTGGTCATATGTGCGCTCTTTCCAGAGTCCCAACTCGCGAAGCCTTAGTTCACCCTTGCGTTGATAAAGAGATCGACCGGTAGTATGTTGCATATCACGTTCAGAGTCTCTGTGGAGCATGAGCTAACCGCCCCGGTGATCGCACTATAGTCAGCTTGCTGAACTTTGCCTAGCATTTTGCTGATGTGGTTCATTTCGACTGCCTTCCACCACACTATTGCCCCGTAGGCTAAGATCGGTCGAATAACTCTTTTGTACATCTATGCTGTGAGTTCAGGGCTCAAGCCATACTGTCTGCCTAACATTTTTTTACAGGCATACATAGCTCCATATGCCCGTTTGACCATGTGCTCTATATTAAGCTTTCAGTTCAAAGTATGGACGCCTAGGCATTTCGAGCTGTCAGAAAGATGCAACTATTGACTACTAAAAGAAGGTACATTGAAACTTGGTATTTTTGTCCTAGTAACGAATAGCACTAGCTCTGTCTTTAAGGGATTCACGTTGTGCCCCACTGTCTCGCCCACCCACTAAGCTTCCTTAATGCTCCCTGCATGCTCCCACTGATCACATTAACTTTAACTCCATTCCTATTGAGTTGACGAAGTATGTTGTCTATAACACAAGGCCAGAGCAGTGGATAAAGAACACCACCCTGAGGAGTCCATTATGACAACTGACTGATAATCCAAATATATTCTCTCTTTTTTTCTCCCATAGAAAGCTCTTTATTGAACCACACGATGATGTCTCAATCCTTTACGCGGACGTTGTAAACTACACATATCTTACAACGACGCTCGATGTTAAGACATTAGTGGAGACGCTGCATGATCTCTTTGTGAAATTTGATACAGCTTCACAGGTAAGACATAGGGACTAAATTTAGTACTCCCCAGCTCCAATAAGACTAAATCATCTCTTTTTTGTAGGAATACGATGTACTGCGTATCAAGTTTCTGGGCGATTGCTATTATTGCGTATCCGGTGTACCGATTCCAAATGAGTACCACGCGAGATCGTGTGTTTATCTAGGCTTACGCATGATCAAGGATATACGTGATGTGAGGTAAGTAATAGTAACATCAAATCCACTTACCTTTCACATCGCAAACATACCACTTTCAGATCCAAACGGAAACTAGATATTGATATGCGTATTGGCGTACATTCAGGAAATATCTTGTCCGGTGTCATTGGTGCCAACAAGTGGCAATTCGATATTTGGTCCAAGGATGTGGATATAGCCAATCGTTTGGAATCGACCGGAGAAGCTGGTAGGGTACATTTGAGTGGACAGACATTGCAACAGTTAGACGGTGAGTTTATGTATGAAGAGGGTACGGCGAAGGCGCGTGAAGATCCTGTGTTGAAAAAATATAAGATTCGTACTTTTCTTATAAAGCCGCCATCAGCGAGGGTGGGTAAAATACAATCTTTGTCAGATATAAATAACCAAAAAAAAATTTTATTCTAACTTTAGGCTGCGTCATTTATAACGATGCGCCGTCCGGGAACACCCATGCGAAAACATTTTGAGCTAAAACAAGGAGGGGTAAGCTTGGTTTACTTGTCATAAAGGTTTTCAAGTTTACATGTATTTTAGTAGGAGTCCAGAAGTGATGCCTCCACAAATTTCATGCAAAATAGCATAAGTCAATACAATCAAATTCAGAATCAGGCAACTCTGGAGATGAGCCGTGTAGTGGACAAGATGCCCATTGGCAGAATACAGTAAGTCATTCGTAAGCATTTTTTGTACAAACGTCTAAATTCAAGACTGCAGTCTAAGGTTCCAAAAATCCTTTAGCATGAAATTCGATCTTTTTATTTGACATCCAGTTAGAAACCATTGATAGCCATAAAGACTGGTTAATACTTTTGAAGTTCATCGCTAACTTCCAGTCTTTTCAACGTCTTAGACCCGACTATCACAGTATTTAAAAAAGTTTTGGTCACAGAGAGGTCCACTTCCTAAGTTTTGGTCTATTATTCATGTAATTCTATAACTGAAGCTTATTATTTCGTTGACTGGACTTCTTTCCAAGTTCCGTTTGATTTACCAGAACGCAACGCAAGAACTAAAACGTCAACACCCTTCTTAAAGTAGTATCTCTAATGTCAAAAACAAAATCCTTCGCGCTACCCTCACGTAGTATCAAAGCAACTAAATCAATGGCTGTCCGCCTACTTGTAAAGTTTCATATAATTCGGCGCCTTTGCCAAACCGGCTCAACTAGTTCCAGTTCTGTAATTTTTCCATATTACCAGCTGGTCCTACGAAATGGCAATTGTCCGCTTCTGCATTAGCAATATACCAGTTGACATGCTAATCCAAGGCGAATCTATAGATGGTGATAGCAAAGCGAATTCAGCCATATTCGCCCTGATTCGCCTCAGATTTTTGTAGCTCAAAATGTCAAAGTAAAAGAGAATATAAAGGAACAACCTTGGTGAATGTTAACAAATCGTTTCCCATTTTCTTTTAATGACATTCTGAGGTACAAATATGCAGAAAGAAGAAGAAATCAGCTGTAAAATGCCATCACCATGTATATGAATTCGCCTTGTGCCAGTCATTATATACACCAGAATCATACCAGCCGATATACTAGTTAGCCTATGTATCAGTATCAAACCGGTTATTGTACCACTTCCGTGTAAGTTTGTTTATTTTGTGTTGAAAAATGCAAGAAAATTGCAAAATTAAATTACAAACCATTTTATTAAAAATTTTGTCATCAGATATAAAATATATGTCTATCAAAATAAATATTACTTCGCTATATTGAACAATTGAAAAAAATTTCAACAAACGGATAGTCGCTATTCATAGCAATTTCTTCCCTTGGAAAACATTTATAAAAAGTAATTTCCTTCTTTTTTAAATAGTAATTTTTTCAATGAATTTTATAATTGATTTCACAGGCAGAAATCTTTAAATTTTCTTGAAAGATTTTATGGAAAATTTAAATATTAATCTCAGATAGAATCTTATACATACTTGTAAAAATATCTTTATATAAAATTAAGGTATTTTAAGGAAAGATTAGCGTTCTTAGTAACTAAATTTCTTTAAAAGTGCTATTTTTAACCACCTTGTTATCGCCATTTTCGTTTTTACAGCTTCTAAAGGAATCCGTTATTCCTTGTTATTTTATTTATGAAAACTGCATTTCACAATCACAATAAGTCAACCCTGAAAATTAGCAACAATTCAATATTTTTTTATGAATTTGTTAAAAACTGTTTCATCAGAAAAAGGTTACTTTGATTATTCCAAAAAGAAATGATATTTACTTTCTCCATTGCCTTGACAAGTGACCGTTTTTGCTTACTCGTTTTTGCGTCGCTGGTACGCCTCTATTGCAGTAGCGGCATCTCAAAAATAAGGGTGATTTTGTTGGCATGCACGTACGAACATGATTTGCAACTCAAATGTACTATCTGAAGCACGAAATTCTGAAAAGGAATATGGTTTTACTATAAGAAATATTATTTGCAAGAAAGTTTTATATTTAATTTCATTAAATGAATATTTAAATACTCAGAAAATTAAAATGTAGGACGGCGTTGTTAACTGAATGATTGTTACCCGAATATTGAGTTATTAGGCCTGATTACATTCAAGACGGCGACTGCAAAGCGCCATCTGTCATATTATTTTTACACACGTTCTTTTGTAAAGCATTATTTTAAGCGCGTCATAGACACATGGCTTCAAACCACGAATGCCGCTGTCACCAGATTAAATCTATTTCTATTTTTACAAGCGACAGATCGTGACGTTGTTTTCTTCTTGTCAATAAAAACGAAAGGAAGAGTGAATAAATTGTAATATAAGTTTCATTTATTGAGGTATATGTATCTTTCACCCAATTTGTACTTTTTCTATAATTCTTCAAGTAGCCAATGTTTGACTACAGTTCTCGCATAAATTTGTTTTATTGTAGCTGTGGTTTGTAGCCACCGTATTCAATGTGTTCAGCCCTATTCTCTTTTTCGCCTGCGTATGCATGTATCGAGAATTTTAGAGGGTTGTTGCTGCTTATGATAACGATAACGTTGCAGTCGCTCAAACTGGTATGAACAAGACCACGAAATTCTAGTTAATGACCTGGAATGTTTACTAACCAGTTTGGCAGTTGACTGCAGGGTTAGTACTCCGCGTGGTCCCCTCCTAGGACATCGCCATAAAAATTGGGGCCGGCTTTTTTATATGAGCGAGGAGAAGTGTTAGAGTACTCTGATACTCCTTAAGGAGTATTCTTTAGATGATTGAACGTAGTATTTTTTTTTTTTGCAGGGTACCTTATACACCATCCAATATTCCAATTCCGCATAGCTCATGGATACATCAAACAAATACATGACCTCATACATAGACACTGCGCGTTTCAGTGGTCTCTGAAGGCAAATTACCAATCTATATTCCTAGTTGAATAACTGGTTCAAACATAGACTTCATTCGTATGCATCAAAAGAGGATCTCGTATTCCGAGTAAAAGAGTACAATGAATTGCGTCCTGAGTTGTTTCGTTTGGAGTTTCTCCCATTTCTTTGTGCAGAACTGTCTCTTACAAGAGAATTATGATGCCATCAAGCAATATATACCTATAATCGGTTAGCATACCAACAGTCCATTAACGGAATTCACGTTGATTCTTCCAATTTCTTTGTTAACTCCCGCTCGGGTTAAAAATTTGATAAATTTTTCCTAGGGCCTGGCTAGATTTTCCATTCTGAAATCATGTTCCTGCCAATGAAAGGGCCTAGCTAGTAATATCTGTCTACCTCCTGCCTAGAAGAATACAAAATGTCATTGCCTCTGAGGCAGCATCGAACCTGGGTACCAAACCATTAAATCTTTTTTGGCAATTGGACAACTTGAGTTAAATGCGCATAAATGTAATAATCGGAGAAAAAGCTAGGCAGGGCCTGGAGCAAGCTAGAAACAACTAGGTAGGACCTTTACGGGTTTTATGTCATATTTCGACAAATTAAAAATTCGCGGAAAAACTAGGCAGGCCCCTTAAAACCACCTGCTAGATTTTCTAATCAAGGCGTGACCTGGGAAAAACTAGGCAGACTCCTTACAGAATATACGATAAATTGTCAATAAATTGAGAAACATACGCTTTCCAGAAAGAGCTCTGGCAAGCCCCAGTCAGAGTTGTCTATTGTAGGGAAATATCTAGCCATGGCCTAGGTTAAGCTTAGATGATTGTATAGATGTATTCCTATTAGACAATGCCCCGTGAGAGCCCCAATAAAGGGGTCTAAGGAGGCCTTTTGAGGTTGAGTATGGAATCGGTCTGTTTCCCACAGGCGCGGGCACACGTTTGCCTGAACAACTCACATGTGGTTCCCAATGTCTATCTAGAATTAGCTTTTCCTCGAATTCGCGTAGGAGCCAGTGCTTGGTCGTAGCAAGAGAGGGGGCAATGCTCTTTCTCCGGTTCACCTCCGCTAGCACTGTGGCCTTACTTGCCATCTCGTCGGCACCATAGTTTTCCGGTATGCCACTGTGACCTGGGACCAGTTCATTAAGCGATTGGCTGCAGTCGAGTGCTACCTCCGACGTAGTGTTGCTACCCTGAAAGGCTTCGATCGCTGCTTAACTGTCGCAGTAGTCTTATGCCTAAGGAGAGTTACAGATCCTCCGAGTAGACGCGGCTACCCACCGTGAAGTTAAGCTTAGAGGCATCCGTGAAAATGCAGGTTGACTGTTGCTTTAGAATATGGACGTCCTCCCATTCGTGCTTCTCAGGGATTCTGGTAGAGAACTTGTTGTCCGACTCAAAGAAGGTTTGGTGTAGTGTAGTCTACAACCTACATATTTCTCTGTCTGGTCTCCAGGATGCTTGCATTTCCAAATCTGGTGTCGCTCTAGCGCTAGAAGAGCAAGCTCGTGATTTAAAGACGTATCAAGGCTTTGAGCTTTAGTGACAGTCGTGGTAGCCCGCTGCACCTAATATTTTAGGATGTGGGATAGTATCAGTACCGACGTGGATGTATGTAAGTTCTATTACTTGGTATTTCACGTGCTGATCAAGGCATGCTAATTTACCCTTTGTAGAAGTCATTGGCCAACCACAGTTTTGCTTTGAGCTAAACTGTTGCTGAGTGCACGCTATATGGTTGTTTGGCGTCTGTTTGTCTTGATCTTTTATAATAACAACCACTTAATGGATTTCGCTCCGTTAGATCGCGGAGTCCGAACTCTCAGGCGAGTTATTTATCTCTAGAAAACTGCCAAATTGTTCTTGGATCGTTAGTGATTTCATCTGATCGGCTTGCCTAGGCTTTAGTTTCTTTGAGAAAAAAGCCAAGCCCGAAAGCGAAAGTATGTAGTTCTAAGTGAAAAGATTGCAATTATGCAAGTATGCTAAAAATATTCCAAATTTTATGAAAATATTCACAAAATATGAAAATATAAAAGTAATGTGCAAATGTGTAAAACATACTAGCGATGTATTAAATCCTTGCTTTACATAACCAGCATGGACTTGGTCCGGGGTTTCTATGATGTCAAATAAAAATATTCACTTGCATACAATTCCGAGCTCTGGTCATTACTGTCTGCTGAATTTCTTTTCTGTTTTTAAAACTATTCGATTCATAAAATGTGAGCCCTGAAGAATAACGAGTTTTCTTTTACTGAAGCAAACCACGATGCTTTCTCCCAGAAGGCACCCGGCTCTCTGACCAAACAACATCTGAACAGTCTTCGGATTTGCTTTCCTTAATTTTTTGTACCCTAAGCCCAGGTGTTAACACAAAGCACTGGCGAGTCATAAGCTGTGTTCGGTGACAAAATTTGCAAAGAAGTGTCAGTAAAGTGAGAATGGCATAAACTCTCTCCAAACGCTAAAAGTAAAAAGTTTCCGACGAACAGGAATTTGTAAAAACTTGCAAGCAAAATAGTTGTTGCTTTTTTGATTGGTTGATAGCTAAAATTTTTAAGTTTTTGTTGTTGCTTTCCTATGTCATAATCAGCTGTTAATCACTTGCAAGTTTGACTGAGTGAAGTTCCCCCAGCAGAAACTTGCAACTTGATAATTAGAAAAAATGTATGGAATTTATGGCCGAATTAGCCTAGACT
Source organism: Merzomyia westermanni (assembly GCA_949987695.1). Taxonomy (NCBI): domain Eukaryota; kingdom Metazoa; phylum Arthropoda; class Insecta; order Diptera; family Tephritidae; genus Merzomyia; species Merzomyia westermanni. Next base: position 40,161,502 of record OX465291.1, on the reverse strand, counting down.
TAGGGCCGGTTTCACCAACACGACTAAGACTAAAACTAAGTCGTGACTTAAGTTAGCACAGATTCGAGACTAACTTAATTTTGGGTTTCACCAACTAAGCGACTTAAATAATTGTGAACACAACAACCCGATCAGCTGTTTTATGCATAGTAGTATTTTTTCATACCAGACAACTCTGCGCATCCCAATACCGCAGTGCGAAATGGGATGCAGTATGGTCATACACGAAGGAATGTATTGATCTTACACCCATTTCCCTTTAGTTGGAAGGTACTAAATTTAGCGCTTAATTGAAAACGATAGTTTCGTAATGGTTGCATGCTAGAAAACAAGCGTTCACATACATCTACGCATACGCCGTTAAAGTCATGCTTGACGAATTTTCCGGCTGGGACATTGTACAAAACAAATTAGGAGCATTACTGACATTTAGGATTTGAACGACAGCAACACTGACTTAAGTTTAGGCCAATACGGCCATTATCTAGCCCACTTTGTTTTTCACTGTAACCTTTTCATTTTAGTAATACACACTAATAATTTCATATTTGGCACCATAGGGTCTCCAAGATTTGTTTTGGTCATGCGGAACGTTTAACCCCGGACGAAAAGGAAGAGCAACACTACCGAAGTAACATAACTGCAGTTTGGTTATTTTTCAAAGATTGGCGTTGGGAGGTTATGTTCATGAAACAGCCAGATATTATGCTGAAATACAGTCTACTCGTTTCTCATATAACGCTACTGTGTGCCATCACCATGCAAGCAATAAATGCAACGTAAGTAAAGTGAAATCTTTGAGACTGCAACATTTTTTTTCGTTTACTCCACTTATCCTATTCCATTACAGGCAAGCATTCCCTTTTTGGACACTCGTTGTAGTCAGCAATGTACTAATGATCCTATTGTTGGGTGTCGTGTGGTATAAGAAATTTTGGTTAATGTTTTTTAGCGAAACAGAATCGTCCAAACCGCATGGACAACTAAGCAAATTGTTCTATAAACTTTCAGATGGCGTTCAAAGTAATGTTATTGTACGGTGCATCATTTATGTTGTGGTTCTGGGGTTGCATTCGACTGGTGTGCTTTTGAATTTGGTATGAACTAATATTAATATTGAAATTTTATTTTCGAGTTCAAAAATATAGCTTTTTGGGCTCGTTCATCTCTTTAGGTTGGAGTTTTAAAAAAAGCCCAGTTTCAGGAAGACCCCAACCCCATCCCTATATGTACCTGAAAGAAGAGATACTGACTTGGAGACTTGACAGCGACCGCAATGGGTGACCCCGGTTTGAAAACACATTTTCCCAAATTTGCAAACTGTTCCTTATCGAGAGAAAACTCCCTAGGAATCAATTTTTTGGTAAATCAGTAATAATTAAATATTGAATCGTGGACTTGGCACTTTCCTACTTTTTAAATTGTAAGTGATTATCGGAGCGAGAGATGAGGGTGAGGGGCAACCACATTTTATAGATGAAGCCCACTTCCTGAAATGATATAATTTTAAATAAGACGAAGCTCGACCCCGGATAACCAAGTATGCCAAGGCCGTAGTATCTTCGCCAAGTTCTTACAAAATCTGCACAATCATATAGTGATTCGATGATTTCACTTATTCGTAACAGCAGGAAGGGGTTTCCATTATATAGAGGATCACCAGAAAGCCGATCATCAGCTATAAATGAGTCTTAATGAACCCAATGAGTTCGTCTGTAATACAAGCTCTGTGAAAAGGTTCTTCTTACCTTGCAGGTGTTATCGGCAGCCCAGGCCTTTTCTGCTTACTGCTGGCCCATCTATTCAAGAGCAGATTACAGGTGGGTAGCGAAACCTCGAATTCCGACCAGTCCGTCACATTCAATTCACAAAGCACCAAATCTTGCCTAGAGATCCGCATAACAATACGGCTAGGCACCCAAGTGGTTCTTATTCTAAAATAGTTCAAGGCAAACTGCAAAGAGATGTGAGATATTACCAGACCACCCTTGATCGAGATGCTGTTGAGCTCAGAAGCTTAATAGTCCATGTACAAACGCCTAATAGGCTAAACAGTTCTATCTTTGCCCAGTGATTTTCACCTGATAAGCAGGCCTCTCTGTAGCAGTACAAGCCAACCTGCATAGACCTATCTTCCACATTCGGTTTCCAATATATTTTCCTTTCAAGTATAATTCTGAGATATCTAACCCTGTCAGACAGTACTAGCTAGAATAATCTGGAGGTAGGCATCTTACATCTTCTCGTGACGATAATGGTAAACGCCCCTGGTCAGTATAGCAAGTTCATCAGCATAGTCAACCACTCGTCACCGATTTCAAGGTTCAGCAAAAGTTTACGCTTTACGTTTACGCCCACGACACAGAGCAGCGGGGACTGAACTCCGCCTGAGGACGAACAGTCGCAGAACCTTATAGTGGGTCCCTCTCTATAGAATAATTTTTATAGTAAATTTCTCCGACTCCCAGCTGGGCAAGTAATTTGATAGGAAGTAGTGGATAGTGTGGAGAATGACTAAAGTCGACTCTACGAAAGGTCGACAGTCGGCTAGATCGACATTCGAAAATTGTGAAAGAGGAATGAATAAAATTTTTTTTGTTTTCACAGCTTGATTCGAGAAACTACGCAGATGTGAGCGAGGCGATTGATGAATCCTACGGTGATATGAGGATTAGGCTTTCACGTTTTAATGCTTGGGTAAGTTAGATTTTTTTAAAGGATCAAACAGATAATTTCTTTTTTTTTGAGTTTTGCAATTTATTTCTTCTAACTTTCACGAGTTTAGGCCGTCACCGAATGCTTCATGTTAAGCACTTGCATAGCCTTCCTATTTACGCGCATTCCGTTCGTCTTCAAATTTAGTTTCGGCATTATAATATTTATATTTTATACTTTCGTGGTCACCCTGTCATATAATCATATGTATGTTCAGAGTCTGAGCACAAATGATCAGCTTTATCCAGAGTACTCGCACATATTTGTTATGTGTGTCACATTGGGCATATTTCATCTGATGGACAGACAAACGGAATTTATAGCAAAAGTGGATTACAAGTGAGTTATTTAAAAAAAAAACTCAACTGGGCTCCTGTGAATATTGGCAAAATTTTTATTTTGATTTCAGTTGGAAACGTCAACTGCTGGAAAAGCAGGATAATGCTAAATTTACAAATGAAACCATTTCAATTCTAATCAACAATATTTTACCGTCTCATGTTGGTAGGAATATTTGATTTAAATCGCATCAGCACTCTTTTAAAATCGTATTTATAATTTATATCAAAATCATTACAGCCGATATTTATATGTCCCGACAAATGATGAATGAACTCTACTATGAGGTGTATGACAATGTGGCCGTTATGTTTGCTACAATTCGTAATTATGACACAGAACAAGTGGGCATCCGAGTTTTGAATGAGATCATTTGTGATTTCGATGAAGTGGTGAGTGGTAAGATTCTCTCATAGAATTGTTCTAAAAATAACGGGATCAACTTTAGTTAGGGTTGGGATCTTTCGTATTTTTTCGGGATACTTCCGATTCGCTTTTGGGATTTTTTCGGTATGATTTTGATATTTTGTTGTTGACTTTTTCATGACCATTTAGGGACTTTTCCAGGATCATTTCAAAAGTGTTTTCGGAACTTTTTTTGAATCCTCTCGGGGCTTTTTCGGCATCATTACAGGGTCATTTCGGGCTTTTCAAGATCGTTTTCGGAACGTTTATAGGATCATTTCAAGATCTTTTCCGCATTCGGAGACCATTATTGGGTATTTTTCGGGATCAATGCGGGATTGATTTCGGCACCATATTGGGTAAATTCGATATTGTTGTCGCATCATTTCAGGTTGTTTATGGGACCATTTTCAGGAATTTTCGGAACTTTTTCAGGATCATTTCTTGAATATTTACGGGATCTTTTCGGCACCATTTCGGTATCCTATTGGAACATAAGACACATCTCCGTGACGAGACCTGGCATCGTATTACTCAGCCATTTTATCCGCGAAACCACTGACAGGCTTTAACCGACCTCCCCTCCGAGCGTCTACCTGTGAACCCCGTTATCAACATCCAACCACCTTTAATAGGTGTAGAAAAGAGCGTCCTCCCTAGGGAGACCAGAGTCACTCTGGCTCAAATTGGATCTGGATATTATAGCAGGTTAAAATCTTATCCAGACTAAACCCCACAATACCAACTGCCCGTAGTACGTTTTTAGAAAAAACTTTTCCAAATTTTTGATATTACCTCTTTAGGTACTTCAGCCTGATACCTTTCGGTATAGTAGGCCAGCAGAAAATACGCCACCATGTGATCATGGGACTTCGCATGTCACAAGTTGAGCCCCCATAACACTCAGCACCAAATTTGAATGATTCCTTCGAAAGTCGGATTCATAACCGACCAAGAACTTTCACTTCGATAGCCACAAAACAATTTAGTTAGTCTTTTTACCATTACAAGCACAAAATACTTACACGCCTTTGAAAAAAGAGTCATCATCCGTTAGGTTTATCATTTCAGTTAGACGGATTTCACAAGCCACTTATCCTTTTTGAAGATCTATTACTTTTTTTGACTTCTTTCCTTTACAGCTAAGCACTTATAGAGGTTCAAGAAAAGTAGAAAAAATAAAAGTCGCCGGTTGGACCTATATGGCAGCATGTGGTTTGGATCCAAAACGCTCGGAACAACGGAAAACTCAAACTGCCTTTCGAAACTCTTCGCTGCTACCAAATGGACGGAGAAGCCACTATTGTAAGACCAGTAATAATTGATAAATCTAAACTTATGTATTTTAACTATATTCGAATATAGCAACCAGACTTAACATAGACGAGGAAGCACAAATCCCAGAGGATATACCTACAACAAGTGCGCAAACCAGAGAGCAAAACATACGACTGCAGGAATACGAAGGTCACCAGAAGGCGGTCAATAAATCTGAAGTTTATAATGATGTTGTATTTGTAATGCTACAGTTCGCTTTGGATCTTATGCGTACAATGAGATCATTCAATATCGAAAATTTGCAATGTGAAGATACCGAAAAAGACAGAGGCGCTTTACGTATTGGTAATGTTTTTACCATCTATAACTTTAAGGTTTTTTATAATTTCATGATTATACTCAATTCTTTTAGGTATTTCAAATGGTCCCATGATGGCGGGTGTTGTGGGCTCTTACAAACCACATTATGATATTTGGGGTAATGCGGTAAATATGGCGTCGCGTATGGACTCTACGGGTATAGCTGGCTGTATTCAAGTAACACAAGTTACAGCTGAAATATTACAATCCTATAATGTTAAATGTACATATCGTGGGCTAACACATGTTAAAGGGCGTGGTCATATTCCTACATATTTCGTGAATGTGGATGAATCTTTGAATTTTGTAAAAATTCGTGAAGAATCTTCCGTGGTAGTGGATATAATATCAGAAGAGGAGGAAGATACAACAGTATGTTAAAATTTGAGATTAAGTAAGTTATTATAGAGTTTAAGTCTTTCTCAAAAATAAAAAAAAAACAACAAAATAAAAAACCTTGCTATCAGTGAAAACCTGGGTCAAGTTTGGCATACTAATTTTTGAAACCAGCTTGTCTACTATTGGCTTTGGTCTTTAGCACAACACGCTGGATACTACCTTCTATACTTTATTAGGGAGACTGATTCCGCCGTAGTTGTTGCGATTTGCTAGATCATCTTTTTCGATAATATTTTACACAAAACTTGGTGCATGCTTTTCTTCGCCTGCGATTTTTAATTTTTCGGTGGGTAGTCCGTCCTTTCCAGACGCCGGGGTATTGTCATCGTCATTTCATCAAAGTCGTCTTGGACCACTCTGTCCATCGTTAGGGATTGTCTCGGTCTCGTCTCGCGATGTTTAATGAAATCAACAAATTTTGGAAGTGCCAGCTGATTGCTCTCTCACCAGACAGGGTTGCGTATGCATTCTTTCGTTTGCCGCTGTTTTACAAAACTACTTATTATTCCAAATTAAGTTGAAATAGCCCGAAATTAATGTCGTTAGTTGCTGATTTTATTTAAATTTAATATTGGTCTCCAACTTTTATACTTAAAATCAAAAATAATCGTTTGAAAAGGATATGTTTCCGCCAGCATGCATGAAAACTGACCAATGGCAATATTGTATTGAATGTAAACAAAATAAAATATCTGATTTTTGTGTTGAATCTGGGAGCGTACGTATGGGGTACGTAAAGGTATGTTACTAACATCTCGAAGTGTATTATTTTCATGCTCTATGTTTGCAAAACTTTGTTTTATTAAAATCGCATGATGACCAAAGAAATATAATTATTTAAACTGGGATACCTATAGGGAAAACTTACTTGCAAATAGATTTATATGAAGCAAAATGCACTTTTTGATAACTTTTTTTGTCAATTTCACCTAAATTGGAAATGAATTGCACCTAAATTGGAAATCAATTTCGAAAGCTAACGTTGATAGTTTCAGTGCTCCTGTGGCAACAAGCAATAACAACCAAAAAACGAATTGTAAAACAGCTGACTTAAAGCACACAAATTATATTAACGTGTTTTATATATATATTGTAAAATTTCATGTATTTATATAAATAAATTTTCTTGTTTCTAATTTTGAAAATAATCCACGTGTTTTCTATACACACTTTTCACGAAATTCACAGCTGTTTCGAACTGTCAGTTCAAGACGATTTCTTTGCTATCGATTTAGGTGCGTTCGTATAAACACTTGCTAAATATGTGTGTTCAGTAAATGTGTTTTTTAGACCCGTTTCTTAATAGATACGAACAAAATAACTGTCAATAAATCGATAACCATAAGTGATAACTGAGTTCTATTTGGACCTTGATTTGAAAAAGAGCGACATGCTGCATTTTTGTGATTATGAACACAACCATTTATGTCGTTAAAAACATCTTGGGGTTTTTGTCTGTCGTCTATCGTGGTAATTGAAAGAACATAGAAAAGGTGGCACATCTATGATCCAGATAAACTAAAAAATATCGATGAATTGGTGCTTTTTCCAGCAGCACAAATAGGTGTAAAAAGCAAAAGCTGTGATGAGCTGAAAATTCATTTCATAATACATTTATTTAATTATTTTAATATACAAATACATATGTACATAAGTTATTCATGAATACATCCAACAACACCTTGGATATTTGTGTTATTAAAACTTTTTTTGTATATATGAATGTATGAAAGTTTACATATGTATATTTGCATGTACCTACAGGTGAATAAGTAAGATATCAGAATACATGTACATAGAATTAAAAAAAAAATTACAGAAATATAAAAAAAACTTATTTATTTAAATGTATTCAACGCTTGCACGCTTAGTGTATTAAATATAATACGTTTTAACCCTTTTAAGTCAAATGCCAAGCTTTGCCCAAAATGCGTTGTGCTTAAAAACGTATCATACATGATACACTAGGCATTAGCGGGTTAATTTTTTATGTATACGTATATTTGTATGCAACTTGATTCATGTTTTTAATGATTAAGCGTTTATTTCGTAGAAAAGCACCACAGATTTTGTGCTACATAGAATCGGCAATCACAAGCGCCTGTATTTGTAATAAATTAGAGTTTACTGTATGTATGTAAACGTGTATATAAATACGTGTCTATATTTAAATAAAAATATGTAAAAAAAAAAAAACAAAACAAAAAATACTTAAGTTAAGCACCGACATTTTCGACTTAAAAGGAGCACCTACATTACCATTTTGTAAATGTTTGTTTGTATGTACAATATACATATTGTATGTGCGTTATTTTGTTACAAAAACATTTTTCCACATTAATTTCCTTTTTTATGGATTTGTATCGTTGTTTTGACACTGCCCAAATAGCAATAAATAAAAGACAAACGTAAAAAACTGGTTGAGCTTTCAATTTTAACTACGCAACTCTTGTCCTCCCCACACTTCCCCCTCTCACAGCATCACTTCTTTGTGAAACTGATTTACTGATTTGCTCCCGTCAACAAGATTGTATCCTCCGGTATTGGCTTCCGTTTGTAGGATGACTCAGTAACCAAATAAACTACCAAAGCACCGAATATGACATATAAGCATCCAAGACAGTTGGCTAAAACTCCAGCACTTGAAAATCCGGAATAATCAGGTCTGCGGAAGAGTAAAAAAAATATATTAAACCATAAAATAAAATGAATTTGTAATTACACAGTGCAACAGTATTTTTGTAGAAGACCAAATTACTCAACTTTTTCTGGTTCAAGCCAAATTTTCAAGGAAGATTTTATGGAATAAAATCAAATATTCTAAGTCCGTTTTCTTCTTTCGTGTATTTGTAGCAGCACCCCAACTCAATATTAGCTTGAAGCATCTTTTAAATGCTCACCTAATAAGCAACGTACACTTGAAGTCTGAATTCAAAATATTTTATGGTCCACATTTCTTAATAAATTCAATATATCACTTTCAACCCATGACTGTATTATCAAAACATTCACGGAAACCCCCAAAACGACCCCGAAAAAATGATCTTGAAATAAACCCGAAAAATGACGAAAAAGTCCCGAAATGTACCCGAAAGCAATCCCAAAATTATGCGACAACAACCTCGAAATTATTAAGAAAAAGTTCCAAAATGGTTTCGAAAGCAATCACGAATTGATCCAGAAAATTACTTAAAAATGGTCCCGAAATGGTCTTGAAAAAAATACCGAAAACGTTGACGAAATAATTCTAAAATGATCCCTAAATATGTCTTGAAATAACGAAATAGTCCTAAACGATCCCGAAATTATTTTCAAAAAGTCCCGAAATGGTCCCAAAAACAATCCCGAATTGATCCCGAAAAACACCCAAAAATAGTCAAAAAAAAGGCCCAAAAAAGTCCGGAAATGATCCTCAAATAGTCAGGAAAACCATCCCGAAATTATTAGAACCCTGCCTAAACTCTACAATACTCTGCTACAATTTTTCATTTATGTTGGATTAAATCTTTCCAAAAAAAAGCTTCAAATTTAACTCTCATTCAACACTGCGCACCGCTGCATAAGAAGTTAACTTCAAAAATAATTCAGAAATCGCAAAAATCCGGACCAGTCCGGTTAGTACGAAATTTAGTTTTTGACGGATCTTTTCGTATAGAAAATAGGGCGTTTTAGAAAATTCCATTGAAGACCGGAAATAAAGATAAAATATTTCTTTGAAAGATCTGTGATATTCGCGTCTGGCAGTTTTCATGTGGCCAATAGTTTTATAAGAATGAGCTCCGAAGGAGCAAAGAAAAAACTAAATTCTTAACACTTCAAATTGGGATTATGTCACTATGGAAACCGTTTTCCACTTTTTTTAAAACAATCAGGCTGAAAATTGTAATATAAATAACCAAAGCAAACCCTTTAACCTGAAAGTGCAAAACGACTTTATGGATCGTAATATGAGTTGGAATCACACCGCCTCCAGACAATGCCCCTTAAATTGTTATACTTTGTCCAATTTTCTAAACTCAATCAAATACTTACATAGCCCACAAAGCTTTTTCGGTGATACCCATCAATGCACTTGCAATGGCCAAAACGAAACCGAAAAGTCCAAAATAAATGTGCAGCGGCATGTAGGCGATCTTGAGCGGTTGACGCCATTCGGGTGCAAGATAAGCTGTAAATCCTGCAACATATTGCAAGCCGAATACAATAACTGTACCCATTCCCAACCACGAATGCAGCGAGTACATATTTGGTGTTGGTGGTGTAGCCAAGTTGTGCGAATCGAAAACGGTGATTAGAGCAATAACGGTAAAGACAAAAGCGCCCAAATGTATGGCAGCGTGGGTTTGTTTGAGCGTCTTCTTGCGTACATTACGAAAACCACGGTATATGAGTATAGCTGAAAGTAGAAAAAAGTAGAGGTCATAATTACAAACATACATTACATTACATACATTTGCAGAAAAAATATTGATTTATAACTAGAGATTTCTAACCCATCTTAAACTACTACGAAAGAGGCCAAATCTGAAGCAGGAAAAAATTAAATGTTTGGAAAATACTGGAGTGCTGAGACTTGGAAAATTCCCAATAGAACATATTTTTAAAAGTTGATGTTTTCACCAGAGCTCGAACCTATATCCTCTCCTATGTGGACGAAATAGTTATCTACAAAATAGATCAAATGGATCTACGATGTTTTTGCAGTCGTTTTAAATTTGATTAGTAATTAGTAATCAATTATTTTGCCGTTTTTTAAATTGATAATAATTACTTTGATTGTTTTTAAAAAAAAACAATTATTAATTGATTATGACTAGAAAAAATCAACAAAAAATCACAAATAATCAAAAAGGGTTGCTTTGATTACTTTAGATAATTTTTTATTTTTTTTATTTAATTTTTTTTTTTTTTCATTTTGATTATTTTTGATTTTTTCAATATTGTTAATGTGTATATTTATGTGCTTCTACAACAATACTGAAAAAATTAAAAATTATCAGAAAAAACAAAAAAAAAAATAATCAAAAGGAGTCCAAACAACTTTTTCTGATTGTTTTTTTAATTAATGAGAAAATAATCATTAAATATTGAAAGTAATGGTAATCAATCATTAAATGGATTCTCCAGAAAATAACTAATTAAACCGGTAATCATTACGATTAGTAATCATTATTTAACAGGTCTGGTTTTTGGCCTACTTTGAGACTGGTATGTTTTCTATTCGAAATTAGTTGGGCTTGATATTCATTAGAGTGGGCCAAACAAAAATGTATCATTGCTACTTTAGATTTTATGATAATGCTCTCATCTTTCTTTAGAACTGTCAAGTGTAAAGTAACTTTACAAAATTTTTTTACTCTTGTAGACTACACAATTCTCTAACAGAATTTTGTACTAATCTTTCTTCTTTATTGATTTTTTGGTTTAACAAAATTTCCAAAGTAAAAACGTGTAATCAGAAAACCATATAAATTTGTATAGCATGATTTCTCGAATATTTACTGTGGGAAATTTACTTTCCTACCAAAGTATATGCCGTTACAGTTCTTAGCCCCTTTTCAAGTAACTTGCATTACAAATTTCACTCAGGTATATAGGCCCTTCGACTGTTGTCGAAAAAGCTGATCGAGCGAATTTTCATTTGGTATTATGCCGCTCGTGGTAATACTGTAAATTAATCGACCACTGCTAGAAGACGCCATTCGGCCGCACAAATCTTAATCTGGATTCGGAGAAATATTATTAATATTTTAAATAATTTCATATCCTCGACAGCAACATTCTGTTCGTTAAGAATGTCCAAGCCCAACGAAAATTTCGACACCAACGCACAGCTCATAATACGAATTTGACAATCGCTTTTTGATTTTTGATAACCAGCGAAGATCGAACATCGAAGGAATCTCATAATAGGGACCATAAATTTTACTTATTGTTTGACTCAGCTCAATCGATGAGCACATTCATCCTATGACCTGTCATATTTGGAACTCTATATGGACCGGGGACTGTTACGTTACATTCAGACTCACATTTCAACACAAAATGCTATAAAATGGGATGGATTTGGATACTTTCAATATTTTTTTTGCATATGCATCTGAAAGTCTGCTTCTGAAGTAACATTTTCTATGGATATGAAAATGTTTTTGTGCCTTCTTATTTAAGAGTTATGGAACACTTTGTATGGACTGATACGTTACACAATTTGGAAGTACATAGGTTTCGAAGTTGCCTTATATTATTGAAAAAATCTGCTCTTTTGTGAAATTATTTTCAACATGAAGTATATAATTTAAAAAGTCTATAAAGTAAATATTAAATAAAATATAAAAAACACTGAAAAACATTTTTTTGTGCTTTTAGACACACAACTGCTCGGACTGTTACGTTACACGTGTGATTTGCGTTTGGATAAGAAGTGTATTGAAGCATTAAATATAGAGATTTTTCAGTTTTGAAATTGGCATTTCGTCGTCATCCTCCTAAAATCATAAAATTTTTTTGATCTCTTAACCCTTCACGGCGAAACAACGTACTTTTTTCTAAAAGTTGGTTTTTTTGGTAGAAAATGTCATAACTAGAAACATTTGTTTTAGCATTTTTTGATATTTTGAAGGAATCCATTTATTTAAAAAAAAATGTTATGTTGCATATTTACAACAAATGATTAATTGAGTAAAAAAAGTGTTATAATAGATTATATGAAAATTACTGAAGATAAAAATTTGTGAAGCAATTGTTGGTTTTGTTGTAACATAGCGACACTCCACATTTTTGGAAACTTGCACCTCATACGATTATTAGTCCAAGTAGGCCAATGACCGGACTGATCTTGACGCACTGGTTGTGGTGGTATGTATCAAAATATAAACGGATATTTTTGTTCCTGGGTATATTTCTTGCTAGCCTAACCACAGCGCTCGAGGAAGCGCCAAAGTCTGGCTCTCCAGTGAGCACTATGTTTTCACATCCCGTATCAGGCTCAAATTGGTAACAAAATCCTGATACTCCACTTAGAACCATTATTTTATAACCCCACTTATGGGGGGTTCTTAGGGTTGTACCTTTTCATATGATTACGCGCTTTTATTGAACATATCTGCTCGTCTACACAAAGGAACTGCTCCATTGGCACTTTTTGAAAATTCTTATTAAGCTCATCAACAAGTGGCAATATCTTAAATCTCTCTATCTCTATGGCGCGATATACAACAGGTATATCATCATAAACCTCCTAAGAGATTTTTGCGCCAAGCTTCTCTTCCAATTTGTGGTGTGCCGATTTGAATTTTCCCTACAAATTGGTGGGACCTACAGTTTTTTGCCGACTCCGAACGGCATCTACAAAGGAGACGAATTTTTTGCTGAGAAGCCTGTCATGGCAGAAATACACTCGGAGAGTTTGCCAAACCACTGCCGAGGGGCGACCCCGTTTTGAAAAACTTTTTTCAAATCACTTTTGATGTTACCTGTACCAGGGCTCGAACCATGGACCTTCGGTGTGGTAGGCCGGCAACACTACCTTCACACCACGGCGGCCATAATTTGGATGCGATAACGGCAACATATTTTGATTGTCGTTGAAGTGAATATTGTTCCTGATTAATTCAAATCTTTTTTGTGACATGGTATTTTTAATCACTTCAATACCTATGTCATCTGACCAATACTTCCTTATGTTTGGCATACGTATAACCGACATGTAGAGGTGAATTCCAACGAATTGACGTATCTCTAAGGCACTTACGGTAGCAGTAGAATTGCAATCTTTTTGGCGTATATATATATTAGTTTCATCAATTATTTTTTCAAATATTTCCTGCGGAAATAGGTAAAAGAAATATTGTATGGGATTTGAAAGAGCCATAAGTTCAGCAGGCAGCATCGTGTTTCCTAAAAAGGCGAGTTGGTTTTCATTCAGTGATAAATTGGTCTTTTTCCATCTTAAATTCTTTTTCCATTCGTCGCGATGTTTACTTGTACTCGGCAAAACTAGAGGGCTTTCGCAGCGTTCATTTTTTTCATTTTCATCATCAGTGTAGTCACTTTCGCTTAGCGCATTGGTTATGTCCTCGTTGTAATCCGGATCATCAATGTTGTCATCACTTGAAAAGTCTTCATCATGTGAGTTCTCCAAATCGTCCAAAATATAGCTTATTTGAGCGGAATTCAATCGTCTCGTCGATATACTAAGCGAAAAATAGCGAACATTTTATTCTTTGAAATTTACTAGTTAACATCTGTACTAAGCACTTTGTTGCATTACTGCAACAGTTATATAAACTAATATTATAGTATAGTCCGAGCTACTTTTCAATCAAAATATTAATTTATGCAAAAATACATGCACTTACCTCCAAAATAATACACTTTCAATAACTTTATTCACTTTTTGCAATTATAAACACAATGTTGAGCTCACACTGATCAACATCTCTTGGAAAACTGAAGTTAAATGCGAAGTTTTGCTATTTCTTTTTAATTTACAGCTATTTTGACGAGAACGCCTCAATAATTCAAGAGAAAAAATGTAGCAGATGCGCAACAGGTTCATATAGTAACTGCTGTTGTGACTTTATGTTAGAAGAAAACGTAAATAGAAAATAATGTTGCAGAACTGCAACACGGCGCCGTGAAGGGATATGTTTTTCGATAAAATTCTTATTTTTTTGAACCTTGCTCAACTTTCCCTAAATATCAAACAAATTTTTGGCGTTAGTCAAAGTAAAAAGACTATAACGTTACAAACTACTTTTGAATCTGAACAAAGACATAACTACAAAAACTACTTTATATGAAAAATAGACTGGAAATGCTCGAAAAAAATTTATTTGACAAAAAAAAACTATTTTTAAATTCGGACTGTTACGTTACATGATCCAAATAACAAGATCTCGCATTAAAAATGTAAATATCTGTCTGTTACGTCACGCTTTTGAAAATATGTCTGCTTCGTTTTAAATTTCCGAAATGTAATAAGCATGATCCAATAATACAGGTCGTGTTAATAGACCAGCTGATTTTTACTTTTGTCTCGAATTTTGACTTTACACTCATTTCTCAGTACAATTTTGACGTTAAACTCACAAATTACAAAAACAAAATACATACATGGACAATTTTTGTGTGTTTGTATGTTTGTCGAGCTACTACGACCTGTTATAGTTGGATGATCATGGTAATAAGTAAGGGAATAAAATGGAAAACAAAAAAGCAAATTTTGGCGTTTTGGTAAATGTGCTGGCTATAAAACAGCACCCACTTTTTCCGTATGTTCGCATCTCTCGGGAAACCAAACAAATGGACAAATTTGTCCTTTTCGTTTCTACTTTTACAGCCACTCACAAAACACTTAATTTTTTTAAATAAAACTTGAAAATCGCGACGAAACGAATTAATGTTTACAAAATTTAAACTCAAATCTCAAAAAAACGTCAATGAAAGTGTGAAGAGAAAAGTCAGTTAAACTAACTGAAAACTTCAAAATCGTGACTTCATTTCTCAAAAACTTTTTTCTCAAATAAAATTACAAATACAGGGTTGCCGGAAGGCGTGATCTTTAGTAATGGAATCATGGTTACGTTACATGAAAAAAATGCTGTCGAATTTATTGTCATCCAAAGTACTCATAGCATTTTTTCCTCGAAATATTTTATTGATTTACTTTCAGCTAACCTAAATCTATCTGGGAAAAGTAAAAGAACGTTAAAAATAATATTCGTACCTTTTCGTTTCCCAATGTAATTTTTGTCATTTTTGTTCATCAAGAGACCCAGAGCAGCTAAGGTATATTTGCAAAGGAAATAATAGATTGCGCGTTGACAAGTCGAGCATATTTTACTCTGGCATGTGTGTAACCTCAAAATAATCAAAAGCACACAAAATTAAAAAAAAATTTGCATTTTGATTCCTTTATGCCGGTTCGAAACCCCGTTATGTGAACAATGTTATAATACCCCGTGTACTAGTACCACTGGGTATAAATATACAATCTCAAAACTAACACCCTTTATACGCGTATAAGCGCTTCTGTTTATACCAAAAAGCTAAAAGCGTGTAACGGTTCAGTAAAACTTCTTCAATTCGTTGCACATTTGTATCTAATATGCTTAGCCTAACAGAATATTAAACAGAAATCATTTAGTTTCTTTCGTTTACTTACAATTGCCATATAAGAATATTAGGCCGATTGTCATACATATTGGGTGCCAATTAAATTCAAGTCTGGGATTGGCAGTCCAGCCCACGCCACCAAAATGTATGCTAACCAAACATACAACCAAAATGATCATCGTTATGCCGCATAATTGTGCAATCAAATATAAAACTTTGAAGTTTGTGAGTGTGGCGTCTTCCTCATCCATCTTGCCTGTAATTAAAGAAGAGTGAAGTATATAAGTGGTTGTAAATATGTTTGCTTATATGCAAATATACACTAAAAGAACAAGCACTTGATTAATATAGTAGTAAAACTATTAGACATGGCAAAAAAAAAATTTTTTAAATTTACATTATATTGATATTATTTAAAAAAAAATATGCTCTTAAAGTTTCAGACCTTAATATTAATTTTTAAAGGTTTATCATTGCTTGTTTGGATCTTTTAGGGCTGATTTGATTTTTCTTAAAATTTTGGTCAAGTGGACCGTTCCAGACTAATCAAGCTTTAAAAATTTATAAAGGCTTCTGATTTTACATTTTTAGTTTGGAAATTTTGTAAAAACGAAACAAAAAATTAGATGGAAAAGAGATAAAAACAGCTGTCGTATTACATATTCCGTGAACTTAACACTCGCCTTTTAAAAGTGTTTATTCGGTATTACGTATATCAGCTATCCTACACTTCGACCATGTCTGTTCGATAGGAAAAAGGTTTTCAAGTGTGTTTGAAATTGGCAGTTTTCATTATTATTTTTATTTATTTAATGCTACAAGCTTCATTTGATTTAAAATTAATTTATATATTTTAAAAGTGATGAAAGAAAAATCTAACCTGGTTTTTCAATATTTTTCCAACAAACTAATTTTTATACCTTTCATGAACACGAAATGGTATTATAACTTTGGTCCGATGTTTGTAAGTATGAGGAGAAGAAGAGATAGACCCACCAATAAGTATACCGAAACGATCAGGGCGATGAGCTGAGTCGATTTAGCCATGTCCGTCTGTCTGTTGGTACGCAAACTAGTCCCTCAGTTTTAGAGATATCGCGATGAAATTTGGTAAGAGGTAGCCATTTTGTAAAGCATTAATCATTTGTCGGAATCAGCAAGATCGGAGCAATACAACGCATAGCTCCCATACAATCGATTGTTCCCATAAATGGGGTTTGGGTTTGTATATTTAAATTATCAGTTTTGCAGAGTTTGTACTAATTGTGAGTAAGGATCGGGCACTTAAAACCGTGATGCGTATTCATGAAAGGTATAAAGTCTAAAGACAGCCCTTACTTGTTGTTATTTAATTTCAGATGACCACTTTAACGATCCAAAACTTATTCAGTTACAAGTTCTCTTTAAATGAAATGAAATATTGCGCTCTCAATTTCCTCTCCCTTGCAAGCTTTTTTTAACAGCGCGAAAATCAATTTAACAAAATAAGGATAATTCTAACAACTGTGGCAATTATTTCCATCGCAAACAGACATAATCTGTCAAAAAATACTATGCACTACTGAACATACCAGTGTCGATCACATAATACGTAATTCGACCCATGTTTTGTTTATGTAATTTTGTTAACTTCGGCCGTGTGCTAATCGAAAACATTTTACTCGCTGTGCCAAATGAAATGGTAAATTTTGACAGTTGTAAATTTTGACATCTGAAAAAATCATGTGCGCAAGCAAATAGCCTGTGAATAAATTTTAAATGTACGCATTTTTTCTGCCATTATATTTCATATCTTTTGCGTTAAACTATATTTAATCGTTTAATAACGTGTTGGCATATAAATTCATTCGAAATAATATTATTGGCAATACCGAATGCATATATGTGTACACATTCGTAATTGTCAAAATTTTACCTAGCCCCATGGGCTAGGGTAAATTCTGACGTTCGTACTCACCGCGATAAATGTCAGAATTTTCTTTCGCTCTGTCAAAATTTAGAATTTTCAGCCGATTGGCAGAGGTCCTTCAATGGTTTGAAAGTGTTAAAGAAAATATTAAATCAGTACTAGTATGTCCTGATACCGCCCTGTACTCCATACCCGTACTCATTTTAATTTTCGTGAGAATAAATCGATGCCAAAAAAGGATCAAGCGAAAGTACTCGATAACTACTGGTATCGTGCTCATTCAAAGAGGTATGAAAACTAATCCTTAAGCTACGCTCCCACTGCCACAGATTTTTTTCGTCCGAAATTATCAGTCCGTTAAAATAGAACGTGCTCGAATTTGTCGGCCTTTCTTAAACATATAAACACTTTAGATAATGGTAAACGCATTTATTTTTAAGAAAGAAGCTATACCTGAAGCCACTTTATAAGCGGGACGCAATATTCATGAAAATTTACACATTGGGCTATTCTTAGTTACCATTTTTATAGGGGAACGCATACTGGGTAAATTTTGGCAAATCTAACAAAATCTTTTCTGGAATTGACCAAGGCGAATTTATACAGGTGGCCGCGGGAACATATATGTAAATTTCCCATGTATTTTGTTTTTGTAAATCGGATGCGAGCTGTCAAAATCCAAATTCGCCTTATGGATTTGCCTTGGGCGCCATTGCTAAAACTCGAATTCGCCTTGAATTTGGGTGAGTTTGACATTACACTTTCGACTGAAAATAAAAAAGGTTCAATACATATATGTTACCAACGCCACCTGTAATGAATTCGCCTTGGAATTAGCAAATGCAAAGAAGGCGACAAGCGATAACTTAAGTGCGAGTTCGATACTGAGCTCACTTACTCGATAGCTGTACTTGTAGTGGTACGAGGTAATCGACTAAAAACAAAACTCGGTACTTGAGCAAAGTACTCCACTCTATACTTGCACTTACTTGTATCGGAATATCACTAATCAGTATTAAAAAGTCTAAACTAGCAATCATCTATATATATAAAAGAAAGTGACGTTAGCTCCAATAACTCAAGAACGCCTGCACAGATTTGGATGATTGACATTAATTTAGATTGTTCTCTGACCAGAATAGGACAATACCCAAAAAAATTTCCGAAAAATTCCTGAAAAAAAAATTTTATTTTCCCATACATTTTGTACGGTGCGAATTTATATCTGGGCCCGTGTTTTCGGGTTTCTGGTTTCAAATATGCAGTTTATTTTATAATTACGGCACACTCAGTATAGACATGTTTTAATCATGTACGAGTACATACTATCATTTAGAGTTTCAATGTTTTTTAAACATTGTGCACATTTTTAAAAGTTAAATTTTGAAAGTGCTATAAGTATGTACGTATCTATTTAAAGACCACATTAAATACAACTGAACTATTCCATTTTATCAGTGAAATTGGAGCATTGTAGCATTGAAGTCAACATAATTAACTTAGCAGTAAGTGACTATGTAAATATAAATATTGTAACGAAAAGTAGGTATGTATGTTTACAAAATCGACAGTTGTGACTGCATTTGTAAACAAAATTTCACCTGTTATTCACTTGTTAGCATTAGGAGTATATACAAATATCATATAATACATACTTACAGCTGTGTTCAATAAAATAGTAGTGAAATTAAAATGGATATTGTTCAAAGAAATAAGAAGCTGTGATTTCAATAATTTTCATTTAAAATTTTATTTTATTTATTTATTTAAAAAAGTTCAGGAAAGTTAATTCAACTTTAAAAAATGGTCATCAAAATATTCAAATTTTTTGGCACAATTTCTAGAAAACTTTTGAGTGCGCAGTTTTCTAGAGGAATCAATTTTAGTATAACATTATGCTAGTTAGAACTCGCTCAAAAATTTCCCTGTATTAAATGATTTCTTCCATACAACGCATGAAGAAAAATTAATTTTGTATGGAAAAAAATACCCAACATCCTTGACCTTGAGATAATTCTAATTTGCACATTATGATGCTAAAATTAAATGGGCCATAAAACTGCGTACTCAAAAATTTTCTAAAAATTCTGCCCAAAAATATTGAAAGTTTGAAAAGTTTAATTCACTTTCTTGAACTTTCTTTTTATGTGGTTTCTATTATGGAATTCGCTAAATTTTAAATCAAAATTATTTAAAACACAGCTTGTTTTTATTTCGTCGAACGATGTTCAATTTAATTTCACTACTATTATATTGAACACAACTGTATAGACATATGACGAGTTTAGGTTGTGCTTCTCAACTTGTGGTGTGCTTTTTCAAATTGTGTGGTAAAATTTGCTTTTGTGCTGACTGGGATGGTGTCCCAGGTTGAATTAAAGCTAGAACTCCAAACAATATAGGTAGGATTCTGTAAAGCCTGATACTCACAAGCAGTCTCTTTTGCGGAGCTTTGACACTTTCATTCCAGGAATTGTGATCAATCTCTTCCAACGGAAGTCCTTAAAACTATGAGTTTCGACACTGTTGAACGATAATGAGTTGTTAAAGAAATGATTTCTGTGTGGATTCACTTTGGATAAGAAAGATTTAAACCTATTACAGTGTACAGAACGAAATTAAGCCAGAGTGGATCGCGGCAGCTGGTAAGTTCGCCTACTTCTGCAGCTACAGGTGATGCTTTGCCTGTATACTGACCTTTGCCGGTAGGAGGAAGCTTGACGACTCCCTGTGGTTGGCATTTTTGAGCGGCTGCCGGTGCGCCTTTTGTTCAAATGGCCTTGTCATGTGATCTCGTCCCAAAGCTTCCCGTGATGGCTCCTATTTGTAATTTTCTACTATGTGTCTTACAACAATTTAGTAGGAAGTACCTGTTTAGCATGTCATTATGATCTCGCACTCTGAACTATTTTGCCTCACTTTGTGAATGGTGTTCAGTTCAAAAACCCACATTCCGAACTGCAATAAGAAGAGCGTTTTGTCAGGTCACTAACTTTTTCCGATTTTTATAAACTAGACTCCACAACCATATTGTTGACGTATAGCTTAGGATCGGCTGCTCGTCGACCTTGTGTTTCGCAAGCAACCTTTAGTTTACTTGGTTCTTAGCTAATGCTATTATCATACATTCGCCCATGTGTGAAACTATTTATACTCCTTTTTGTGAAGAATATCTGTGTTTCCTACATCGGTAGCTGTACCAAGCTTCAATCAAATTAATATGGGATTTTTATTAAATTTGTTAGAACCACAAACACTCCCTAAAGGTTTAGGGGAGTGTTGCCTATGTGACCTGTCCTTGCGAGGATATGAACCCGGCCTCTGGTATTAGCACGACTGCAGCGGGAGCAATGGCTTTGACACCGTCGATCCCCGGATCTTGGACTTTAGTAGAGCCTTACGATAGGCTAGGCTATATATCGCACGGCAAACTTTTCTCTACAATATTCCAGCGGCGATCCCATCTATTAACGACACCGTCCATGATACATCAGGTCAGGTATGTTGCGAGACTTATACAACGTGATTCTTGTCCTTCGAAGGAAAACTTTACTTCTGAACTGCCTACTCAGTCCAAAGTAGTGCCTGCTAGAAAAACAAACCTCTCTGTCTCGCCCCCCTCTTTCGCTTCCCCGCCCTCTTCTGCTCTTTTGCGTACAACTTCCCAGTTTTCCCTTTCCCTTTTGTTTTAACATTAACCTCCCCATTTCCTCCTTTACCCATTGATTATTAAATATTTGGGGTAAGTGCTAGATATCCTGTCCTTAAAAATAAATTATGGCTTCGCTGTTTTATCAATCAGTACCGACCACACACGTAAAATACTTTTCATTTATTTATGGCCTCTTTATCAGTTTCATCAAATATTTTATCACTATATCTAAATCAAGCGTTACGAATTAGCTTGATACTTGGATTGGCTTATCTTGGAAAACTGCAAAAACACGAAAAGAAGATTAAGTACTGCAATTGTTATTACATTTTCTGATAACAGATAAAAGCCATATAGATTTCGCAAAAATGTTCATGCTGATAAATATATCTAGATAAGGGCGCTACAGTGTTAGCTGTTTGAAGCTGTTCATATGCGCCCAACACGGGCTCTTCTATCCAAATTTATGCAAGTGTATAAACGCCGCGGAGCGTAGATCGAGACTATTCTTACTTGGTCAAAGTGGAGTGGTGAAACATAGGCTCCTATTATGAAAAAAATTCGCGCTTCGACTGTGATAGAAAGAACTGATCGAACGAATTTTCGTTTGGTATTACCACTGCCATTCGATTAAAACTAGCGTCATTGTGAATTTCGATAATTTCAACTGTTCACAATAGCACATTGCTGTCAGATAGTAAGCGCAAATCAACAAAACAAAACGAATAAAGTGCTATATGTTTTTGTGTATTTTCAAGAATACAAACAAAATAAGTTCTTAAACTTAAAGAAGTAAATACAAAAATATGACTACGATAGAATTGTGGTCGACAATTCGTCAGATGAGAAGGAAAGCTTACTGAAACTAGCCAGAAGTATAAAACGATTGAGGAATGCCTCCAATTCTTTGAAAATGAATATCGCTGTGTCCGTATGTCTTTTAAAATAGGTTAACCAGTGTGTAACAATTTTAAATTATGTTTATAGATTTATGAAGAACTTTGGACTGTCCAATGAAGCGTTTACGTACTTGCTCTTCAGCACAGACGAGCTCTTAACGCAATCTGTAAGAGCTAAATCTATACCAAATATTTTAAAATTGGCAACAGTTGGTAGATTTTGTGCTCAGGGATCATATCTACTGCGCATTGGGAACGAGAATTGGTATTTCTCAACCACTGGATCTGTGGTGTTATCAGAGCTGCTAGATGTTTTCACAAACGTTATTTGTCAAGGATAGATAAAATGCCATTACGAGGAAGTGATTTCTTCCCATTTTTGTGCAGTCTGTACTTTTGTGCAAATCCTTTTCAATATATTCGGATTTTGCTTTATTAGTTAACAATATTTCTAGCTGTTGTTTTGTACTCACGGCCTTAGACCTACAGAAAATTAAAACAAATAGATAAACATAAGTATTTTGACAGAAAAACAAATACTGTGTAATAATTCGATACAGCGTCTAAAGCAAAATCATATGCGATCAAAAAGTAGATACACAACGAAAATTTCGACAGCGATGTGCTCATACTCATACATATGTTCGATAAGCAGCGAAAATCGAACATAGCTATGGCCCTATCCATCATCATTGACTGGGAAAAATACTTTTCGATCTCCTGGGCTATTTATTGATATGGAGAACTTCAATGAATATAGATATTTTAAAATAAATTAAAAATTAAAAAAAAACCGTCTTCAATCATTTTCGTAGAATTAGCTTTAATTGGTCAAAAAAACTTTGTCGCGCACTGTTATCAGTAGAATATCGGGTAAGGCGGATACTTATAGTATATACACTGATATGCTTTTGTTTACCATATTTGACTGATTTTTATTTTTTGTTTTTTTTTTTTACTTTATAAGGTGTGCATACATTATTGTGATTATACAGAGACAACAACAAAACAATAAATATGGGAATGTTGATAAACAATTGAAGAATGAAGAAATTATTATTCATCAAGTATCACCTGCGCATGAAGATTTTTAGATGTCTAGTAATATCATACTTAACTACAAAGTAAGTATGTACTTGAATGTACATACCTGTATATGTAAATAAGTAGGCAAAATAGTCGTTATTGAAAATGAACCCATGTAAATACCAACAGCGCAATTCCTACTGAATTTTTCTATAAATTGCTTACATAGACGTCATCAAGGTGTAGACGGTTTAAATTTTTAGTTTTTATACATACGTACATTGGGGTGCCTCATGGATTTCTCTGCAAAAATTTACCAAAGCGGGGTCAATTTGAAAACATTTAGAACAAACTTTTTTTTTTTCAAAACGGAGTTGCTCCTCGGCGGTGATTTTTTGCCAGTGTATTTATGTCATGAAAAGCTTCTTCCGTTCGAAGGAGGCATAAAACTTCTGAGTGGGTGCAGTCAATTTTTAGGAAAAACTTAAAAGCAGCACCCCACAAATTGGATGAGAAGCTCGACTTTAAGCTTAATACTTCCAAATATGATTTTATTAGAAAAATTCGATTTTGAAACGGTGCAGCTCAGGTAAATTTTAAACTTTTTTCAAATATTTTGGCAGAGGTGTTATATTAAGTTAGGTTGAATGGGGGATACTTCGACACCATTACAGTCAATTATGGCAGAGGATCGTCTCTTTTTCTTGCAAAAGCTGGTCAGCTCACAGTTAACAGGCAACCAGCTAATTTCGAGCTAAAGTAGTTTGTTGCACTCTGTAGAGAGTTCCAATAAATATTAAACTCCCCAATCATTACAGCGCTTAATTGCATTCAATCTACACGTCCCCAATGACGGCGATCCTTGCTCTAAGACAGTGATCCGGCAGCCTAAATTTCCGGCTCACTTAGAGCTCTTTCTCAGCCCTCCCAACCAGCTGTAATCTAATAGTATAAATCAACAGTTCTTTGCTCCAAGTGAGTACTCCATCCTACTCCTCCGTCGAAGGCATATGGATGGTGTAGCTTGAAACTGAGCCCATTTCGTACCACAGGTTATTTACTTCCTAACGCTATATCATCGGCATAGGCTGAGTTTCTGGGAATGTAATCCGGCTTATTTCTTATACATCTTGGGAGTATATAACAGCTTTATTGCTCTTTTGGAATGAAGGTAACTATGACAGTGACAGTTGCTGTAGATAATAACCAACCAGCGAAAGCGAAAATTTCAAGAGGTCTGGCGTTGCACATAAATTACCATCTGGCAATGGAGGCTTGTAGAACTTAAAAGAGTTGGAAGCTGTCTTTATAATTCAAGTTGATAAAGCCCAACCTTTTATGTTGAGTCACCTTAATGTAGACACATAGCCGTAACTTATATCACAGCTGCCAAATATTCTAAATTTCAAGGTTATCACGAACCCAGTTTCAATCGTGTGGGAATAAATTTGTATGTTTTCTATTGTTTTGTGTTTGAAGGTTATTATCAGTGACTAAAAATTTGCAAAACGTTTAAAAATGACATTCTTGTACAGCTGCTGTACTCTGAAAAAAACATGGCAAGTATCTTTGGAAAAATCATAGATATAATTTAGTATATAAATGTATGAACGAGTATATGCATGTACAGATGTACTTTTTTTCTTAAAAAATGAAAAAGAAAGTTTACAAACAAAAATTTTACAACGGCCCAATGTTTGTGAACAAAGGTTAAAAATCTCTTTGGATATTCCTTGTTAGAGAAGTTTTGTATTTTATTAAATAATTTTATACCAAGCTTGTTTGAAGAACAACGCTCCTTACAGGCTGCTCCTGAAAAAACGATAGGTTGCTAAAAAATTACACCAAAAAATGAAAACGGCTATCGTCTGAGATGTTGTCCTTATGAAAACAGTGTGTTGCCGCTGCTTTCAGTCGATATACCTGCAGCCGTGGTGTGAAGTCCTAATGAGTGCCAATGAAACAATTCGCTTTTCGTTTGATACCCATATTGTACTAAGACATGTTGGGTCACCTTGGTTTCCATATCTGTCGATATCTCCGAAACTGGTAAAGCTATCTGAACAAGTGATATCTTAAATTTTAAGTAAAACGTCTAGCAATGCAACGGTAAAAGTTCCATTCAATTCCATTCAGCAGTTTTTAACTGATGCGCTACCAAACATACAGACAGACAGACAAAAATTATAAAAACTATTGATTTGGCTTCTATTGGCTTAATAATAATCCCTCCTATCGATTTTTTCTAAATATCTGCAATGTACAGACATCCACCTGTTACAATTTTACTATACAAGGTGGCGCAAAAGTAATCCTCCTATCAGAAAATGCTATAAATTTTGCGATTGGCCCCTAAAGTCAGTTCTGTTTTGACATTTGTGTAGTAAACACATGCGAAATACACGTTAATAAACAATGTTACGCTACACTGCTCCAGAACACGGAATATTGCTGACTATTTATTTGACCAATAATCGGTCGGGGCCAAACGGTTACTGTGAATGGTGAGCGCTACAGAGCAATGATCAACGAGTTCTTTTTGCCGCAACTTGATGAATTGGGATTGGAAAACATGTGGTTCCAACAAGACGGTGCAACAGCACACACTGCACGTGCCACAACCGATATGCTAAACATCGGAAGCTTACTTTTGCGCCACCTGTTATGTAGAGATGAATGACAAAGATCAAATTTCGCGAAAGTATCGAAGCCACTTGTAGCTTTATTACAGAATGCACTTACATGTACATTGATTCGGGAATGCCTTCGCGAACGAATAGCAACACACACTTGTATACGTTTTCGTTCACGCATGCAAAAGATGTGGATTTTTTTTACATACATTCACTTTCGCGAATGTAACAATTTTTTTAGGTTTCCCTATACCGAACGCTAACGAAAGAGAGTGAATGTTTCCGAACTCTGTATTTTGATAGCCTGTTATTCATGTAGGAGCCGTGCGCCTAGGCGTATGAGTAAAATTGCATTGAATTCGGATGCTGTGAAAATGTCGCAGTTGCTTTTTTTTCAAAATTTCATTTGACATAAAAAAAATAACGTGAAAAAAATGAAAATATAAGTAAAAGCAAAATTGTTCAACATGCTCTGGTAAAAGATACTAAAAGCCAAAAGTAGCTGATCAATTTTGGTTGAAATATCTAGTTGAAATTACAAGCAATAGCCTTCGAAAATAGTAGTCACGCCCACTTCCCCACAAAACTTGTTTGCGGTCGATTTTTGTTTAAAAAGCTTATTACGTGTGCTAGATCTTATTGATATAGCTTGCATAGTTCTAGAAATATCGGGTTTTAAATTTTACAAAAAAATTTTGTCAGAACTATGTTAAAAAACTGTGCGTGGCCCCCAACAGATTTCGCGCATTTTTACAGTAAACAGTAACCTTTATATATTCAACATTTTCGATAAACTTCGTTTCAACATATGAATTTTTGCCGGAGTTATGGCATAAAAGATTTTGCGAAATCTATCTATCTATCTATGGCGCGATATACAACAGGTATATCATCATAAACCTCCTAAGAGATTTTTGCGCCAAGCTTCTCTTCCAATTTGTGGTGTGCCGATTTGAATTTTTCCCTACAAATTGGTGGGACCTACAGTTTTTTGCCGATTCCGAACGGCATCTACAAAGGAGACGAATTTTTTGCTGATAAGCCTGTCATGGCAGAAATACACTCGGAGAGTTTGCCAAACCACTGCCAAGGGGCGACCCCGTTTTGAAAAACTTTTTTCAAATCACTTTTGATGTTACCTGTACCAGGGCTCGAACCATGGCCCTTCGGTGTGGTAGGCCGGCAACACTACCTTCACACCACGGCGGACGCGAAATAATCTAATAAAAATGGGCGAGGCTACGCCCCCTTTCAAAAGTTAATATTTTTCGATTTTCTTCGTTCACAGACACTTTGAAAGCTATTTTACAGCTATTTTACGCAAAGTTATTGCCTATTAAATATATATATATGATCCTTTTCAAAATCTTTCATATAAAAGTGGGTGTGGACCTTAACCGATTTCGCCCATTTTTTAAATGAACATTCCCTGTATTCATGAAAATCTGTGTGTCGAATTTCGTTTCGTTATCTTGAACGTTTCTAAATTTGCCTTAAGCAAAAGTGGGCGATGCCACGCCTATTTTCAAAAATTTCTTGACATTTATTTTCTGCTTGAATGTTAATACAAGGTGGCGCAAAAGTAAGCTTCCGATGTTCAGCATATCGGTTGTGGCACGTGCAGTGTGTGCTGTTGCACCGTCTTGTTGGAACCACATGTTTTCCAATCCCAATTCATCAAGTTGCGGCAAAAAGAACTCGTTGATCATTGCTCTGTAGCGCTCACCATTCACAGCAACCGTTTGGCCCCGACCGATTATTGGTCAAATAAATAGTCAGCAATATTCCGCGTTCTGGAGCAGTGTAGCGTAACATGGTTTATTAACGTGTATTTCGCATGTGTTTACTACACAAATGTCAAAACAGACTTGACTTTAGGGGCCAATCGCAAAATTTATAGCATTTTCTGATAGGAGGATTACTTTTGCGCCACCTTGTACGAGGTGTGTTCAAAAAGTATCGCGAATTTTGAATTTTCGCTGGTTACGTATATTCGAATTTCGAATTTTTTGTGGCGTTATGTTGGTACTCATGTCTCTCACTTATGCCGACAAGCTCGGCCATTTTGAATGTTCAGTTAATTGTTGACAGCTGCTTTGCTTGCACGTGTTTTGGATCGTCTTCGATTTTTACGCGAAATTCGTACCAAAATTGCTCAATTGTGACCAAAAACAGCATCGCATGAACATTGCTAATGAGATGTTAAACTCTGTCCGCGACGACCCAAATTTTCTCCAGAGGGTCATAACTGGTGACGAATCGTGGGTGTATGGTTATGACGTGGAAACCAAAGCTCAATCATCTCAATGGAAGCTGCCGCACGAACCAAGACCGAAAAAAGCGCGCCAAGTTCGGTCGAATGTGAAAGTTTTGCTGACAGTTTTCTTCGATTGCAGGGGCGTGGCGCATCATGAGTTCTTGCCACAGGGAAGAACGGTCAATAGGGAATATTACCTGCAAGTTATGGGCAATTTGCGCGAAGCAATCCGCCAGAAACGCCCGGATTTGTGGAAGAACAAATATTGGCTTTTGCACCACGATAACGCCCCTGCTCACGCATCGTTGCTTGTGTGCGACTTTTTGGCCAAAAACCACACACTAATGATGCCGCAGCCACCGTATTCCCCAGATCTGGCCCCCTGTGACTTTTTCTTGTTCCCTAAACTGAAGAGGCCCATGAAAGGACGACGTTACGCTTCTCTTGACGAGATAAAGACGGCATCGAAGGAGGAGCTGAACAAGATACAAAAAAATGATTTTTTGAAGTGCTTCGAAGATTGGAAAAACCGTTGGCACAAGTGTATAATATCTCATGGGGATTACTTTGAAGGGGACAAAATAGATATTGATGAATAAATAAATAATTTTTGAAAAAACACAAAATTCGCGATACTTTTTGAACACACCTCGTATATATAGCAAATTTTATCCTTATAGTGCATTATGTACTGAATAATAATTTTTTTGTATTTTCGACAATATTCAATATATAAAAAGTGGGCGTGGCTATCATCCGATTTCATCCATTTTAAATAGCGCTCGGAGATGAGTGCCAAGGAACCTGCATACCAAATTTCATTAAGATATCTCAAAATTTACTCAAGTTATCGTGTTCACAGACTGAACATTTTGTTATACATAAGTCTATCTATCTCGATTCGTTTATGCCGTTACATACTACCGTTAGGCGAATGAAGTTAATATGCCTTGTGTGCGTAGCACTACTAGGTATAATAAGGAAATCCCATCAACATGTAGCTGCCATCAATGGACCATTTAGGGCCGGGGCAGCCTCAGGGGAAAATGATTTACTTTTCCTTTGGGCGCCATCTTTAAAAAACAGAAACAATTAAAAAACAAATGTGCTACCTACTTTTACTCATTAATGTAACGTGATATTCAATTAATAAACCTTTCCCGAAATGTCAGCCACATGTGGCTTTGTACGTACCTATTTGCACCTTATATTTATATTCACATAAAAGTACCTAGATGTGTGTATTACACATGTGTGTAAGTATGTATATATATATTTGTAAATATGCAATAATGGGAGTATGCAAAGTAACATGGGCGTGGTTATGTTAACATATACTTACATACGAGTACATACATTCATTTCTAAATATGTATGCACATAATATGTGCATGACACGTCAAATATTTGCTATTATTTTATGGACTTTAATTAATTAAAAACACTCAACAAAGGGAAATACGATTGCCCGCTATGTTCAAACTGATAGACTCTCATAACTTTTACCTGAAATAAACAACCAAAAAACGCTAAGGCAATGCTAAACTGGCATAGATCTCTTCAAAAATTAACATTGTAAAATAATGGAAAATTCACTATGCAACAAAAACAACACGAATAACTTGTAAATTTTTGTACCATAAGTGAGAAAAGTGAAATTGAACGCCAAATAACGCAAACATCGACATTTCAGAGGCGAACGCGCCTAACCGCATTTAATATATCTCAGACAATCGAAGCGTAGATATTTAATACCTACCAAAAAATTGCAGCTTAAAAAATAAGGCTTATAAGACCTAACACCTGGCAAACCTACAGTCTTCCTTTCTTTGATATTAATTTTTTTTTCTTTAAATGGTCATCTAACCGCCTGGGCGATTTTGACCGTCCAATATAGCTTGCCAGTCGTTTCTTCGTTGTGTCAAATCGTACTTCACTTGGTCTTTCCATCGCAGTGGTAGTCTCCCTCCTCCTCTGCTTCCACCGGTCGGTGCCGATAAGAATAACTTTTGTGCTGGAGCATCTTCCTTCATTCGCACTACGTGGCCTAGCCAGCGAAGCCACTGTAATTTAATTCGCTGAACTATGTCGGCATCTGCGTAAAGTTCATAAAGCCCATCAATAAATATTCTTCGGTACTCGCCGTCGTCAGCGCGTAGTGGTCCACAAATCTTTCGAAGAACCTTTCTCTCGAAAACTCTCAGAACCGCCTCATCAGATGTTGTTAGTGTCCACGCTTATGCACCATATAGCAGGACAGGTGCGATGAGTGACTTATAGAGTGTTATTTTACTTTTACTTTTCAATTGCCTACTCAGTCCGAAGTAGAATTTGTTTGCCTTGACCTTCCCCCCAAGACCCACTTCTCGTCCTCTTAGCCTAGCCATTGAGAGGTGCTCTCCAAGCTGGCAGGAGCTGTATTGCCTAACAACAGTTAGCATAAACGTATAAGCTTTGCATGTGGGTCAATCTGGTCGATAGGTCTGAGACGCACTGATTCATATAAATTTATTTATGACGTTTGAAATTAAAAATTATAAGAATATGCATCGACGGCTGATTCTAAGATCACCATATTTCAAAATATTTAGAAAAAACGTTTTATCCCAGAAATTGTATGGAGACCTCCTTACTTTGACATTTATTTAAAATTGTGTCGAAGAACACCCTATATCCACTCAAATTCAATACATTTTAAACTGAGGTATTCCTTAAATCAAATGCTGAGCTTTGGAATTGTTAAAAAAATTATTATACAGTGTGCTTTTCAAAAATATTTTGAAATAAAGGGTGTTTTTTTGAGGGGTATAGAACTTCGAATTGAAATAAAATACAAGAAAATCGTTTAAGGTCCATCAATTTGGCTTTATTGGAAGGATAATTTTATGCCATTAATGTTTAAATATGATTTCGGGCATGTGGCCGCCGCGGCTGGCTCGAATAAAGCCAATTCTACAAGTCCAATTTTCAACCACTTTTTCGAGCATATGGGGCCGTATGTCGGCAATAACGCCACGAATGTTGGCTTCCAATTCCCCTAACGTTTCTGGTTTGTTGGTGTAGACGAGCGACTTCACATATCCCCAAAGAAAATAATCCAATGGTGTCAAATCACACGACCTTGGTGGCCAATTGACAGGTCCATTCCGCGAAATTATGCGCTCATCGAATGTTTCCTTCAATAAATCGATTGTGACGTGCGCTGTGTGGCATGTAGCGCCGTCTTGTTGGAACCACAACTCATCCACATTCATGCCATCCAATTCGGGAACAAAATAGTCGGTTATCATGGCTCTATACCGGTCTCCATTAACGGTAGCTGCCTCTCCAGCATTATTGCGGAAGAAGTATGGCCCAATGACTCCACCAGCCCATAGAGCACACCAAACAGTCAGTTTTTGTGGATGTAATGGCGTTTCAAGGGTCTCATGTGGATTCTCTTCACTCCAAATGCGGCAATTTTGCTTGTTGACGTAGCCATTCAACCAAAAATGAGCCTCATCACTGAACAAAATTTTGCGATGAAAATCAGCATCGAAATAAATCTCATTTTCGGCCCATACACCAAAATCACGACTCATTGCATGGTCTCGCGGCTTTAATTCTTGCACAAGCTGGATCTTGTAAGGTCGCAAGCCAAGATCTTTGCGCAAAATCTTCCTAAAGTTGATGGACAAAGCTCCAATTGCTGTGCACGGTGGCGAATCGATTCATTCGGGTCCTCTTCAACACTTTGCTCTACAGCGGCAATTGTTTCTTCGGTGCGCGCTGTTCGACGTCTCTGCGGATGCGTATTATCACATAGAGTAAACGTAGTGCGAAAACGATCCATGGTTAACCGAATTAATTGCTCTGATGGACGATTATGTCGGTCATAAAATGGACGGAGCTCACGGTAAACTTCGCGAACTGAACCATTATTTTCGAAATAAATTTGCACGATTTGCAAGCGTTGTTCTTTTGTCAACCTGTTCATGATGAAATGGCAAACCAAACTGAACATAAATGACATTAGAGTTGCCAGATTTGACCACAAAATGCCAGTTTTATCTCTATTCGAAAAACAAACCTGTAAAAAAAACACCCTGTATATGAGAGAATTCCACTTCTGACTTCTAGCTATAGGTAAATTCAGAAATGCTTAGAAGTCAGACTTGAGTTTTTTTTGATGATGATGATCTTCATTTGTTGGACGCAGTTCATTAACGAATTTACTCCACCTACTGCACCGGCGCTGTTGGAGTATTTCTTTATAACTACTTACGCAAATTTGTGGTGTTTACTTTCAACTTTACATGTTGAGCTTAACTACAAATACAAAACAAATGTTCGCTTAACTATAAAAAAATTAATTGTGTGCATGCGCTAGACTTCACTTATATATAATCTGCACGTGTGTAGGTATGTGTATGTAATCATGCAGGCCGGCAAAACAACTTTTACTGCAGCGCAGCAGCCGTTCAAACTACATACTTGTTGCTGCAGTTAAGAGCAAAGTGTTGGGAGGCGGTAACGAAGAAGGTGACGAGACACAGTGTAACATTTCGAAAATTTATGGGAATAGAACTTGAACTTTTTTTGCTTGGATTTCCTTAATTTCGGCACATAATGGGTGTCATAACTGAAGCACAAGCGGAATTTACATGTTTCAGCCATTTATAAGCTATCATCTACAACTCGATATTTTTTCTATTAGAACTCTGTTTTAATTTGCATTCTAAACTTTGTGCGGGTCTTAGAAAAGTTCAAAAAAGTTTTGAAAACTTTTCACAAATTTTTTAAATAGTTTATACAAGAAAAAAGAAAATACAGTTTTCAGGTCATTAAATTCTACTTAGTACAATAAAGTATTGATTTTAAGTTTAAAAATTTTGCGTTGAGAAAAATTAGGTTCAAAAATTCTAAAAACTCAGGGCGGTAACTATATGTATATTCGGGTTCAGCAATGTCAGCAAAAATTGTGATATTTGAATTAAATTTAATAAAGAAGTTTCTTTAAATTATTGAAAAGGGGCAACATCGGATAATGAACACGCCCCAATTTTCGATGTCGAAAGTTTCGAAGAATATAATATGAAACAATTCATTGAGCTAAAATATTGAAATTTGGCTCTATTGACTAGGTGACTGTATTAATTATTTCTGAAAAATTTAGAAAATGGGCATGGCACCGCCCACATAAGAGTGAATATATAATAAAATGTCGACTGTGGATAGATTCGGGACGAAACTTGATGCAAGGCATATAACGGTTGTGGAGAAGAAGCGGTGATATCGCCTGGAATTTCACCCGAATTTGGACTTTCATACATGTTTCTCATAAGTTTCATTAAATCAGCTATTTTTAAAGACAAAACTAAAGCAGCAAATCAAAGAAACTCTTGTTTTTTCTTAAATGTGTTCTAAAAGCCGTTAAATTACGCTAAACGTGACTCACAATCATCACGCTGATATATTTCGAAACATTTCAAACAATAATTAAATTTAGCCGCTAAACGAGGTTGGGTTATTTATGGAAGTCTAAATGATTTTTAGAAATAATTATTTTTACCTCAAAACTTTTAATATTTTTTATGTCGTTTGTAATTACACTTAAATGGCTCTGTAAATACTGTAGGGGGAAATAGGAATAGTAACAAACGAGCAATCGTTTGTGGCCTAAAAATAATTCTGCTTGTTTCCGCAAGAAGTTTTATAACAACCGAACAGGAAACTTATAAAAAATGGCGGATCCTGAAAATTCGGGAAGAAAATTATAGCAAGAACGACTCCCTATTCAAACAAGTTGAATTGGTTTGGAAAAATATTTCACAAGATATTTTTTTAAACTAATAAAATCAAGGCTAATACGGGGTGAAACTACCATAAAGAGCCACGAAACAACGGAAAAAAAACCGGGTTTGTCACATAAATATTTGATGTTGCTTTAGTTTTGTCGCACCCTGTAAGGAGTGGTGATACTATAAAACAATTTATCACTTGAACCAGTCATCTTGGGGTATCTTATACAAGCGTTTATGTAGTCGACCCCTAAAAGTAAATTTGTGGTTCTTTGCTTTTTAAGTTTTCCCAAATATCGGCAGGTATTTTCTGAGACACGTTTCATGACTGAAGTATATATATGTACTATGTGATTAGCTGTTCACTGTTTAAAGCGATCTGTTCTCTGTGGTAGACCCATACTTTTATAGTTCCAAAGTAATTTACACGCATTCATATTTGCCTTTTACACCAAATCACATGTTTTAGCACAAAGTTTTACGAGATATTTTAATCATTTTTCATTTGACTTCATATCACATTTTAGCCAACACCTGTCAAGTGTTGTGTTTCAGTCGTCGATTATCGATTTTTATCAAGAAACTGTAATATTTAATATGAAGGCAGAAAAATCTTATTCTTACTAAAACAAAGTTATACAAAATAATTTTGAGACTCGTAAGTAAATACTTTTATCTTACCAAAATTAGTATACTTCCATCTGCAAACACTTGACAAACGACTGAGCACTGAACACATAGAAATAGCCTTTATCTACATTTTATTTGGCAGTGTAGAAGGCAGTACCGGAATTCTTCGATCAAAATGTCATCAAACCCCTATTTTTAATACTCTGATAGCACTCACGCGAAATAACAAAAGATCTAATCTGACTGTAGTCGTCACTTTATCTATTCGTCGCCAAAGTAATTACACTGTGCTGCAGTTGTTTTTCACTTTAAGAAATACAGATACATAAGAAGAAACCGAACTATATATATTGGCTTAATGTTAAAAATTAATGCTTACTTCTGGCTAGACAATGGTAGCAAATGTCGAGCTTTTTGCTAAGAAGCTTTTCGTCGGTCTGCCGAAAATTGGCGAGGGGCAAACGCATGTTTTGGAAATTTGTTTTTTAAAGTAATTTCTTGTTTTACCTGTTCTGGTATTTAAATCTGGGCCTTTGGTATGGGATGCCATGAAAAGTAATAAAAATAGGAAGAGGCACAGGCTTGTCAGTATTGGCGACTTTTTACAAACTTTGGTAACAAAATTATGAAAATTGGCGATGGCGACTTTTTTGGCAATTATCAAAATATTATGAAGCTTGAGTAAATTTTTAAGTATAATTTTAAATCCTACGAGAAAATGAGGTAGAAAGCAAACGAGATTTTGGAGCAGATCAATACGCAAGATCATTACTCGTATCATATGTTAAGAAAATTAATATGTGCGTAGGCATACATACTAAGATTGGGTATTGGCGCCAATTTTCTTGCGACTATGTCAACGAGTGATGAAACAAACTTTTATCAACATCAGCGATACCAATTCTTTGATGAAAAATGTTGACAATGACTTAGCGTACTCGGCCTTTACTCTGTATTTCTATTTGAAACACTGTTCTGCTCGAAAGCAGAAAACGATTCTAATATACATAGGCACTCTGTAGTTCGTTAGCATTTACTTTAGAAAATATTCCATAATAGTAGGCATCACTGTTTCACAAATTTCAAGCGCAAAGCAAAATCCGTTTACTTAATTGTTATCAAATAGGATTTTCTAACTTTCAACCATATTGGCATATGCTTTCGAAACAGTGAATACCAAATTTTCTACAATCGAAAGGAAGATAAATCAAATCCGAAGGGGACAGAATCGAACTCGAACAACGAATGCGTTCTACTCGAAAATTTCTTACAGAGTACAAAACACTCGAAGGCGAACAAATTTTGTTTCAAATAGAACTACAGAGTGAGGGCGCTGTCTTCCTGAGAAAGCAAATTTCGTCATACTTTATTATAAAGAGAAAAGTTAATCGTTTAAGATTTCCCAAGGTGAAGAAATTGATAAACGGTTGCCAACAATTTTGAAAAATTTGAAGAAAATTCAGATTTCTTCTCCAAAAATTTTTTTGAGTCAAAATAAACCTGAATCCAAAGGTTTATCATTTCTGGAATTAAATATGATCGTGAAAGAACATTGCCGGTAAGTTGTATAGGTTTCGTTTTGATGGAAAATTTGTTGGCGACATGTAAGTAAAATGTGGCGATTTTAGCTACTTTTAAGGGAGAATCTGGCGACATGTTTTAAAAAATACTGGCAACCCTGAAGAGGCATTGAACAACCATAATTGTTTCATAGCACAATTGTGCCCAGCTAAAATCACTCGTTGGTCGTGCATAAACGACTAAGCCAATACTACTACGAGTACCATAGTGTATCAGAAGAAGTGTGATATGCTATCTGTCAAACTTGACAAACTTCAGGAATAATAGAAAAAGGTGAGGACAAAATCACTCAAATTATCAAAATCATTCTTTTTCGCACTTTAAATATTTGCGAGGCATTTTGAAGCTAGTAAACTTCACTTTTATTTTTACTGTACAAAAACGCAAAATGAGAGCTAAAATGCTATCGAACAGTATTTATCAAACGTCCGATGCGACAAATAGACAATTTATATTTTAGTAACGTTTAAGGAGTGTCCAACAAGAGTCAAAAATCAGAGTGCGCTATGAAGCTCAAAAAATGTATTATTTTTTAATCAATTACCCAAAACCGATGACTATAGTCAAAGTTATCAGATATAAATTTTGGTACCGATTTGTGGCCAAGCAATAATAAAAGATATCAATTTTCTTATCCAAACTCTTAAATTTGACTCCTACGAGGCAAGCCTTAAACATGATCAAACGATACCAAAACTCGAATGTGATGTGTTTGACTAAAAGAAATCGTTCATTTGATTTTAAGGACCACCCTAATATTCATTTGTATATCTATCACTAACAATCGCTGAAACGGCCACACCGATTATAGTAAATTTAGTATTTAGATAGTGAAGCAGATTCTAACTAGGTGTTGCTTAGAATGCTTTCATGGGGTTGCCGACAATCTGAAATTTTTTTAACGAAATTAAATATGTGAACACGAGTGAAAACCAAAGGTATTTTAAGTGGCTGATTATATAAGTCAGCGTCACACTTTGCGTCATAGTCACTCACATTCACTTTCACCCTTATGTAATACCAAACAAATTACCACAAAATTACCAATTTACTGGCAATCACTGGAAGGAGTGAACGCCTTCATATAATAAGAATTCTTCTTTAAACTACAAGAAATGACTCATTGTGGCGCATTGCGTTTTACATAATGACTCCGTAAGTCACATGTCAATATAAATGTTTCTTAATAGGGTTGCCACCTTATCCCATTTTATTTATGCTTTTGCATACACGCTCGAAAGCGATAAATATCTAGAACTAAATTATAGGAAAATCTTGGTACTAATGGAATAACATTTTGAGTTTCGAACATGTAATCTCTATATATAATAAAATTTTAACAGGTCGACGTCATTGCATATATTCAGTAAAAATTGTTTGGGGGGGAGGGGTCATTATTAAGCCAATAGAACCCAAAGTTTGTATGTTTGTGCACGTATCACTCAAAACCTCGACCGGTTTCCTAGTTATCGACAAATATGTGGACCAAGGTGACCCAAAATGTATTTAGTACAATATAGGTATCCAACGAAAGGTGCTAATGAGTGCTGGAATAAGCGATGTGACTGAGTGCCATATCTCAACTGGTTTCGTAGATACAATGATTGAAATCGGTTTCACTCTGTTACAAGTTATGAGACACAGTGAAGTGTGGATGGATCTTCTAGTAATTATAAAAAAAATATTTCACACTAAAAACTAAAGTAAACTTAAAGCTGTATAAGTACTTCACATATCTTTAAATCAGATTTTTATGTCCTCTATATTTTGACAGCAAAATCGTTATCGTATTATCGGTGTCCAGCTCAAGCCTTCGGTAAACACTCATGAGGGTTAAGCCATACAGTCTTTATTCGCCGATCGAATTCAGCAAAAAGGGTTTGAAACGTCTTAAGGTTAAAAAAGAGTCTTCTACAGTACACATAACCACAGCCAATGTTACATACATTTTTAGATGGAAAATGTTTGGGAAGAGCTTCAACGCAATTGTTGGGAGTCATTCGGTATTCACTTGGCTCCATTTGATTTTCGTTAAGTAAATTCTGTAACAAATTTTCCCTCTTTATTGGAGTAACTAGGTTTTGAGTGAGGGTTTTCTGGCCCCGCACCCTCTTTACACGCCCTGTTAAAATGTATACAAAATTGAGTGATGGCTTTAAAATTCTTCAAAATTTTACTTGAGGTTCGTTACAACCGTCGATTATGTGAACTAAGCGGATAAGCGGAACTGTACATTAAATTCTCGATGTGCTATTTTTTTGATTTTATTGAATCACTGAGTTAACCGGTGAATGAGCTATTCTCTTTTAAAATCCGGAGTACCATCTAAATCAATCTAAATAACGAAAGTTGAGGATTGATATACCAAAATTTTAATTTTCAAACTACACCTTTTCCATATTGAAATCAGAAAACGTCAATTGAATTTCGGAATAGGTAATTGGATTCAGAATTTGTCAATTAATTTAAGAATTGTTATCTGGATTTGAGAAGATGTTAATGGGATTCCAGAATAGGCAATTGGATTTCAAAAAACTAAAATTGGATTTCAGAATAGGTAACTGGAGTTCAGAATATGTGAATTGGATTCCAGAAATAAACAATTCGATTTAAACTGAACGGCATAAAAGTTAAGAATTGATTTATTCCATAGCAAGTAATTGATGCATATTCTAATAATCGTTTCTTAAATCCAAATGATAAATTTTGAAATCCAATTAGCTATTCGGGAATTCAATTAACATTTTCTGAAGTACAATTGGAGTTTTCTGATTTCAATATGGAAAAGGTGTAGTAATTTGTACAAAACTTAAACGTCAACGTGACACTGTGCCACGACTAATCACTAACATACCAAGCTACAAAGTCAACGTGTAAGTTTGGTGTAAGTGAGTGTACATTTTACCTGCTGCAGATTGTTGCATTGGCTGTATATTTGCTTGCATGGCAGTGGATTCTGGTTTCGGTTGCTCTTGCATTTGAGCAGCTGCCTCACCGCTTTTCGCATTTGAATTGCCATTCGTTGGCATTGTTTTTGCCGCATCGTCGGACGGTGTTGACTTGACGGCAGTCACAACAACAACTGCAGTGGGTGCCGCTGCTATTGATGAGGGCGCGGCATTAGCAGGGGCGCTCGTATCACCGCTAATGCTTTCCACATTGTCATTAGCACCAGCATTTTCCACTTTGCTGCCGATTTCAATATCGCTTGCGTTTTTGGACGGCATGATTTCTATAATTTGCACTTAATTCGATTTATTTAAGTTTTTGTACGTTTTTCTTTTCTTACTAAACAATATTTTTTTTTTTCTTCGTTTGCGTTTTTCGTTAACGTTTTGTGCAACTCTTGTGCTTTGTGTGTCGCACGCAACTGAACACTGCACACTAACCAACTGCCAACAACAAATATTTGAACACAAAAATTACAACAATTCAGGGGGCAATTAATGTGCTTTCTGTTTTACTTAATTACTAATATTTTGTATTATTTTTGCGTTATTATTATTTTTTTTATTTCGTATACTTTTACAATTTTCCTTAAAAAAAAAAAATATACCAAACGCAAAATCGTCTATGCACTCGCAATGCCAGCAAATCGATTTCGAATTCTCTAAGCAAGCAACGCATTCAAGTTTATTTCACGTTTATTTAATGCGTTTTTATTTACAAAGAAAAATATTTAAAATTTATTTTCAAATGTTACAGGCAGCGCGCACCAACACAACGTTTTAACGGCTTTCTTGCAACTGAATCGTCTGGCGGTTGCTTGTTGGGCATGAAGCTCGTGGCACCAGCCAAACGCGGTATCCGTTAAAAGCGCATACTATGAAAGGTACTTATTGTCTAGCCGCTCTCCGCCTATGGCAACTACAGTCTACAGTCGCACAGATAGAAACGCTTAGCAAAAATATCTGTATAATGAAAGAATACTGCAGTCATGCAAGAGGTATGACTATGACATGGTTACTATTGAAAATGAACCAAACCGGATGATAAAAACTCCCCTATTTTCGATATCGATAAATTCTAAAGCAAATAAAACGAGATCATTTTTTACTTTAGCAGCTAAAATGGTTAATGTGATTTCTCCAAAAATTTTGAGACAAATTTTCAAATTTCGACTGTTATTAACTCGAAAACTGCTTAAGAGAGATTGAAGAAACTGGGTATAAGGCATGACACGCCAAATCGTGATATAGTTGGATAGTTCTGCTAAAGAAAAAAAATTAAAAATTTTTTTTTTCAAAATTTATGCAACTTCAAAATTTTACTATCGTCCTGTCTTGTAAAGTTTATTTTTTCAATACTTCCGAAGCTACTGAAGTTTAAAAATAAACTTTGGCACTTTCAAAGGGGATACTTAGAGGCATCAAAAAAAAATATTGTGATAAAAAAATTTTAGATTTCTAATTTTAGAAATTTTAAAGTTGAAAAAATTAAATTCCACCACTAAATTTTGAACTCAAACTTTTTTTGTATTATACCTCTGATATATCTAAAGATATACTACAATTTTCGGAATGGTGTTTTTTCAAAAATATGAATGTTTTCCAATTTTTTTTTTTTTTTTGACTTTCTAATCGAGTTCAATGAGTTAAAAAAAAATTACCCTATTTTGATAACTGAACATTTTGTTTCGAAAAATCGGAAGTTATCGATTTCAACTACACGACGATTTGACATGGAGAGACCCGGGTATTAAATTTTGGTTCCACTCGAACCTTAACTTTCTTACTTGTTGAGACAAAATTTTACCTGAAAAGTAGTTTCTACACACGCAGTTCTTTTCTAATATTACTAAGAGAAATGTACGTTCATGCGTGAAGTTGTAGGTATAGTCAAGAAGGCGAATTAGCATATTCAGACAAATCGAATTTGAATCACATGACTGTTGGCAGGGAAGGTGATTAAGATGAGGAAGCTAATTTTTCACTCAGACTCCGAGATATTTTGAGCGATACTAGAAATTGAGCATTCTTCAACCAAATTCTAAGGTAAGGCGTTTAAAAAAAAAAACTGGTTTAAGAGCTACTTAAACAAATTATGAGAAGCGAAGTTTTCTCCTTGATTCCAACCTAAAGCCGAAGTATTCACATTTACTGGTAAACCAAAAATTCGCAAAACCTTAATTCGAAATAAAAAATGTTCAAAAATTAACTGAACTAAATTGTCCGTATATTCTGTAATTGTGTCACTCCAAATCAAGATTCGCCTATAATCGCTTAGTAGGATGAATTTCACACAAAAAGAAAAAACTATAAGTATGCCTGCCGACTGTACTGAGAAGGGCTAACGAACAACTAGCATTTCCTATGCATTATCCATTTATAAAAAAAATGTCATGCGATTTTTTTTAGCTAACTGCCCCACCCCAAGAATATCGCAAGTGATATAATTTATGAAATTCACTTGGTTTGAGTGTCAGGTGTAAATAAAAATGACATGCATGTACAATTAACCGATTTAGAAGCCAGTCAATTTGGGTTACCCTTTCTGTCTCTGCAATGAAACGATTAACTGTCAATAAAAAAATACTAGTTTACTATCAACATTTTCTGACCAAAAACGAAGTAGTACAAAATAAGGAGCAACTGTGACGTTTATATGTCTAAAGCTAAATAAAAATCCTGCCGAGCTTTGGTAGTTATACCAGCGAAGCCTAAAGTTTCTGATTCTAATTAGTAGCTTCCCCTCTTCGGAACCAGACTTGTAAAATAATGATTACTTATCGTAAAACCGGTTTGATTAATTATTTTCTTGGGAACCCATCAGTATTTTATTACCATTACTTTCAATTTTTAATGATTATTTTCCGATTAATTAAAAAAAAATCAAAAAAATTATGATATAAAATTTAGTTTTTTTTGGATTTTTCTAATTATTTTTGATTTTTTTTTCGGTATTGTTGTAGAAGCACATAAGTATACACATCAACAATACTAAAAAAATCAAAAATAAATCAAAAAGGCCAAAAAAAAAAAACAAAAAATAAAGAAACTTAATCAAAAGTAATATAAACAACTTTTTTTGGTTATTTTTTATTTTTTTCGATTATCCTAAATTTTTTTTTTTTTGTAATCGTAATTAATTAATAATCGCCTTTTTTTGAAAAACAATTAAAGTAATTCTTACCAATTAAAAAAGCCGTCTAATTAATTGATTACTAATTACTGATCAAATTTAACAGGTCTGTTTAGAACCCACTCGACTGCTAAAACAACCAGTGCTCTTTTAATAGACCCAGGTTTGATATTACTAAATTGGCTTTCGAGTTCCAGTTTACATACTATGTACAGCTCAATCAGGTCCTAAAGTTTTAAAAAAAATGACGAGATATTGACTGGCTTGAAGTCCTAAGGAGATACGTGAGAAATCTTGTAAGATTTGAGACTAACGGTACCTTTTACCATAATGAGAGCCAGCCAGTAGCGAATATCTTCACAGTAGCCAAATGTTCCCAGAGACTAGTAGAGCTTACAAAAAATAGAATAGTCCATATAATTTAACTTTCCTAGAAATTTCAAGGATTTCTTGTCAGTCAACGTTCTGCGTTTTCATAGAAGATTCCACGAAACGTCAGTGGCTTTTCCAGTTTGTGCCTAATAAACACCCAGCCCTACTTTGTAAAGCTCTAATTTACAACTAGTAGTTTGTTTGATTGCTGGAGTAGTACCCTGCAGTCAAACCAACTAGTTGCGAACTACTTTACGTACACCAAACACAACTAGTCAGCCAACTGTCATATTTCCATATAAGCAACTGGTATTTTAAACATGGCGATGTCCAACGAGATGTCAATTGTCAGATTTCAACCAAAACATACCATCAACCTACTACTCATGAAATACTCGTTTGTATATAGTGGAAATATACTAGTATCATACTGGTCGTAAAATACCAGTTTCATAGTAGTTCAAAATGGAAGGAAAGGTACTAGTAAAATTGCAGTCTAATCATACCAGTAACATACTATTTCGAAAAAGATAAAAGAATACTAGGCCAAATGTGGACCAAAACCTCTAGCAGGGATTAAAATAAGAAAATGGACTCCTCAATACATCATTTTCATTTATCATTTCGCTGTGAAAACCCCCAATTTATGGTTGCAATACATAAACTATATCTTTGGAATATTTCTTGAGCTGGTTGCGAATTACAATAGCATGCAGTGCAAATGAAATAAACGAAGAAAATAATTACAGCTTATGTCGCTTAAACACATACTATGAAAATTGTAGTAGTATACTAACATGGATTGAACTTTTTCTGACTAGTATGATTTCAACCAGAAAATTATAGTTGGATACTAGTATGTTTACTGACTAGTTTGATATTTCACTGCAGGGACGTTACAAATGTGGGTGAGTGTTATCGAAAATACATACATACTCGTACAATGTAAAAATGTACTTTTAATGGGCACTTGGATATGTACTAATAGTATTGAAATACATATGGCAAAGTAGATGGGTATGTATTCATAATATTTATTCAGATGACGATATGCAATAAAATATACTTTGATTACACACAAAAATAATTTATAGGCATGATAATTTGAAATAAAAGGAGATAAAGATATTCTTGAAATGAGTACGTAGATTAGGAATGCTAATTGAAACTTAAACTAAAAGAAATTTAATTACCTATGAATGAATTGCATAAAAGTTCCAAAAAAAAGAACCCGAATACGCCAAGCAGTAATATATGTATTAGGCATGGGCAAGCTGTACTTTAAATTTGAATGCAGTAGACACTAATTTAACCACTGAAGGTAGAATTCCAGTTCCATTACCACTAACTTTTGAGTGGAACTTCATTTTCATTATCCCTAAAAATATTATTTAAAAATAAGAACTTGAGTTGAGATTCACTTTTATTGCCATTAATCAAGGACGCAAACCGAAACCGATTAAAACCGATTCATTTTTCAAAACCTTGGTATTTTGCGAATAACTCCTTACAGAAATAAAAAACTTATTTCCGTTTTCGGATTATTGATTTGAAGGTCAAAACGCGATTAAGCAATGTTTTGTAAAATGCCACCAAGATTGAGATTTATCGATAAAACTTGCTTTAGCAAAAAAATTCTGAAAAATCGGACCTATTTTAAACTCCCTGATTTTGTACCTAAATAATAAACTTATCAAAATTTTTTGTTCACAAACTTGTATTCTTTTTTTATTTTGAAACTGAAACCGGAACGAAGCGGAAATAAATGTTGAAGAATGATTACGGTAACAAAACCGAAACATGTTACAAAACCGAAACCGGAACGTTATTTTAATCCCCATTAACACTCAGATTTTTATTTAGTGGTTCTTTGCTTGCATTAGCATTAATGGAGAGCCACACACATTTGCATTCACTTCATTGGATTTACATAATATAGCCATTCTAAAACATAATTGAGGTATCGGATTTATCTCCAATCTTGTATACCTGTTATTTTCAGGCGCTTCGTCGTAATCTAAACATTTAAAAGTAAGTGGTAAAGATAGGAATACCAACACACTCAAATTCTTTATAAATACATAAGTGCCTAATGAAATAAAACTATTAATTAGTTGTTATTTATGAGGGGAAACAATAAAACTTTAAACACGTTTACAATTACATACTCGTATCCACCTTA
The DNA here is from genome assembly GCA_949987695.1 of Merzomyia westermanni. Lineage (NCBI taxonomy): Eukaryota > Metazoa > Arthropoda > Insecta > Diptera > Tephritidae > Merzomyia > Merzomyia westermanni. The sequence continues at coordinate 40,116,888 of OX465291.1, read as the reverse complement.
CGAAACTAATACTTGTCAGTTAATATTACTCACTAATCAATTAAATAAAATCAAAAAACCCAGAGATATATCAATAAAGCTGAAGTACGTATGGGCCTACTTTGAAAATATTTTGTATGGCTTTGATAAGAATATATTACCCATATAGACCACCCATAAAACCAAAATAGTGCATAGCCATTAAACAAAAACCAATCTTTTTCAATTTACTTATCTTTAAAAAAGGCCAACATGGGTTAACTAATGTCAATGGACCGTGTTTAATTAAGAAAAGGCCAACATGGGTTAACTAATGTCAGCCTTATGTAATTTACTTGGTTGAAAACAGACCTGTTAAATAATGATTACTAATCGTAATGATTACAGGTTTGATTAGTTATTCTTGGGAATCTATTTAATGATTGATAACCATTACTTTCAATTTTTAATGACTATTTTCCAATTAACTAAAAATGAATGATTTTTTTACGATTATTAAAAAAATTCTAAATAAACAAACAAAAGTTGTTTTGATTACTTTTGATATATACAAAAAATAAAAACAATACTGAAAAAAATCTAAAATAATAAAAAAAATCAAAAATAATCAAAATTAATCACAAAAACTTTTTTAATTAGTTTTGATTTTCTTTTTTTAATTTTTTTTTGTTTTTTTATTTTTTTTTTTTTGTTTTTTCTAATCGTAATCAATTAATAATTACCTTTTCTTGAAAAAAAAAATGTAAATAATCATTACCAATTAAAAAGCCGTCTAAATAATTGATTACTAAAGACTTATCAAATTTAATAAAATTAAATTAAATTAAAATATTTCCTATCAAATTCTTAATTCAAATGCAATGAAGTGCATTCATTAGTGGTCAAAAGTGTGGCTGACTTGCTGTTGTTGTTTGTAACAACAAATACACTCCCTGAAGGTTTTGGAGAGTACTGTCGAATTGACAGTCCTTAGCCGGTTATGAACCCGGTACGCTCCGGTACTCACTTGCGGTACCGCCCGACTGTCTTGGCAGCAATTTGGTATGACCAGTACAACCTTCTAGGTCATGTCACCCCTCCTTCCGTAAGGAAAGAGAAGATGGGTAATGAGAGGTGAGAGGCATCATATTCGTAAATTAACCATCGAGATGCACGTCATTAACTTTGTACATTTTAGTCCCACCCTGCAAAAAAATCGTGGGGCTGATCTCTAAAGGGAGTGATCCGTGATCAATACCTTTCGTCTACAGTGGGCTACAATTGATCCCAGCTATTCCGTTATGGTCATAGTTAGGATTAGCGGATTTTAATTTCCGGAGCCTACTTTTAGTAGTTGAGAGTAAACTTGTCCGACCGTAACCATTTGAGCATGAAAGGGACCAATTAGTCTCTTCATAGAGCATGCTCAAGCAAAAGAGATCACTTCAACCCATACAAAGAGATCAAAACTGGCTTTGGTCGCATGCTCCTTTGTGACTCATCCCGAGTTCATCCTAGACTAATCGCTTTTCTTGCATGTTAAGGTATGCCGCCTACACGGGGCCGTGTTTCGACTTTTAATGAATCACACCAGAACATTTGTCAATCAATTTAGTTGGCAACATATAAGCATACTATGATGAGCAAGTGGCTTTGATTTAATTAACTTTTTTTAATTTGAATCCCTGATGCAGTACACCCATTAATTTACATATATACAGAGATATTTGAAAACGTTCCGTAGTACAGTGGTGCCCGAAGTGACTTCTTCACACAAGTTTACTTGACGCCATAAAGGAATGCAGATAAATATATAGATCCATATTTAAAATTTCTTAGGTTAGTTTTTGGAAGTTGCCCCCCTGCATACACGATACCTTGAGTAAAAATTCAGCTATTGAGAGCCTGTACATCAAGGCTACTTTCCGGCCACGAAAGGTTTGTATAGAAATGGTCGAAATTGTATGTTAACTATGCTGTTTTCGATATAGAAAATTTCGAAAAGATAAAATGAGAAAATTTTTTGACTGATGGAGCTATTTTGACAAGGTCCACGGACTGAAAATATTGAACCAAGTGGCAATGACGGACTACCCCTCCGAGGGATTCAAGATGATACAATTGCTGTCGTATACAAACTCTTAGAGCCAAACCCTGTAAGAAACTCCACCGTCCCTATCATTTGGTATTTATTTCTGAAGAAGTCCAGTCCCCAATCACCTACACAATCGCTACGATTAACCAGTTCACAACCATACTAAAAGTCTCATTAGCTTGCTATTGAACTGGAGAAACCGGAATGGCCCGCCGAATGTGTGGTATCCTTCAAAATTGAACAGCAACCATCAATGAGTCGACACAACCAGTAGAGCTTTATCTGTATTCTCTAGCTATATGCATCTATCATGACTACCTGAATGACGATGCTCACTTCAGTTGAAGTAGAGATCCTTGATTTCACCTGCCACAATAGACCTAAATCATAGAATCATTATATCCAAATAATTTCCGGAAATCAAGCTTTATTAGTTTCAGACAAATCCATTTCTCGTGGTGTTAGCTGTGTTTAGCTTTGCATTGTGAGTTTAGTGAACCTCACCGAAAAGGGAACAATGTCGGCGCGCTGCAATCGGTTGCCTTCTAAGCAGCTGCTTTCGCAATTATTTCGTCAATATGCAGTTTGTTTAATGTAATATTATCGAGCTGTCAGACGGACGACGAGCACGCATTGTTTACTATTTTTTTATTGCATTTTCTGTTTTAAATGCGTTGTAATTGTTTTGGCTAATATTTATTCATTACTGGAAACAGGCGCATAGGCATATTTGTAATACACACACACAACTGTTTGTACCCTGTAAAAAATGCGATTAGTCTAGGATGCATCCGGAATAAGTCGCAAAGGAGGATGCGACTAATTCCAGTTCTGATCACTTTGTATGGGTTGAACTCTTCACATTTGTTTCGGCATGTCCTATGGAGAGATCAATTGTACCATTTCATACCCGAACGGATACGAAAAGACTAATCCACTTTCTACCCAAACGGGTACTTTTAACTCCTAAAAGTATGCTTCAAAAACTGAAATTGACTTACACCGCTATGAGCATGCTACACAAATAAAAATTTACTTATGTATTGTGTTATAGCCAACTGTATACTAAAGGGACTAATCACGAATCCCTCTCTTTAGAGATTAGTCACAAGATTTTTTGCAGGGAAGTCGTTGATTTGCGGTGTGGCATAAATTACTCACACATTTAGTCGCATTACTTTATATTTTTGCTTCAAAATATGGTTGCCACATTGTATTTTTTAAGACCAAAGTTAATCTTCAAAAAGGACCAAAACTATGAATTTGTATTAAAGGTGATTTTTTTCTAGGCTTTGAAGGGCGATTTTACTAAAATTATACTATTGTGCGATTTTAAGATATGCTTAATCAAAAATATCGCAAATACGCTCAATTTGGTTAGTACAATATTAAATTTTGAACCTTTTATGTGGCATTTTAAAAAATTTACCCTTGAGAACGCACAGCCGAGAGGCAAACTTAGTCTGAATGGCCCATGGTGATACCACTAAAGAAGGTCTAATTTCCCATCCTCCTCTAGACGTTCAGGAAGTAGCACCATATTGTCCGCTTAATGTAGCGCAAAATGTCTTCGATTTCAGCAGAGCCAATCTCCGCTAAACTAATAAAGAAGCACTTGTTTAGGCACTCCATACGAGCCGAGCCTAGCCAGTGTGGTACAACTGCAGAGGAAGTGTTCAGCTCTTTCTATTTCCTCCTCGTCCCTGCAGCTGCGACAGAAGTCGTTCGATGGGACACTCATGCATTCATTGAGCGATTGCATACAGTCGAGTGCTACCTTCGATGTTGTGTTGCTGGCCTGAACGGTTTTTGACGATCAAGATCAGCGCGCAGCCTCCTTTATGGCGGTAAGTTCAGCCTGAAATACGCTGCAGTGGGTCGGTAGCCTAATGCTCAAGGAGAGTGACAGATCCTCTGAGTAGACGCTGCTGTTCACCTTGCCTTAGAGTCATTCGTGAAGATCCAGGTAGACCGTGGGTTTAAAATATGCACGTCCTCCCATTCGTGCCTTTCAGGGATTCTGGTGGAGAACGTGTTGGCTGACTCAAAGCAGGTCGGTGTTCGTTGTTGTTGTTGTTAACAGTGCTTCTCCCTGCCTAATGGCCACGATCGCTCTAAAATGTCATCAGGCTCTTCTAACGGAAGTCCGAGGAAAAGTGCAGTTTCCTCAGGGTAGGACCAGAGTGATGTAGGTGTTAGAAGAGTAGGTTCGACTGAACAGGAGAAAAGATATTTGGTATCATGAGGGGACATACCACATGCAGGGCATGTGTTTGGTATGGTGGGGTTCAATGTGGATAAGTAAGAGTTTAACCTATTACAATATTCAGAGCGAAGTTGTGCTAGCATGACTCTAGTCTCCCTCGGAAGTACACGGTCCTCTTCAGCCAATTCAGGTGGTTGAATACTGATAACGGGATTCACAGGCCGAGATCTGAGAGATCTATCTACCGACTCAGTGTGGAGGTCGTTTAGAGCCCGCCTATGGTTCCGCAGATCAAACGGCAAAGAGATGTGGTGCCGGATCTCATCATAGTGCTTACGAAGATGTCTTCTTATGTCTCTGGGGGGCGGGGCTACATCCAATAGATGTCGATTTGGATGACTGAGTTTATGACAGTTCATAAGGAACTGTCTACTGAAGAGTTCCACGTGCTCTTGAACATTGAGCAGTTTTGCCTCTTGATGGAGGTGAGACTCATATGACATAAGCAGACATCCCGTAGCAGTTCTGATGGCGGTATTTTGGCAGACTTGCAATTTCCTCCAATTGGTGTCAGAAAGGTTGGGTGACCATATGGGCGCAGCGTAATCCATAACCGGTCGGCCAATAGCCTTATATGTAGCAAGCAATGTTTCCTTATCTTTTCCCCAAGTACTTCCGGCCAGAAATCTCGAAATATAGAAATTAAACCTTGCGGCACCCCTTGTTTTATTTTTCGTGGCATATTCTAAGCCTCTAACCCGCAGGGATGGAGGAGTGCCCCTAGATGCATATCGCACCTCTCCCAGATTTGATTGGATAGTTCTCCTTGTCAGAAGTTATCTCACGAATTCCACCAACGGAGACTTCAGCTGCATTCGTAGAAGGGACTCGATTACTCCTTCAATGTCGGGTAAGAGGCCAAGAGTGAAGTCCTTGAAGGACAGTCCTTTTTCTTTTTACTTTGTGATAGCATGGAGAGCTGTTTCCACAGACTTGCCACAATGTGTGGTAGTGGAAAAAACATTTGCTTAGCATTACATAGTGTTTTGAATCAAGTTTCAAACTTCCAGTATCTAGTACCTATCAGAACTGTTTATAGCTCACTGGGAACTTACTTAAGAATTTATTGGAAGATTCATCATGCTTGCACAAATTTTCGAAACAATTTTATCCGCGTGCCAACGACCGGAATGCTTTCTTTATGTTGCATTGTCATCGGGGTTTTAACTATGTTGCAAGTTTCTAATATGTAACCCACCGAATAGTTACTTTAAAATCAATAGCTGGAAAGATTAATTTCACTTACCTATAACGAAAATTGGGATTTTCATTGTTGAAAATTCTATTTTATCTGGCTCTCGCTAAATGTTTCTTTTTCACTGTGACTTTTAGTTGAAGCGCCAAGCACTCTACTCTACCATATGCTTCAGCCCACAGATTACATTGCAAAAAAACACACAAGGCAATTATACAAACTTTTTTATACTTTCTTTTTTGTCGATAAAGTTTAATTATCTTCAACAGTAAATCGTTGCACTTTTCATCTAAAAATAATTTCTTGAACCGATGACGCAAAGCTCCTGCGCCCAACTGAAAGGATACGCAGATTTGTGATTATCTGGGGATACTCAATGACAACAAAAACTTCCATTCACCTACACCATTTTCTAACATATGTTTAGTGATTTCAGTCGATAACCTCCCCAAAAAAAATTAGAGTTTTTACCCTCAAATATTCATGAGATAAAGAGAGTTTCGTAATCGGATAGCAACAGTTTGTTCGCGTTTTAAGAGCATTTCGTTTACAAAATCAACTATGTATAGCCAGTAGGTATCTCTTTTGGTTTGTACACCACTTTTGCGCATATAAAATACATACGTCTGTGTTCAATATAATAGTAGTGAAATTCAAATAGATATCGTTTGACGAAATAAAAAGAAGCTGTGTTTTTAATAATTTTAATTTAAAAAATAGCGAATTCCATAACAGAAACCACATAAAAAGAAATTTTAAAGCTTACACAAAGTTCAGAAAAGTTAATTAAACTTTTAATAATGAACATCAAATTCTTCAAACTTTTGGCAGAATTTCTAGAAAATTTTTGAGTACGCCGTAGACCAATCAACTATAGTACAACATTGTGCAAAGTAATTTTTTTCGTCAAGGGTGTTGAGTGATTTCTTCCATACAACGCATGAAGAAAAATTAATTTTGTATTAAAAAAAATGCCCAACATCCTTGACAAAAAAAATCTAAAAATTCAGGGGATATTTTGAGGTACTTCTCACGTGCACATTACTGCGTACTCAAAAAAATTCTGCCCAGAAATATATATATAAATCAACTTTCCTTAACTTTGTGTAAACTTTGGAATTCGCTTTATTTTAATAAAAATTATTAAAAACAGAGCTTTTTTTTATTTCGTCGAACGATATCTAATTTAATTTCACTACTTTTATATTGAACACAGCTGTATCTAAACAGAATCATACTCACAAAATAAACGTGGAATTGTTAATGCTGTTAGTTTATACCTTAAAAAGGTACCTCGCTTATGTACCGTAAATGTTTTTTTAATCATAACATACCGACTCTTTTATCGATTTGTGATTTTCAATCTTGGTTGAGCAGACTAAGTTACGGATGTTCCAATAAAAAACTTCCATATTTTAAGGCTATATATTAAGTTAACTTCGGCAATTAAATATACAGTTAAATTAACCCGTCTAAACGGTTAACTTTAACTGTGCTTCAAAGTCGCACTTAAAACTGGCCATTAACCTGTGGTCATAACCAAATCACCAAACATTGCAGGGGCCCTTTTAAGGAAAGGTACCGTTGCCCAGACTGGTTGATGTCCTCGTTAATGCAAAGGCGGATATCCCCGCCGTCCAGGAAGTGCTCAAGGCATGAAGACAATCGTGCCTTGCGACGACTACTGACAGTGTTCAGAAAAATATGAATGGAAAGCCAAGCCTAACTGTGAGGAATGATACTTAACTTGCAAGCACTGGCATCGTGATTGACAACTTTAACACCAAGGTCGCAATATCGTCCAGAATTAGAACACACGCTTCGATTAAAATGCGCTCACTAACGCAAAAAAAGTTTGCCGTCGAGAGGTTGTGCACGATAGAGGCAGCTAATAACTGCTGCACCTGCTCTTTAAAACACTATTGTTTCTAACCTAGCAGTGGGTGTAAATTTCGCCATTCTACACCGCGAATAGCTTTATCATATTTCCTTTTAATTAATTTAGTTTCATTTTTGTATTCTATTTTTATTTATTTTATTTTACCTTATATTAGTTATTTTTTCTGCATCTCAGTATAACCACAAAGATTACGCAAACAAAGAAAATTAACTACCGTCCTGAGTATTCTGAGCTAAAATAAATTTAACATGAATAATTACTTATTTTGTTCTTGTAAACTGTGTGCATATTTATGATAAACGCAGTTGCTTTCGTCTTTTGCCGATTGATAGCATTCATCGTGCTTAGTCACGATTAACTAATAATAACAATCAGCAAAGCACTTGCATACACACACATCCACATAAGCAGAGCGTCACATGCGTATCATAAAAGCAGTCAAAAAATATTTTTATTCACAAGGCACAGACAGAAGACGATTACAAGCAGCGGCAGAGGCACGCTTACAGGCAGCTACGCTTAACTTTGCTGGATGCTCAGCCAATCCCAATAATGTTTACACATCAAAAAAAAAAAATGTACCTTATACAACTTGTACCCAATAAGGTATATTGACAAAAATAGATCTCCATATTTACGATTAACTGTGCAGCACTATCTACCCCACGGTTACACTTCAATACGTACATACGTATGTATGCACACATATCTACATAGACAAAGGTAAAGCGTTTTTACAGACAATTAAATTTGCAAACCACAAGCTCAGGTATCGATCTACTACCTTGGCTTGAAAGTAATCGACGTGGCTGCCATGTAACAAGATCACTTTCATGGGAATCACAGCCTCATTTAATACTTACCTCAAGTACAAGTTTTCGAGTCGCTATTACTAATGTATCTTTTACACTCTGCTCCGTTCAGCTGCTAACCACAAACGTTTTTACAGTCTGTTTGTTTGTAGAAATAATTTTTTTTATGATTTGTTTTTATTGTTATAAAGAGCGTTGGATAAAAATGTAAGTCACGTAATTTCCGATAAAAACAAATGATTAAACTGCATTCAAAATTGCAAAAATACTAAAAAATGCTTGCTTTCTCAACAAAGCAAAGCGAACGTAAAATGAAAAGCACTAAATTAAATTCTATAAATGGAAGAACAATACTGTAATTTGGGAGAGACTAAGTTCACGTGAAGCGAGCGCAACCAAAGTGATCTGACAAATGCGCTTTCAGCCGGTAAATGCGCGCAACTGAAAGCATTGAAAGATATGAACGGCGGCTTGATGGAAACAAATACCACCGACCGCTCTTTTGCTGGCGTTGAGAGTTTTTGATTATTTTTATTTGCGCAACAAACAGTGAAAGTCATCATCGAAATCGCGACCGGGCAAGAGGTCGCTAACCCCCCATCTTTCTTTTTTTTAAAACTCTCTCGAAATGCCAAAAGTAAAAAGTTTTCACCAAACAGGAGTCAGTAAAAACTTGCAAACAAAAACAGCGGTTGCTTTTTTAATTGGTTAATAGCTCAAATTTTTAAATGTTTGTTATTGCTTTCCTTTGTCACGATCAGCTGTTTTTCACTTGCAAGTTTTACTGAGTGAAATTCCCCCAGCAGAAACTTGCAACTCTCTCAATGAACTAACCGAACACTTTCCAGTACAAATTTTATAAAAATTTTAAAAATGTTATCCTCACCGACCACAACTTATGTGATTCACTTATTTTTGTAAAAGTGTTGAATACTAGGTGGGACAGCTTCATATTATTGCATTTGATCTATGATTAGGTTCAAGAAGAATAAATAATAAAAAAAAATTAACACGCTACTTCGTATTTATTAGGTCACTGCGCTGTTTTTATTGGCGTTCTCTAAATTAAGATTTCATGAAATAGTTTTTAAAAAAACAGGTTTGGAAAGTTCTTATAAATAGACTAACTTACTGAATGTTCCTTAGGATGTTACGTTTCGCTCTTCAAAGATTTGTTTGTAGGTAGTTATGGTGGGTGTTTTGTTTACTCATGACTTAACAGCCCTTGGTCGGGTAAAGCATTCAAGCATCATTCCGGAACGTAGACCCACCTGTCTTGATAATGCCTTGGGTGGGTGGACATAAATATATGAAGGGGCCAGAAACAAAAAGGATCTAAGTGAAATTTTTATTTTTATTTGGGTTATACCCATGTTCGTACAGTTAAATATAGTGTATATATGTTGACAAAGAGATCCAAGTCATTTTGGGCATTTTAGTGCCATCTATTGGCCGGACAATAAACGCACTAACTAGAATTTACATACATATCGTCGGTGACACTGCAAAACCACGCAACGCACAAATGCAAAACCGCTTAAGTGACATTTATGTCAAAAACTTTTACATCAGATCTATTCATTTATTCGCAAGAAAACTACATGGTGGTTTGGAAAATAATTAAAAGTATCGATATTGATGGGAACTTTTTCATAAAGTCATTATTCGTTTTTAAATTAAGCAATTTGTAGTTGAAAAACAACTAAACTGAGATATCACTTACGGGCTTTTGCAATTATGCGTTACGGGGTTTTACAGTGTCCCCGACGATATAATTAACAATAAATAATATAATTAGCAAAAAAATATATTAGCTCCATAAATACATATGCACGTAAGTATATATCCCCGTGGAAAGTCAGTAACTAGTGAGAATAAATTCTGGTTCAGAACTAGAGATAAAGTGGCTAATAAGAACTAGTGAGATAGTACCTAGATTTTCACTAGTTTGAAACCGGCAGTTGTGTAATCATTAAAATTTAATAAAGTTTAGATTCGTATTTGGAAAAATGTTTTGTTCTTGTAACGTTCTTTAAAAAAATTTAAAATTTGAAAACATAAAAAAAAAAAAAATTTATCAGTTGGTTGGATTCGAACCAACGCGTCCCGCATCAGAGTCGAGTGCTCTACCCACTCAGCTACGGCACACGCATCAATAGCGTGAGAAAAGGTTACATATGTATACATTATGATAGAATAGTTTAAAATGTAGGCTCAAATTATAAGCCGTGCATAAACTAGCCGCAATGGTGTGGGGGTAGTTTTGCTGGACTATCACACCGAAGGTCCAAGGTTCGAGTCCTGGGAAAGGAAACATCAAAAGTGGTTTGAAAAAGTTTTTCAAAACGGGGGTCGCGACCGTAGGCAGTCATTTGGGAAAAGACTCCGAGTGTAGTTCTACCATGGAATCCTTCTCCAAATATTTTGTTTTTAATTCTAATCTAACTACATCCAAACTGCAGAATTTGGAAATAGTTCAGAACTAGAGCAATATTAGCAATAAACCAACTACATCCCAACTGTCGAATTTTTAACAAGTTCGGAACTGTCGAAAAAGGTAATGCAGCGGGGGACAATTTCCACCGCCTAGGACATCGCCATGTTAAATTCGCCAATTGATTACATGTGAAAGAGATTGAAGACGAACTACATACTTGCGGTTCGAAACGCACTAGATGCGCACCAGTTCAGTACTAGACATTTTCCCCACAGGGTATGTTTATCAGCAAATACTACGCGCATCATTTAATTCTGTTCTTTGTACGTTATTGTTTATATTGCTGCGGCACTATCCATTGAACTGATTAAAATCTTAAAGGGTCCTATGTGAGATTACCCATGGATTTGAATATAAATTGTGCCGGTACATATACAATGATTTCTTCTATATAATAAAAAATTCCTCAACAATAAAGAATAGTATTAATATATGTTATCTCGAAAGTAGGTTTTCCTATAAGTTCTTTGTGTAGCTGACTGACTTGGTTTTGATGGCTTAAAATGGTATTGCCATCAAGCACTTGTGATGTCATTCGACATCATTCTTCATTGAAATTTATTTATATATGGCGAGGCTTAAATGCAGCGCACGACCCGAACTGCGGGATTGAACAACATACCCTAGACAGACTTGAATTGATTTCCCTAGTATTTTAAGTCAAATATGAGGCATAAAAAACTTTCTGTCACGACTCATGAATCATATACTAATTACTATACACAGAGTATTTTTAGTTCCTTTGTTGCGGAGTTAATGATGACGCTATTCGGTATCCAATGAATTCGATCGGCAAGTATGCTACCGAGAGCTTTCGTCAATCTCTTATAATGAAGTTCTAGAAAACCAGCAGTTTCAATAGGGTTGGACGAAGTTAAATTGATGTAAGATGAGTCTGCTCCCTTTAACTATTAAAAATGTGGCTAGCGTTAGTATGCAGGCGGAAGTTGAGCCAGAGTGACTTGTGTATCCCTGGGAAAAACGCGTTCTCCTGCAGCTGCAGGCCGTGATCGTGCCTGTATGATGATGCTCTTTTAGATCAAGGGAATTTTTTATGTGATGACAGATCTCTTCGTAATTCTTCTGTCGATTACTCCTTATTTCCCGTGGAGACGGCTGTTCGTCAATAATTTGTCCACTCGGATATTTTGGACTTACCTCTTGAGCATTTTCGTATGCTCTCCAACACCGAGAATTTTGCCGGCCTCGGTGTGTAAGTGATGTTCCCGCGTCATAAGAAAACATCCCGTAGCAGTGCTAAGTGCGGTGTTCGGGCAGGTTTGCAAACTTTCTCAGACGTGTATCCGCTAGACTTGGCGACCATATTGGCGACACATAGTTTAGAACCGGCTATCCGATCGCCTTGCTAGTTGCATACAAAGTTTCTTTATCTTTTCCTTATTGCTGGCAAGTACAAAATTTGAAACTGTGATAAACTTAGTTTAGTTGGAAATCAACATCGACAACGGAAATAGTGTCAGCCGAGAAGTTCAACGAAGAGTCACTCTTGCCAACAAGGACTTCTTTTGATTCATTAAAGAACATTCCCACGTCTCGCTACGTGGAATGACTCGGGTTTCACCCGATCAAGATCGTTTAATTTTGTTTGACCCTGATTAATCAGAATCCATAAGTGAGCATGACGTCTAACCAGGACGTAGTACAACAACAACCAAGCTTAGTAGACAATTTAGAAGTAAATTTTTCACTCGATGAAAAAGGATCACCCTCTAAAGGTCCCTCATCATGCATCTGTACCTGTCAATGGACAATGTCGAAAGTAGTTGTGATGATGATTGGAGTATTCAAGAGATGAATTCTCTGTAAGATTTATGCTCCCTCCCATCATACCGAAGATAAGTATCGAAGGATTGTCTATAGCTATACGAGCTTTACACCGTCTTCCAATTCTGGGACTCACCAACTCACCCTCGTACATGTACGTATACCTTTTACATATGTATATGTACATATGTACTATTTATCGCTTATATTTTCTATAAAATGTTCTTTTTTAAATGCATCACACTCGAGAAAAATAAATATTTGCTAAATTAAAGGCTTTATGCATACATACACACGTACATTATACATATTATACATATTTGCTGTATGATAACAATCTTTTTATTTAATTCGCGAATCCATTTAAGAGATATCAACTGAAATTGCGCATGATTCTTAAGAAGCAATCTTTATATTGTTAGGAGACTCTCTTGTGCCCTTCGTTATCATTTGGAAATTATAATTTCAAAGCAACAGGTAATCGCTTATGTGCAGAGCATCCCAATTACAGGGTGGTTGCTAAGCAGCGATACTCAAATGTGTGTTCTTTTGATTCAATTTGCCAAGTAGCAGGGATTGCTTCTTATGAATATCCAACCATCTGTCGTGAGTGAGAGACCTGAAAAATGTAATTATTGCATCTGAGTTAAACGTGTATGTGGCGTGAGGAAAAAGCAGGAGACTATTAATGAGAGGTGCAGGGGTGATATATGTAGATCAGTCACCGAGTTAAACTTGGTTCATCTAAATTTATATCGCGATAGATGCAGCGTTGCCAGTGCCCTGGCTCATCATACACTCTGAATTTGGAACATTATACGTGTGGCAACTGCGTAAGTCAAACGATCCGATGGCAACCCCTAAGTCCAAAGAATTAAAAGGAATAAAAGTAGCGAGTGCGCTCATCGCACAAATAACAAAAGTATGCATATACACACACATAGGTAGACGATCAACTGTTTTCACGAAAAACATTCAGTCTTATCCTTCGCATTCGCACAGTTCGGTCGCAAATTTCTCACCATAAACTTTAATACATTTTCATGTACCGTTTAACTTAGTTTAGTTTAGAATAGTCTATTAAATAAGATTTGAATTCTGACAAATAAAAGTAGAGTTTTCATAGCTAAAAAGCTACTAACTCGCGATTCACTATTCACCACATACGACTAACAGTCGTAAAGCTCTCTGTTAACCACCAAACCCTCGGAAGTTGTGTTCTGCCAAGTTGTACCAAAAATATTATACATATCTCGCCATGTTATTATTATTGCTAATATTAATGCCATTAAAACACAAATAAATAACAGCCTCAATCAACACATCCATAGGACGGTCGTTGTGCCACTTGACTTATCAAAAGTTTTTGACAGGAATCATCCACACTTAAAAATGGCAAAACCAATAAGAAATAAGCAGGTGTACACAAGGTAGTATCCTAGATCGTATCTTGTTTAATTTCTTCATATCGAAACAGAACCGCAGCAAGATCGGCCAGTCACTCTCTGGTAGTACTGGGGAAAAGACAGAGAAATTTTGAAGCCAACTGGCAAGGCAGTTATTGATTGCGCGTTTCCAATATTGTCGCCGAAGTAACACTATCTGGAGAAAGTTTTAAGTCTTCCAAATACCAAAATCAGAACCGCCAAGGGATATCTTCTTATGACGCCTCGGTCTTATCTCCACCGAGGGGGAAAAATGGTCAACGAAACTGCCAATCATGCAGTTTTTCTTAAACTGTCATAAGCTAAGACAACAGATTTCCTCCTTCTGGACCTCAGTTTAGCCATGGGTACGCCTGTCGTAAAAGGCGCCTGAAAAGCAAGGTGCTTGTACTGGAGCGTACTGGATTAATGTCTGGAAAAGGGCTGTCAACATTAGTATAACCCCATTTGGTCAGTCACGTCCCATTTCATGAGCGGATGCGCCGACTAAGCAGGGTGAAGTCTTGCTACAATAATCATAATAACAATTAGACAAGTACCTTGACGCTGATGCAGTACCCCGCTACATAAGGGGAATCTCCATAAGCACCATGCGTTCCACCACCATCTTCCCCAGCCGTTTTAAGTGTGGAATCATAGGCTCTCAAAGACATCCACGACGAGTCGGTATCTGGGGACTCCCGTTAGAAGAGCTTGATGACAATGTTGGGTAAGGGAGTTTTTCTGTTTTTAAGAGCTCTCTGTCTCTAACATTTCATTAGTGGTTCTTAATTTGAATTTTATTCTATACTTAAATTTTTGTCTAGTCTGCAAGTTTCGTTGTTGTCTAGTCTGAAAGGTTTGTAACACCATAGACTGAAATAAATAAATAAAATAAAAATATTTAGGCAGGTTAATTTATCGCTACAACAACAACGAGTCGGTATCTGCCTCTGTGTGGTGTCGGCCTGTGAAAATCGGTATTAACATTCAACCACCCGAAATAGTTATAGAAGAGACCGTCCTCCCTAGAGAAACTCGCGTCATTCTTTCTCACATTCCTTCTACTATTATAGCAGATTAAACTCTTACCTATCGAGACTAAACCCCATCATAGGACTTCCGTAAGAATCTGATGATGATTTTTAAAATGATTGTGACATTAGTTAAAACGAAGCACTTTAAATAACAATAATAAACCTCCGAGCAGGAATGGGTGACGAGTGACGAAAAAATAACAAATAAAAATTTATTTTTTATTCAATGAAATTTGAGTGATGAGTGAAATATTATTGGTTATTCAAAAACATGATTCAAAAAATTTTGAATAAAAAATAAAATTTCAATTTCTATTCAAGCTTTTGAAAATGAAAATAAACACATCGAGATACAGCAAAATTATACCCTATTAGGCTTCATTTCAAAACAAACTCACCGTGAATGGGACTCAATGGTAGAAGAAGATCATTACGGTTGTGTAAATAAATAAATTTAGCGTTTCCTGTAAATCTATAATTCTTTTATTTCATTTCCTTAATTTTCGCAACAAAAATGCTGTCAAACTTAATAATTACTAGTCAACGGTTTGTTTTAATTATTGGTAAGTAAACATAATTATTTCTTTCGCAATTTACCTAGACTAACAATAAAAATTCAGATGAAACAGGCCAAGAAAAAATGTCGCATCATATTCTGTGCCAACTCTTACGAGAGCAAGGATATAATGAAAAACTAACCGTAAAAACATTGCCATTCAGTCCGGCACTAAGAAATTGGAATACACTTGCAGAATTCGGCAGGATGTGCTTAAATTCCGAAAATAATTGCAATGTCTTATTGCCGCCACTTTCAGACTTACTGTGTCATCAGAGCCTCGAGAATATTGTACAATTCATACATAAACTTCGACTTTGCGAGCAAATCGAACGTGTTTTCCTGTGGTTGACACCAGCCAATATAATGCATCCTCGTAAGGAATACCTATTAGCTGCCTTTGAATATTTGGCTGATATAGTGCTACATCTGGAGACATCCAATACCTTAACTATTTTGACACGCAAAAGTGGTGGTGGTGTTAGCAGCAAATGTTACTCATATACAAAAACTAAAACTGAATTTCTTATTGAGCCTCAACAGAATGCAGCACAGGCGACACAGGTCAAAGCTTCTTCGCCAATAGCAAATACCGTTGCTGCCACATTCAAAATTGAGTTGAATGAAGAGGAAATAGTAGCACGAAATACATTAAAATTACCTTACGAAAAGTAAGTAAAGTCCGTGTGTATGCACTATATATTTAATACATACTTTGTATTTTGTGCCTTTATAGAACATCCGAAACAAAAGAAAGCTCAATTATTTACACTCCCGAAGCTGCCGACGATTTTGATGAGGAAGAGGAAGATCCAGATGAAGATCTTTGTATTTGAAATGTTCCTAACCTTATTAAATAGTTATTTAAATTGTTAGATAAAAATATTAAGAGCTTTTCAAAAGTGATAATTGCGGTTTTTCGTTTATTCTTTTGGTGCTGAGGGAATCTTAGCAAAGATCATAAAATACCAATTTCTGAAGGTGGATATACCCAAGGATACCCATCCGTTCCGCAATTGGGAGTCCGTTTTGCTTACGAATTATACATTAAGCTACCGCCCATTTTATCCGAATACAATAAGCCATCTTTTGTGGGAATGCCAGATGTTACTCATCGTTATTTGGCATACCAATTGTTTGACTCCTCGTACTTTAGGGTCCACTCACCTTGCTTATCTGCTCTCCAAACGATATTTGATATAGACGCAGCTGGCTTCAATGAACCCTTCCCACAACAGCCCGTTCTATTGTACCGGAATGGCTCGGGGTTTTATAACCTTAGATGCTCGTCTAAGCCGAATTCAACTTTTTGAAATTTTTTTCATTAATTTTACTATGTTAGTATTACGGTACCTAAGAATTTTATTAAAATTTTTAAATAAAAATCAGAAGTTGATTTATTTAATTAGTTGATTTTCTTTCTTTTTATTTAATATTGATTATTAAACTTGCTCTATAAAATAACTTAAATTATTCTTTGTTCTACTTTGTATCACAATATGAATATAAATAAATAATAAAAAAAAAACATAATATTTAATGAAAATATCAAAATTTAGGTTTATAAACTAGTTTATGACACATTGGTAAAAAAATTATGAATGTATTAAAACTTTATCAATCTTAATACTAAATTATTTATATATCATGATGTGCTTTATTAGTTGCGCTTCGAATTTAAAAATTTCCTACAATTTTTTATTTACTTTTTATACAATATATTTTTTGATATTTTTCAAAATCGTAAAATATAAAAAACCAACAACGTTTAAACCAATGTCTTAGAAATAATTATTTTCTAAATATATGCGTGTATATATTAAAACATATAAAAACAAGTTCGCCTTATATCCCCCATGACATAATTGGTTATCCTATCTAGGCGTCATCTTATTACAATTTTTGACTTTAATGCGACTTCAATAGTTTCATTCTGAAAATTCTTTAAACTACGGCACATCCATTCATGGTATGGCACGTGACAGACAACAAGTTTCTTCGAAAATACATTTAAAATTCCAAACGTATTGGAAAATGTAAGGCGAACATTTTTTTTTGAACGGTCCAATGAATATACTTATATACATATGCATTTAGTATGTTGAAGCTCACTTTGGTTTGATTACGTTTGACGAATATACGTACACACGTGTAAATTAAAAGTTCTATTTGGCATATGGTAAAAATGTTGGGATCATAAAAAAAAACAATGTATACATTAGACTGTAAAAGAAAATTTGTGTTTTTCTTGCTCCAAACTGACTCAAAATTTCTGCGTACAAAATAGACTGTTTAAATATGAGCTTTTAATATTACTATTAGAAATATATTGACCCGCTGCGGGTAATCTCATTGCCATTGGAGCGTTTCTTTAAAGGTTAAAAAACTCATCGAAGTGAAAGGGAACTTTCTTATTAATTTCGTAAGAAAATCTAAAAAATTGGCCCTGATGTACACAGGACCGTTTAAATGTTTTGTTGGAAGTTAGTAGAAAATAAAACAATGGTTGAGTACACGATTGTAGCAAGTGAACTTTTTAACGATTCAAAAATCCTTCAAATAACTCCTACAAATTTAACGTTGTGTTTATTAGTATACAGCAAAGCTTTGTCTCTTCCCGAAATCCGTCCTTCCCTTACTGTCTTCTCTCTGTGTTTCACTTTTACTCCCGGACTCTCACCCTTTTCTCTAGATATCCCCCGGAAGAATTGTTCGTGAGAAACGTACGCCCAAAGTACTTTAACAAAACCGAAACCGAACAAAAATTCGAAGTAGAGTCGAGCTCCAATTCCGATATTTCAACCGATGCATTGACGTAACAAAAAAAATTTGCACCCCCGAAAAATATCACTTAAAAAAAGAGTGCGCTCAACCATCCTAATATGCACAAGTGACTCACTTATAAATTAAAAAATATATTAAATACAATATACTTGATACATATTTACACACATACTTGTTGTTGTTGTTAACAGTGCTTCGCCCTGCCCAATGGGCTCGATCACACACATACTTAAAATAGTTTACTTATAAAAAACTACAGAAACAAAAACATTCATCAACTTTTGAGCAAAGCATAAACATCACTCTTTGGATCAGGTGCCAACGAACTCCATGGTGTCTCACCACATAAATGCAAAGGTGATTGAGCTGCAAATTTTACATGCACACCATTTTCTTCAACAGCACAAGTTTCGCGTACGAAAAAGAATTTCGCCACTAAATCATCTACCCACAACTGCAACTCTATACCGCTGCGTTGCGCTTTCGCCAACTCCTTATTAACTCTTTGTATATCCAATGCTGTAGGTAAATGTTGACGCCACTCAATTGGCATTAGAAAATCGCTAGGCAGTGATGATAATGATGTTGCGTCTGCGCTACTTCCACCATTTACCAACTTAGCGCGCTCTGGCTTAATAGGCTTACCACCGGCGAATGTTAGAGGCGTGACAAAAAATTTAGTTTGCGCATAAATGGCGGAACGTCCAATCAATTTAGCTGTCCAAATTCCTGGCATTATTGGATGTTTTAGCAAAGGTTTAGAGTAATTAATTGCATCAGCTTGTGAATCTTCTATGTGAAGTTCGCTGAAATCATGCAAACGACCTAGCGGATCAATCCATAACAATGTAAGATTGTACGAATGTGCTGCATCATTTGGTGTCGCTCCAGCGCCGCTCAATGTAAAACTTAAAACAAGTTCAGTGAAGGGACCTAACATTTTGGCGAAATTTCGTGATGTTTGTTCTTTGAGATCGAAATCAGAAGATACTTCGAAATTGCGTAAGCGTTTAGCCAACTTTGAATTTTTTGCATATTTTACATATACTGCGGGCCTTATACGTGTCTCAAAGATGAGCGTGCGATTTTGTGCAGTGTCTGCCAATTGGTAACGCATCAAAAAACCTTTATACTCGTCTTTGTGTGAATAATGCGTCAGCTCATCAAGTTTTCCAGGCTGCAATTGAACATGACGTCCTATTATACGTATCAAACTATTAGCAATGGTCTGTATTACATCATCTGCTGCTGTTGGGTGAGAATCAGCTGCATCATAAAATGATTGCCAATAACTATGTAAGTTCAACAATTCTTTACTGTGTGATCCATAAAGCCATTCCTCCAGTTGAAAGAGTATAGCCTGATTTATTATCGGTTCAAATTTTCTTGCAAAAAATAGCATTTTATTTTCGGTACCTTGCAGTCGTGGCCAATCCTCGGGCTTGAAATCGTTTGGACTGCAGCCACACCAATCCACTACATGTTTGTATTGACATTTGCAACCAAGTTTACGCTTCCAATTAGTCACATGCAAATTGTTGTCTATATATGAATTACAGAAGCGCGAATTACGCAATACCGTATGAAAGAAGGATTCAGCGGGCAGTAAGGTGTGACGAAAAATTGTAAAAAGTCCTTGTAAGAGTGTATCGTTCGGAGATTCGGTTATAATGTATTCTACGAAGGTACGTGATAGTGATATCCAATCACTGCCCCCATCGATTTGTATGCCATCAGGTAATTTTCGATCACCAATACGCCACATATGTGTGTCACATTCAACAAAGGTTTTATCTAAGCCTTGCTTTTGTACAAAACGCTGTGTTTCTCGTCCATGACTTTTTACAAAATTGTGATTTTTATTAACGGTTAAAAAACTTACGAGCTTATCTATGGTTTTAACTGGATAATCACTTTCACTTAAATTTATTACGAAATCCCATTGCCACTCAGAGGCTAGTAGATCATCCATGCATTGCAGCAACATTGTCAGTAAGGAGGCTCCGCCCCAGATTGTTGAGAAACGTTTTCGACCTAGACGTATGTTTGGAAATTTCGATTCCAATTCCAACAATTTGCGGTACAAGTACGATTGACGCTGTGAAGGGTAATGTAAGATAAAGAAATCGATTAGAAACATAAGAAACTAGAAAACTGGCCAGAAGTAGTTCTAAACAAAAATTGGATTGCCAAATTTTATTATTAGTATTTCCGTTTAGGATACGTGGCACGTATGTCTTCTGAAATTTGAAATTAGTGAAATCAGCCTTACGAAGCTGTGGATTTTAATTTATATATTTCAGGCTCATCTACCCAAGGAACCATGTTAGATAGGTGAGTTTTGGAAGCCTTGCGATTGGGCGGGATGTGTTTTATACAGGCTCCAAACAACATTTGGCAGGTGAAGCATTTCGTGGCAGAACAACACTTGACAGGCTGACCGGAGCCGATCGGTATGGTAGGCCAGCACACTACAATGTGACAAAATAGGGTTAGGCAAGCAACAGAAAAGATTGGAGCATAGAGTAGTGATGCATAATTCGATGACTGATTTATGAATATGACGCCTTTCAACTATCACTATAATTCTACAGTTGTCTTTCAAGTCATGGGGTACTTTTAACTCTGAACATCTTTTGAAGAACATAATAGTAAGGCAAGTTTAGGGCGATATCCGCTTATTTTGGAGCACGATTTATAAATATTATGAAGATACGTGTATTACATGTTTACTTCTCCTTATAAGAAAAGTCACCTTATCGTCTTATGGCCCATAAATAATAAGAGGGATTTGTTTAATTCTACTGATGCAAATCTTCTTACCAGTACTTAAAAATCTAGGTTCTACATTTACTTGAAGTGAAATTAAACAATTGTATCATCTTACCGCATCTACATGTATATAGAATACATGATCCGGCGAATAAAGTGTTTTAATTAAACGATACACTTGCCGCAAAGCACGTCCATTAAGAGTCAACAAAAATGCAATTCGTACGCGCTCAGTGTCGGTCCTCGGATTTCTGGTTTCAGCGATATGCGGCGTAAACTCTGTAAATTAACAAACAAATAAAAATATTGGATTTATTTGTTAGGCAGCGGCGTTAGGCATAATTAGTAAGGGGTTGGTGGGGAGGCAAGTGAAAAGCCGACAACAAATACTTAAATAGCCATGAGCTTCAAACGAATTATATGATGTATGCAGGCTTTTGTACAAGGCAAGATAAAACTGAATACAAAAGTTAATTAATGATTTAAAAACGTGCTTGTGTAATCATAAGTCGTTTGATATAAATATTTGCATGTGTATGTATGTATTCACAGATGTGTATATATCTTACTTGTAATCCCAGTTTCATATATATTAACAGTAAAATATCCACCACATAGCGCACGCGGATCACCCGAGCACTTCATATTACAACTAGAATCAGACAATTTCGCTGACGTAGGTGGCAAATCAGCACCACAGAAGCATTCGCTTGCATATTGTACGCCCGCATATGGAAATCCGGATTGAAGACAAAGTTGTATACATTTTTGTGGTGTATTGGTTGTTTTAAAATTAATGAAATAACCGGAAAGTAGACGATATTCCTTTTCATCTTGAAAGCAACCAAGCTCGGCATTAGCTGTATGATTACCAGCCGGGCAATGGCTAGGTAATTGTTTCGCATAAAAGTTGCCCAATTGAATTGCACATGCAATATGCGCAATTTGTTTACGACATTCTAGGCTTTTCGCACGTTGCATTGCTGATATGGCTTCTTTGGCAGTGATATTACAATTCATGTGAATGCCAAAACGTTCAATATTAATTGCGCGTTGACTAGCATCGTTATTGCGTACATTATTCCTTTCTATTGATGATGACGGTTGTTTGGACTTGCGTGGTGATCTATCATCCACATAGGTAATAGCTTGTAGTTTTCCAATGCCATTACCAAAATTTCGTTTTCTTTCTTGTTTATTGACATGCGCCACCACAGCAGCATTTTCTTCTAAATATGCATTTTTAGTTATTGCAATTCCATTGGAATTAGATATATTTAAAGATTTGTAAGCGAGAAATACTTGTACTCCCAATATGAGAACACCCAGCAAGAAGAAAAGTTTATAGCGGCGTAACCATCGTATTGCAATGTTTTCAGTCATTCTAGACACAGTGCGTAAGTAAATTCGAGTGTTAGACGTAGAGTAATAGGAGAGACCGTTGTACCACTATTCTCCTTGAGGGGTTCTTTCTATAGATTGAATATGATGTAGAGATCCTAGTGGATGGTGCACTCAAAGCACAAGGCATGACAATGGTATGGACGTTTAAATGATATCCAAAGTGAACTGACGATTTACTGTAGGATTACTTGAGCGTATTTCCTCTATGTGAGTACTTTTTAAGAACTGTTTCTCAAATATTTTCACATTTTTTTATATAAATATCTTTTCTAAATGCAATGTGAAAAATTAAGGAACTTAACACTTTCCGACCAACTGGTGAATCCGAAACTGTCAAAACTGCTGTCATTTTATTTATTCACAATAGTAATACCTTTACAGTGGTCCGCAAACAACGTGTTCTCGTTTACTTGCTGAAGCTTCGTTAAACTTAATTGTTGTATAAATGCTATGCACTAATGGGTGATATTAATATTATTAATATAAATTTAATATTGTAAGTTTAACGAGCTCAGGACCAGTTGATAATAATTATCAGTTAATTATTATTATTTTTGTTTAGAGGAAAAATTGAAAGCAACAAACATATACAGGCTATAGTTATCGTATTATTTCGAAAACAGCCACAATTTCTCGCCAGACTAATTCGTATAGTTTTGCTATTTCAGAGGATCTTGTGGAGAATCGAACCAACCCACTCTGATTGCAAGCGCAGCTGCCTAACCCATAGGCTATGATGCGTGTAGTTTTGCAAGTTGCTTAATTCAAGTTTTCCTCCAATTGTTTTTTGTTATCTTGCCAACGGTAAACACAATATTTTATTTATTCTGTCTACATGTAAATCTGAACAGACCATATAGTCAACAAAAAAAAATTAATTATTATTATTTACTATTTATTAATTCAATAAAACCGGAGCAATTGCTTTTAGTTCAAGTTTCAAACCTTTTTCTCTTTTAAAACTTTTCTTCATACAAATTAAAGTAAAATTTCTGAAAATTTAAGAAAAAGCAATTAGGCTTGTCAATAACAAAAAATTATTACTGGAAGTTACGAATTCTTACTAAGATCTTCTGTCAAATGATCATTAACTAAAAAAATTTGTAAAAGAAAAACAAATCGAGAGCGTAAGGGTTTGAGAGACTTACTAATTTTTACTAGTAATTTTCTTGCTAGTAAAAAATTGTAAACTTTTCTTTTATAATAAGTTTTATTTGTTTAAGGGAAGTTGCCATAATCCTGTTATCTGAATGATCGGTTGTATGGGATATATACTATATATAGCTTCGATCTTGGTGATTTTTTTACGAAATCTTTTGCTATCCATAAGAAAATATCTCACCAAGGTTAAAGTTTTAATCTTTAAAAATGAGGGAGAAATGGTCATAATCCTCTTATTTGAACGATCGGTTGTATGGGAGATATATGCTATAGTGACCCGATTATACCGGATCGGACAAATGTCTCATATAATACAAAAATACATCCGTGTGCCAAATTTCATCGAGATATCTCAAAAATTGAGGGACTAGTTTGCGTTCAAACAGACGGACGGACAGACGGACATGGCTGTATCAACTCAGTTCATCGTCCTGAACAATTTGGTATACTTAATGGTGGGTCTATCTTTTATATTTCTAAACGTTAAAAACATCGGACCAAAGTTAATATACCATTTCATGTTCATGAAAGGTATAAAAATAAAGAATGTTTATTTTTTCAATTAATTTTTAAAATATGTCAATCTTTTTTCCTACCATTTATTGCTTTTATGTTAAATATTTCTCTTCTAATGAAATTACTCTTCATTTCACAGTAACACTCTTTTTTTAAGTATTTGCTGGAAAAGTAAATAAACAAAACTATATAATGTATATAAATACGACCCAATAAACAATTTAATTTATTTAAAAAAATGTGCAACTTCACTCTAAATTCGACAATAGTTTTTCAAAACAATTAATATTTCAAATAATCTTTTTATTTGTTAATACTTGGTAAAACGGTCCAAGATTTTCTTAGTGAAACTGGTACTACGAAATGACATAACCTGTTTAATTGTCAAGTGGTTTATATAGCTGACATAGTTAATAAACTGACTATGAAACTACCTCCTTTTTTCTGCCATTGATATTGTTATTTCTGTCAAACGATTTAAATGGACTATTTTATATTCACAGACATGGCTCAATAAACCATTAAGTCCCCTACAAGCACACTGACAGTCATTTGTCACAACATCTGAGAGTCAGTGCTGTCATTCTAACTATCAGGGATTTACATCATGTTCTTAAAGCGACAAGCAAAAAATGATGTCAACAACCGTGTACGTGTGAGTACGGTATGTTCCTTTGTTATTGCCCACGTAGCTTCGGCCTGTCCAATTCGTGTTCTTTCCCATGGTTCCTTGTAGGTGTTGGCAACAACGGACACCCGTGTGCTAGGAAACAAACATACTACTATGAAAGTATCAGCATTGATCATTACTGTCAATAAAAAGTGTGACTGTGTTAGTAAAGAAATCAGCGTTTCTTGTAGGATCGTGTTCAGTGAATTAATATTCTTGAGCGTGTACCGTCCCCAACTCAATGGCGCTCCCACCACTAGTTAAACACAACAGACATGCATGCCAGCATGTACCAGGCAAAAGGAAAAGAGATCGCGCTAGTTATTGCAATGCAAGAAGGAGATGTCAATAAATAAAACCCACCCTTCGAGAACACGAAGTGGGAACTACCAAGAAACTTCTGGGTGAGTAGGATAGCACCCTGTCGGACTATATAAGGCAATAACCAAGTAAGGGACGTTGTTGTGTTTGTATTCAAGTATTGTACAGTCAACTACTGTGGAGTTACGTTTATACTACTGAATAACACTAGCTATTTGTTACAGTATCTGTGCCTGTGTTTTTTTGACTTTACAGTAATCGAACTTAGGATTATTATCGGGGAATCATCGAATTCGTCAGAAAATAAACGTATAGAACTCTCCTAAACCTTATAAACCTGATAATGGCACAACGCCGAAACCGGTTTGTCTCGAAACCAAATTTGACAAGGGATGACGAAAAATCGTTCCAATATACATCAAGTATTCACCCTGTCGGAAAAACAACAAAACAAAATAAAACAAACCTCATAAATATTTAACTCATCATGCAGTAATTTGGATTTTAAGGTACACCAAACTTTTATAAGTTTATCAGAAACCCCTTATTTATTAAAGGAGAGAAAAAGATAAAAAAAAAACAAAAAATATAAGTAGAAATTAGTGGATTTTTATCTTCACTTGAGGATATACGTCGAAAATATCGAGAGTCGCGAAATCTATCGATTTTGATAGTCCAACACTCGATATCGTATAAATTGGTCTACTGTGAATGGTTCGCACACAAAGGATAAAAACCATTGGTGTTTCCTGGGGATTCATAGAATAAATTTGGCGATTTAGTGCACAAAAGAATTGATTTTGCAGTTTTTAAATTCTTTGTGAAAGTTTTCACTTTACAAGGCAGCGAATAAAGTTTTGAAAAGGAGCTAACAGACACCGAAAACATGCCGAAATTGCCTGGATGCAATTTGGAATTCGTGCGTGATGATGATTATGTGGAATATTTTCTGTTCCCACAATTGCCAGATAATTTAACGGTAGCGCAAGAGGAAAGCAAATATTTGGATGAACTCAAAACGCACTTAGCTGCATTTGAAAAACAATGTATGGATATCGTGCAGAAACGCGTTGAAAATTATGGCTATATTTGGCACAAAGATGAATTTTATTTACAAATGCGGACCGAGTGTGCGCAAGAGAGGCTACTCAATGACGAACACAACGAAAGCACAAAAGGTGCGCCTGCAGGTGAGTAGTGCATAATTAATCATATAATGCAAAGTACTAATGCTTATAAACAAACAGCTCTACCACTCCCCCCACATCTACACGGTGTTACACATTACGGGGACAACATTGATGATGAGTGGTTTATTGTGTATCTTCTGTATGAATTAACACGTGAGATATCCGGTTGTGTTGCACGTGTCGTAGATGCAGATGGTGAATTTCTTTTGATTGAAGCAGCTGAAGCACTACCGCAATGGGCCGAGCCAGACAGTTGTGAGCGAAGGGTTTGTAAACATTGCTTTTAAATACAGATATCATATACTAAGTTAAGAAAGGTTTTTCATCTAGGTTTATATAGTTGATGGTTATATGCAGCTGGTACAAAATTCACCATCTAATTCAACAAAAATGCTGCCAGTTAATATAGCTGTGGAGAAAATACGCGAAAACTCCACACTTTATTGTGTATCAAAGGAAATTCAGGATTGCATAGACGAACGTATAAAAGAGTTTAGTAAGAACATTAACTTAGCAATTCATCGTCAAATAGTACGCTTGCCTGTGGGTGTGGCAGCGCTACTCAAGAAGCGCCCATCATTGATCGCACCAGCCGTGCGCGCTTTCTGTGAACGTGATACGATTGACCTGAAAGCATGCCGTTCCATGCGTTATTTCCCACCGGAACAGTGCGTTCGAACCAATATACGCTTTACACGTTGTCTTTATGCAATGCTTATGCACACCAATTACAAACCTGATAGAAAAGTTGGTTGGACATTGACAACGGCTACAAATACAGAAGAATATAAAGAACAAATCATTGGCATAAAAATTGCATGTGGCTTTGAAATTTTGGCATCGCAAGCTAAAAGTGTTACTCAAGAAGAGAATGACCCTAGCTGGCGTGCTTATGTTAAGAGCCTTACATCGAAAGGTTATTTTCGTGATAATTTAGAAGGCTCTGTAGAATATAAAAAACTTTTGAATGACGCCTGGCTATATTTTCATCAAAACAATCAACGTTTTCGCACGGCACCATTGGTGGGAAGAGAAATTTTAAATTTGATGCAAAATGTGGACACAACAACAGACCAATTGTGTGAAGCAGAAAATAATTTAGAGGTATTTATTTTTAATTAACTTCTGTAATATGCTTTCACATTTAACACTTTTTAGGCAAGCGACTCTGATGATTGGTTAAATATTAGCTCGGATCAATTGGATGCCATTCTCCTAGAGCGTTATGGTCCAAAAAAGCTCTATAAGCCGAATGGAGGCATCAATGCAGAGGAATTTACAAAAAACATTTCAGACTTTTTAGACAAAGAATCAACATTTGAAGGTATTGATGATGATGTGGTAGACGACACTGACTCAGGCACAGATGAAAACGAACCGGGTACGAGCAAGAAACCGCATACGGAAAATGCTGATATGAAATCCAAACTTAAGAAAAATTACTCAATGCGTAAAGCATGCAATCGCAACTCACTGATACTCGAAACAGAAAAAACAAACAATTCAAAACAAAAACCAAATAAAGCAAAAGCAACTGAAGACGACAGTACGCATTTACGAAACTTTTTGGATTTATTTATACCCGAAGATAAATGGGACTCAAATTCGGAAATGAGTGACTATGAAGATGAGGATAATATGGAACAACATTTCGAAACGATGACAAATTCTAATAAATATGTAGATGTACGCATAAAAAATTATATGGATGAAATGGATAAAGAACTTGCAAATACCACTATTGGTCAAACATTTGCTGAAAAGAAGAAGACAAATGCAAAGGGCATGGATGATGATAATTTTGATGATATAGAAACATTTCAACCAATCAATATTAACGTTAACACATTAAAAAATATTGTCGGTAGCTATAAATCACAATTGGGTGGACCGGGTCCTGTTACGAATTTATTAAGTGCCATGGGTGCAGGTATGTCGACAGCAGCAGCAACACTTGACAGTGATGATGATGAAGCGCCTGATAATTTGAGAGAATCCCGCGTATAAATCATAACTTTGCTTATATCTAACATGGTGGCAAACTGGTTTTGTATCGCAGCCTAGTATTTACTTAATCTTATTTACTTTAAAGCCATTGGCTTATAGATCTTTACCCAAAAGTTTTGTATCCACTTCACTTATTTTTAAGAATGTACCCACTCGTCCCAGGGCAATGAATGTGTTTCTATAAACTTTCTTTGATGCAGTTTGCCCTAATTTTATTGCAAAAGAATAGCACATATTTGGAAAGAAACAATAGGAGACATAATAGCATTATTAAAGCACTAAAACAGTTACACTAATTTGATTATTCCTCTTGAGATGCACGTACAAAATTACCATAGTCTCGTCGTATTTCCATTGGTGCGTGAGGACGCTCTTCACGTTCGTTATCTCTGCGTGAGATACCATCATGCGATGTTCTATTGTTGAAATGTCTGTAGTTGTTTCTGTAAGATTGGTTACCACCTCCTCCACCACGATATCCACGGTCGCGACCACGTTTATTCCATCCTCCGCGTCCATATCGGTTACCACCATAATTATTACGTTGTGCGCCACCGCGGTAACTGTTACTTGCTCCGGAAAATCCCCAGTTTTCAATAATGGGTGGATCAGCTAGTGGTTTGGAGCAGTGCATAACGAATTCCTCATCTTCTTCGGTAAAACGGTTAGCAAATTCTTCTTGGCATTCATCTAAGAATTCGATATCTTTTTCTGTGAGGCGATTGATCTTACGATTTGGGTCAACCATATTTACTATTTCATGCGCTAATTTTAAAAGATGATATATTTTCTATTTAAAAATCAAGTACAAAATGGGCACTTCAAATGGCTACAATTTTGCAAATACTGATGACAGTTGAATGCCAGTTAAAAAAAATTAGCCAGCTGTTTGCATTTTGGCAACACCCTACATTCACAATGGAGAATATACAAAAATTACTAAATCACAGTCGGTATCAACGATACAAGCACACTGATAGTCATTTGTTACAACATCTGAGAGTCAGAGCTACTAATCTGCCTCTCGCAATCATCGACACAATCAAACTGAAGAGGGATGGTATCAACATTGACATGACCACTGTAGCTATCATGGCATAGCCCCTGCTGGTTAGGGGCTTAGAATATGCCCGAGGTAGGCATACCGGTCATAAGAGGCGACTAATATGCACAAAGGTAATGACGTGCAACTCGATGGTTGATCTACGGATATGATGCCTCTCACCTCTCATTACATATCTTATCCTTCCTTACGGAAGGAGGGGTGACATGACCTAGAAGGTTTCACTGGTCATAAATCGCTACCACGGCAGTCGGGCAGTACCGCAAGGGAGTACCGGAGCGTACCGGGTTCAAATCCGGCCAAGGACTGTTAATTCGACAACACTCCCCAAAACTTTCGGGGAGTGTTTTTGTCGTTACCACAACAACAACATCAAAAACATTATGGCATATGGTGCCACCAACATTTGACAGGCTTACAAATTTGCAATTAATGTCATTAACGTCGACTTCGTTGAGGTTAGCTTTATCAGGTTTGGATTTTCCGATGCCAATTGCCTTAATTGTTTTCCAGGTTTCCTTTGTGTTTAAAGCTGAACTGAACTTATCGCTGTAATAATTTGCTTTGGCCAATCTTAAAGCGCTCGTGCGTTTCTCCCGTTCGAGAAGGCAACATTACGCAAGTTAATAAGATAATTTATTCTGCCCTTAAACCAAGGGTTGTCATTGGGTTTAGCAACTTTTTGTTTTATTGGGACGTGGTAATCAAATAGACGGATGAAACGATCTTGAAAGAACTTGTCCTGCTCATCCACCGATGATAGCGTTCGAATCAAACCCCAGTCTACAGACTCTACTGCTTGGGCAAGAGAGCTATAATTTATGCTTTTGAAGTTACGATAAGTATAAGAACACGGCCTGCGTGAAGTTTGAAAGTTGTACGTAAGGAATATGAGGTCGGGTTTTGAGAAGACAGAAAATCGATAAAACCGGTGTAGTTTATTTGACGGTTGGGTCTATATGCACCGCGAACCAAGAGCTTTTGTCTGTTTCCGGAATGGGTCAATGAACACATATGCGATAGAATCACTGGGGAACGATTTACAACACAATTTACATGACAGACTAACTTTGACATACATACATACATAACAACACCGCCACCATGGCCACCCCTATCGGCTCTAGCCATCCAATTTCAAAAGTTCATCTGAATGGCAGGAGGAAAACCAGGTCACGTCAATATCGGAGCCTGCTACGCGATATCTCAATTCATCAAGTTTCTTATATAGACTTTGAGCATTTATATGAATAACTTTCAGCCGTTTGGCCCCCCCACTAAGTATACGTAACAGAGTTCGTAAGCAGTCCTTGGAACTCGATAGCCTATAGTCTGGGACCACCATTATAAAAAGATTTGGTTGAGAGCTTTGGACTGCATCACAAAAGATAGAATAAATTATTGTAATTGCAAATGAAGAAGACAGAGCAGTTGAAGTAAGTAGAAGATAAAAAGACGATTATACTAAGAATAAGGTAAGAAGATAAGTAGTCAATGGCATTATTCGCGTTCATCCGGGGCAGTGTTAGGAGGCTCGAAGCTATCGTGTTGAAAAAAAGTACCACTATTAATTACGACTTCCAACTTTTATGTCATAAAAACCTTTACCTTTTCGATGAAGAAAATGAACGCAAAAACTTTAATTTCAGTTGATAAAATATTTGAGTGTGGATTTCTCTGCTTCTGCTGTGCGTTTATATATCGTTGAGCTGTGATAGTAAACCCACGTAAATCACTAGCCATAAATTCAAGTCTGAATGTTTTGTGATTAAATTTTGCATCAGCCTACTTTATTTAGACACAGCTAAGGAATAGTCCATGCACTTAATAATTGTGAACCGTACATAAGAAAAATACTAAAACGAACAAACCTTTGGGTTTCTCCTTACCTCATTCATCACTTCACTCTCTCTTATTCCTCACTTCACTAGCGTTGTTCGTAAATATTTACGAAGTAGGAATAAAGAAAATTCAATGCACATCGAAACTGTTTTTCAAGAATAAGATAAGCAAAACTCTTCTCTTTTATAATTTCGTCAATGTTTCATCAGTATGGAAAAATGTTTTTATGTATTATATTTAAACAAAAAGAAAAACTGTTGCATGCATCCATTAACTTTTCCTAATTTCATTGTTCACAGAAGAAAACAAATATTTTTCATGGCTTTTGTTTTGATCACCGTATCCGTGATAAAAATTTTGTTTATTCACAATTGTTTGATGTAATCAAATGATGACAGCGCAAACAAGTTAACTACGGTTGCCACATTCATTTTGCTAGTACCAAATCTAAAAACATTAATTACCATTTTCGATTAAGGCCGCAATTTTCTAAATTAAGTTAAAAGTTTTTATTTTTCTCTTCACTTTTTATAACTTCCGAAATTATGTAGGAAATTAACATAAGAACTCATACTAAAAAAAGGTATAAAAATTCAATTGATGACAATGTTAGATCAGGAAAGCGACTACTAGGCAGGACAAACAATCGCTACAACAACACCAACAGATTTTGACTTAAGTTTTCTAAGGCCTCAAGAAATCGAAGTAAAAATGGAGGCCTCAGCTGATATGAAAAAAAAAAGTTGAACGGTGACTTCAATTCCCTCGATGTTTCCAATTATCATCAGCTATCGCAATAAAAGGAATGACTAGCGTGCTTTAATACACAAAAGCCGAAATAAAATAAAAAATTTGGGGTCGGAAAATCCAAATGTGACATCTCTGTCCTCCCTGATGTAGACGTCAACGAGATAAATATACATTTTGTAAATCTGCCAATCTCAACTGATAACATATGTGCTGATAATTATTGTACTCGTGCTAATGTCGATGTTGGTCCTCTTGAGTTTGTTAGTGTCGATGACTGTGATGCCGTTCAAGCCATTCTTTCTGTAAAGTCTAATGCTATGGGGTTTGATGGTATATGTCGGAAATTTTTAAAAATAATTCTTCCTAAAGTCCTTCCTCACTTAACCTACTTGGTTAACTCTATGCTGACGACCTGTGTCTTTCCCAAATATTGGAAAGTTGCTAAGGTAATCCCAATCCCCAAGCAAAACAAGGAGTATAGACCTATAGCCATTCTGCCTTTCCTCTCTAAGGTGGTCGAACGAATTTTGCACTGCCAGATGAATACATATGTGCAGGATAATAAACAAGGTCAAATCGTAGCTGTAAAAAATCGCTCCTATCGGTTAAAGAGGATATTCGAGAACAAGTTGATAAAAATTGTACTGCTTTCCTAACTTTTCCCAACCATTCAAAAGCGTTTGACTCTGCCGACCACACCGTTCTCAACCCCTGCGGGTTAGGGGTTTAGAATATGCCCGAGGTAGGCATACCGGTCGTAAGAGGCGACTAATATGCACAAAGGTAATGACGTGCAACTCGATGGCTGATCTACGGATATGATGCCTCTCACCTCTCATTACCCATCTCTCCTTCCTTACGGAAGGAGGGGTGACATGACCTAGAAGGTTCCACTGGTCATAAATCGCTACCACGACAGTCGGGCAGTACCGCAAGGGAGTACCGGAGCGTACCGGGTTCAAATCCGGCCAAGGACTGTTAATTCGACAACACTCTCCAAAACCTTCGGGGAGTGTTTTTGTCGTTACTACAACAACAACAACAACAACCACACCGTTCTCTGTAAGAAGATGGACAACCTATTTAATCCTATTTGGCCGACCGAACTCAGGCAGTAAGTGTTGGTAGCAGAAAGTCTGACTTTGTTAGTGTTTTAAGAGGTGTCCCACAAGGCTTAATCCTTGGTCCCCTGTTATTTGTTTTGTACATAAACGATTTGCCTGGTGTTCTTAAGAATTGTATATGTGCTGTCCTAGTGATCGTACCAGTTCGTGTATTAATAATTTAAATAACGATTTGCGTCAAATTGGTGCGTGGGCTTCTATGAACGGCTTATGTCTTAACCCTAAGAAGTCGAAATGTACAGTCGTTCATAGAAAGTCAATAGATAAAAGTGGCTTGGAAATTTTAGTTTTAGACACCACTATTATAGAATACGTTGACACGGCTAAAAATCTAGGTGTAGTTTTCAACAAAACTTTGATATGGAAAGATCACATCTTCCGCACGGTGGGAAAAGTGTATGGGATGCTTCGTACACTCTGGCTAACACAATATTTTACTCCGTTACAACATTGCTAGATACGTTTACGGGTTGAAAAGACTTGACCACGTGTCTCATCATGCTAAAAGGTAGCTAAACATTTCTTTCGATAACCGAATCATAGTCGTTGCTTAGCAAGCGCTTAAAATTAAAATCTTTACTTAACTTACAAAGACCGTAATTTAAAAATGTTAAAATGACATTTTCGCCATTTCAAAATTCAAACTCCGTCTTAGACATAAAATGTATTTTAAGTTGATTATGGCAGACATCATATGATGTTTATTATAGAATCATGTTTAAGTTGATAAAACTCTATTTTAATTTGACTATGATTATCGGCCAATATTCTACACCTATAAAAATATTCCGGTTTTAGGAAAATTTTGTAAGTTTACCATCAAAGAAAACAATGACCAGTTTTTGTACTGAGTATAAATTTTGGCAACTCTTGTCAAAGTATGCAACGTGAACTGTCAAAGTATGTAGAAGAAAAATGACAGCTTTTAGTAATTCAGTTTCGTAGACAGAAAATTTTTTGCATATCTACATAAAATAATTCAAGGTGGTCGCGATTAGCATAAATTGCACAAATAACATTTTGTACATTAATTTAAGTGTTTGCATGAAATATACAAGTGATTGTGTAGAATAAAAAAATTACAAAAGCTGGAATGGAGGGATCTGAAGCAATTCAAGAAGCAGACCGATTAATATCTGGTAAGTGGGCTCTCTGTACATTTATCTATTTTGCAACTAATTGCAATGCATTTTATACGAAACTTTCTTAATTCACATATTTTATTATTATATTAATTTTATTAAGAGAGCGCATAGGCAGAGGCTCCCTTTAGGCACTGAAAAGTCTTAACTGACACCGCCCCCATTTATTCAATGAAAAGCGGCTGACCTAAATTACTTCAACAATGCCGACTTAAATGCAATGATTCATTACACTTACGATAGTGCATTAAAGAATTATGTACATACAAGAGTAACCTAATAAATCAGTCGCCTTTGTAATTAATGTAAAATGCTTTTAATGCAATTGCAACAACTCTCTCTTTGTAAATAAATCTGCTTGAGTTAAATACTTTGAAAATATAGAAGTACTCAACGTTCTTATCCAAATTGACTTCCGACAAACCTATCGTTTTTGTTGTAATTGTAATCGCAATCCACCGCAGCAATCAAGCCAATAATAATTTTAGTATCGTAACAGGAGTTTACACATGCCATTACAGTCACAAATCCCATATCATTAAATGGACATTTTGCCAGCCAGCCAGCGACACAGCTTTTGTAATAGTGAGGACGAAATTGCGGAGCAAATATTGTGCAAATGCGATTCTATCTCTAGAAGAAGACAGAAGACTTTCGGATTTCTAATATTTGAATTCCACATACACTAACAAAAGCCAAGCTCAATTCTGGACTTATTTGAATGGATTCGGTGCTGTGCACTGAGGATATGAAGGCACAATAGATCTTAATGTCTCAGTGTAATACCTAAATTTTATTATTACATTATTATTAACCGCATTCCAACGACAGCTGGTTCTAAGTACCGGAATGACTTTGGGATTTACCCATCCAAGGGCTCTTATTTCCATATAACATTGCCGAACTCGTCGTCACAGCCGACCCTGTTTGTATGCTGAGGGTCTCTGCGTTTTCTCCAGAATTTTGTTACGGTTGTGTGTGCAAGGCACAGAAAAAGATCGAACAATACAGTGTTCTAGGTTTTGTGATAATCGGCAATCGGTAGTGTAGTACAATAATTCTTGTTTTTAGCGACCAAAACATTTCCCGAAGGTTTTGGGGAGTGTTATCGAATTAAATGTCCTTGGCCGGATATGAACCCGGTACGTTTCGGTACTCCTTGCGAACTGCCCGACGGTCGTAGCGATTTGATATGACCGCAAGCATACAGAAAAGTATCTTAAAAAGTGGCTTTGATTTGAATAAAAAATCAATTCACAAATAAAAAGTATACTTGATTTGGATGAAGAAACATGTCACTAATAAAAAGTATCTAAATAAATAAATAAATCACAAGCATCTTTGAATTGAAACAATTTTCAAATAAAAAATTAATTTAATTTTTGGATTCATGATTCAGCCAAATCAAAATCATGCAACATTGGCGAGTACTTATTACATGGCACAATATCCCACAACTGGGAATTAATGTTCACTTTCACCCACTTAACAACGGTTAACAATTGAGTGTTTATGTATGAAATAATGTCATTCGCAGTAAAGCGAGTTTACCCAATTACTTGCATATGCTTGGATGACTCTTTAAGTTTGCTAAGGAAGCAACATGATTTTTTAAAAACTGGGCAATACCGGAAAGCAGAAATCCATAGCAATTTACAACCGCAATTATAACAGTGAGAATTTTGAAGATAACGCGGCATTACAATTAAAAGTAAAGTTTAACCAAAACGTCTGAGCATGACAGTTTCTATACTTTCTTTTTGGGCATCTTCCATCTTCTTTTTGGGCATTTTATGTGTTAAATGCCATTTAAAATTGCTATATTCCCGAAAAACACATAAATAGTGCCAGTTTATTTCGATGGGCAGGTGGTGGCATATGATTCGTAAAAATATTGGAAATGAAATGCTTGCCTTTTGCCTCTTTCAATATCTCACACGCACACATTGCTGGTGGATCTGCTGGTGCGGCGCACTGATTTTGTTTGGTTGTTGCTCTAGCTCGCTGGTGTTAATAATAATTCTAAATAGACATACATACTATAATTTATTTTCGTTTCTGCTCTTTTTCTGCTTCGTTTCCAATGCTCTTTTGTGTACAGCGTGTGTATTGTTTTTGTGTTAGTTCGTTTTAAAATCATTTTTTGATTTGTTAGTTTGTTTTTGTGTTTTTTGATTTTTGCCAGTTCTCGTTTTAATTATTTTTTTATACCGAGCTGTACTACAATAATTCCAATTGAATTTTGTTAAGGTTCAATATTTAATGGGCTTTTTGAAATCCAATGGATGCTTTCAAAAAACTTAATTTAGAAACAGCCAGTCTTGACGCTTTACTCTATATTTTTGCACCAAAAATCCTACCATATCAGTTTCAAAATTACTAAAGCTTTGTTTATAATTAAATGCGATTTGTTTGAATTTAATGACTTTTAGGCGAGACATTTCCTAATTTTAAATACCAATTATACGCTTTACAGTGCAACATTTTGCTTACTATTCATGACTATAAATGAGGTCAAGGCAAACAATAATAATTTTTATAAAAACTTGTTAATTTTTTATTTTTAAATGAAGTTTTCATTAATTAACCGCTTCAGCTTTTTTATACATCTATTTTGGAAGTTGTTAGACTTCCTCATCACAGAAATTTGAGCAACCTCTGTTAACCATTAGTCTATTAGAACGATAATTTCTTTGTCTAACAATTTATACATTTTTCATCTTTTCCTCTTGACATTAAAGAGTCCAATTACTCAATGTGTGATTAAGGGCCGCTTTCATAAAAGTCGGTTAACACCAACCGGGGCTTAATTGACGTATCTTGTACGGCTATCTGTCAAATTAGTCGCCGATTAGGCTTAACCGGCCTTTATGAAAATGGCCCTAGCTGTTTAATAAAGACTATCAAAGGGTGGACATCTGATTATGTGCTTATCAAAACAAAAAGTGACAGCTGAAAATAAATATCTGATTTTTGATACATTTTTCTGCTAACAAATTCTGCGAGTAATAGAGTTTAAAAATGTAATGGGGTTTATCAGCTAGTTCGACGGAATCGCCGACGGGGGGAATGTAATAGATCATGAGAGAATTCAATCGATTTAATCGGAATTTGGCAGTGAATTTCGATAAAGCCGATAGAGATAACAAAACTCTATTACAAAAGTTCCCCGCCAGCAGTTTCGTCGGAATAGCTGATAGACTCCAATATATCCACATAAAGAAATATCACAGTCGAAATTTGTACACCAAAATGATTCGTTCAAAATTGTAAACAAAAGCATCTGCAACTTTTTATGAGTTCACAATGCAACTTTTGTAAATTTCTTCTCAAAAATGTTCACAATGAGTCAAACCATTATT
Source organism: Merzomyia westermanni (assembly GCA_949987695.1). Classification (NCBI taxonomy): domain Eukaryota; kingdom Metazoa; phylum Arthropoda; class Insecta; order Diptera; family Tephritidae; genus Merzomyia; species Merzomyia westermanni. Next base: position 40,079,255 of record OX465291.1, on the reverse strand, counting down.
TGGTTATCATTTGATAAAGTTTATCATAACCAGACATTGAGTAAACGGCCCTTAATGAGTTATAAATAGTCTCATCTAATAATACCTTGTGTGCTTAGCGCTACTAGGTATGCTCTATGCAGCCCTGTTAAAAAATGATTACTAATCGTAATGATTACCGGTTTGATTAATTATTTTCTTGAGAATCCATTTAATGATTGATTACCAATTACTTCATATTTTTAATAATTATTTTGCAATTAATTAAAAAATTATCGAAAAAATCATGATGTACGATTAAAAAAAAATAAAAATAAAAGAAAAAAAATAAAAAATAATAAAAAAAGTAGTTTTGATTACTTTTGATACTTTTTAATTTTTTTTCAGTTTTGTTGTAGAACCACATAAATATACTCATCAAAAATACAAAAAAAAATCAAAAATAATCGGAAAAAAATTATCAAAAGAAATCAAAACAACTTTTTTTTGATAATGTTTGATTATTTTTTGATTTTTTTTTAATCGTAATCAAATAATAATTGACTTTTCTTGAAAAACAATTAAAATAATCATTACAATTAAAAAATCCGTCTAAATAATTCATTACTAACTACTAATCAAATTTAACAAGTCTGGCTCTATGAATGCTAATTTTTTGAATATAAAAAATTCCCGGAATCTGATATTACAGTCCAGGGACCCCGGCACTAGTTCCGGAATTTGGCTTTTCGCTATTCTCCAACAGTTTAAAACGCAAAAAGTGAAGAAGTTGTTTAAGAAATAACGTGATCTTAAAATATATAACAAATAATTGAAATTTCAATGTATTTTTTTAGTCAAAACGAAAGTTAGTTAATATGAATGCACACTCGAATAGTAGATACCTAAAAGATTATTTTTGAAAAGTTTTGAATTTTTGGCGTGAATTTTTCGAATTGCTGAGCAATTTTTCTATGCAACTTATAAAATGGTCCATTTTGTGAAAAAAATGTTATTCCTGTTTTTGTGAGAAAATTTTCATTAGATTGATACATTTAAAATTGATTTGAGAAAATGGCACTTTTGTTAAGTTTCAAATTCTTGTTAACTCAGTTATTTATTTATTTATTTATTTCAATCTTTAAATTCACAAATTCTTACAGACTATCATACTAATTAAAAAAAGAAAGATCTTAAATGACTAATTAGGGTTGCATACGAAGAAGTGAAGTCAACACCTGAAGAACTGAAAAACGAATTAAGATCCGCACATGCCCTAGAGATAGGAGCATTTGCAGCATAGCTGGTCGTTGCAAAACCAATTATAAAGGTTTCAAAATGTCGAAAATTTCTGCATGGGACATTGAACTGAATTTTGGCCAGAAGTGATGGACAATCAACAGCTCCAGAAGTTAAGCCAATAACAAACGAGCACGATAAAATGGTTCGTCTATTTTCAAGCGTACTTAGTTCAAATAAAAGACATCGAGATTTATATGATGGGAAAGGATCAGAAAAATTCAAAGATCGGAGAGCAAAACGTATGAAAACTTTCTGGACTCTCCCAATTCGTTTAGAGGGCCCAATTTGGTAGGGTCTCTAAATGGGAGTAGCATACTCCAATCTCGATCTGACAAAAGAACAATATAGAGGCTTGAGGGTGTGAGGGTTAGTGAATGCAGAACAATTTCTGCGTATCAATGCTAGCATCGCATAAGACCGAGCTATCACGTAGTTGACTTGGTTAGAGGGATGTTACATTTAAATAAAAAACGACATGTTGAATAAATAAATGGGAAACAACAACTACAAAATTTAAAACGTTAGATCTTCAGTTACTTGCTAATCGCTAGAAAGGCGTGTGCTACTTTAAGTGACACAATCAACAATGAAAATTAAAATATTCAAACATATTGCACGTCAACAATTTTGTAATTTTCATAAATCATTTACACATATCTTGTTTTTCGTAACATTATTGGAATCTCGAAAATCTCTGATTGCAAGTTAATCCCGGGATTTTCGACAATTAAAAAAAACAAGCGTCCCGGGCATTGGAACCATTCGATTCAACGACACTTTTAACATCTACTTTGTTTTACATAAGCGCACAATTGGGTATATAATTTTTGCTTTTAGCCGCAATTAGGTTTGGTTTATTTTTTTGTTCCTCCAAAGGTTTGCCTTTATTTTTCAGCGCTTATTTTAGCGGCAACAGTTTATGATTAGCTGCGGTCGCATTTGCATGTCGCGAACGGTCGATTTTCGTAGCCACATAAACTTCAATAATTAAGCATTTTTATTCTCAACGAAAACCTTATTCCGGCAAGAATTTGAATAATATTGGCGGTACATAACCAGATTAAATACATATGTATTTACAAACGTACATATGTATTTACCAGCGAATATGAAATTAAATTTAGATTTTAAATCATTTCAATACGAAACGCATATTACAAAATAAAAAGAAATCGAGATTGAAAAACTCATTGCCAACAAAAACAAAAAAAAAAAATTATAGTTATACACAATTTCTGTGCTGAAGAAAAGTTACTAATTTGATTGTTGCAAAGTGTAAAAGAAATTGGTGAAACTGAAAAGCTTTCCGTGTTTTGTCGCATACTTTTCAATCCTTTAGGTTGTTTTCCATATTAACAAATATAACAAGCACATATGTATGTATGTATGTATTGTGTGTATGGGGATGTATATGCATTAGGGTGTGCTAGTTTTAGCTTTACTATTAAATTTTCCGTCCGATCTTATTTTCGCTGTTAACTCTTATTCTCAAATGTACGACATACGCAGTTTCGAATGTGTATCTAGCAACGGTAACGTGTTCTACCAAAGCGTAAAAGCGCTGATCTTTTGCTCGATCAACTATTTTGGCCAATGATATCAACGTCATTAGTCTACGCCAGTAATGCACGATCTTGTAACAGTTTATATCATAGCGGTTTACCTCTCCTGCTCGAACTATGTTTTCCAGCATCGAATTGAAAAACGCGCACGATAGGAGTCACCTTGTTTGAAGCATAATCTGATTTCGAAAGGCTCAGACTAATGCGTCTTAGTCCTGACAGAGCTGTTGGTATTGGTAAAAATAATTTGGCGGATAAGCGATGTGAAAAATTGATTTGTGATCGAAAGTTAGCGTATCATTAAGATCTGGTCAATGGAAGACTTACCAGGTCTGAAACCAGTGTAATAATGTCCAATCAGCTTGTCGAGAATGGGCTTCAAACTTTCGCAAAATCCTGTGTGTGGTTTAATGAGACTTCAGGCGCGGTAGTTGGAGCATTCGTCCGTTTGAGGCGATTCGTTAGATTTTCTTTGCTTCTTCCCTTTACTCTATAGTTTGCTCAGCGGCAGTACCTAGCTAGCAAGATATATGACCAGACTACTCGCGTACATCGTCAAATCGAATCGCTGTCAGAGCGCAAATTCAAGAGCGAGCCGAGTGGAGCAATTATCAGCACGAGGAGTTGCTAAATCTGTTTCTACATAAAATTATATAAGAACAAGCAAACACGGCCGCTTCTCAGATGTTATAATAAATTCGTGTGCAGCGCCCTCTTCTACAATAGGACCAAATTTTCTACATAGACTAAACGGGAAGGTGTCACGCCCCCTTTTACGACATCATTACTTTTTTGGAGGTTTTAGATCTCATTATACTCCTTATCGATCTTTTCTATTCTAGGACAACTACTTTCATAGCTATTTACATTCCAAAACTTTACTTGTAGGGGAGGTGCTTAGCCCCCTTTTACCCTATCCTTGGTTTTTTTGGAGGTGTTAGAGATTAATCTAGTTTGATTTTTAGGCAAAATTACTTCTCTACTATGACTATTTTCCGATATATGCAGTGCAAAAAGCCTTATTTTCAGTATATGTTAGCGGCTAATTTAATTTATTTATCCTATCTTTTCGTCTTTTAAGTCGATACCAAATTTGATTAAAATCGATTCACGAATAATATATTTAAAAAATAATAGTTCTCTTGTTGTTGTAACGTGAGTAAACATCAGTCAAACATAGATAACCTGGCTGAGAGGAACTTAATTTTTATATGGTAAAATTGGTGGTCCAAGAATAAAAATAGCACACCCTAATGTAAATAATAACATTCCCATGAATGCTTCAATAGACCTATTTCTATAGTCAGCAGATTTGTGACGCAAAGTGTTTATAATTTGCGTTCGCAAATACATTTTTTTTACGTTCATAATTTGAAATTTGTGTAGTATTATTCTGGCGATGATCAGTTTTGATTTTAGCTCAGCGTTTCTGCTTTCTTAAAGCCGGTTTCGCACGCAACATTACAAGCATTTACATTATTTTGTGTTATGAAGAAAAGTAGCACTTCTGCAAGATAAATTAACTTAATCGTCATTAGTGTATCTGATGGTTGACTCGAATTTCAGTGGTTCTGGCATACTTTCATCCAGGATTATCAATAACAGTGCCTTCTTTGAATGCTGCTAATCAATCCAAACTATTTAATGCCATCACTTTGTTTGTCAGGAAACCAGATCTGTCCAATCTATTAGGTAAAGTAAGAAGTAGGGACAAAACTTGGTTTTCAACTCTTTAGCTAGAGGAACCCACATCTACAGGAACTCTTATCTACCTCTTCTACCGTCCAGGTAATTTTTTTTTGTTTTTGTTTACAAGCTTCTTTTTGGCTGGAAAGCAATCCGAGGTCAAAAAGTTGTATACAAAACTTATTGAATTCAGTCACGGACCTCCATATCACTTAGAAAAAACTATTTTTGAAACGCTTTGAAACCTGTTCCAAAAGCCCATGATTGCTGGACGCTTAATTTTATTATACCAGCTGTAGAAGTACGCGGGGTGCGGGGTATTTTATCTTTGTCTACAAAACGGTGATTCGTTTCGTAAAGGCATAAATGACATAGACAGACAAAGAGTTTTATAAAAGTAGTCGTCAGGCTATTTCGTCCATTAGCAATATGTTTACTCTCCACAGCAATCATTAACAAAATAAACAACCAGGGGGAAGGCGGTTTAGAATACACCCGAGGTAGGTAAGCCTGTGCTAAGAGATGACTCAACTCCACATCGTTCAAGGTTTCGGGTCAATAGAACAGGTAAAGGACTGCCTATATCAGTATAATTCTGTTTGGTCCGTCACATCACATTCATGAATATATGCGCCCACTAAGCAGAGCGAAGCAGTGCGGCAACAACAATAAAAACAACGTAAGGCAACCAAGTCAATAAGCTGCTAAATTTTACCTTTTCAGCTGCATCAGTCCATGATTTATATTTTTTCCAAGTTGGTGATATCCAAAGGGGCCGTGGTTATTATCCGATATGGCTCTTTTTTAATAGCAAATTTTCTTTACTGGAAAGTAACTAGTTACCTGAGACTTCCGTTAAAAGAGATTAGTGACAATACCAGGTAAGGAGCATGCCGACTATAACCAGCCGGCAAATAACCAGATTTCATTCAAACGGATGGACGGACATGGCTCAGTCGACTTCGCCATTCGTTTTAAGAATTTGATGTATGGAACTCTAAATCAATCTATCAATCTAGCCCTAATGTCATCACAAACCCCCCTTACGTGGACAAATTTATAATATCATTTTTGTTTTTTTTTTAGCGACAAAAACACTACCCGAAGGTTTTGGGGAGTGTTGCCGAAAGTGACAGTCCTTTGCCGGATATGGACCTGTTACGCCGGTACACCCTTGTGGTACATGCCCGGCTGCCGTGAGAGCGATTTGGTGTGGCCAGTGAAACCTTTTAGGTCATCTCACCCCCTCCTTTCGTAAGGAAGAAGAAGGTTGATAATGAAACGTGAGAGGCATTTTATCCGTAGATCAACCATAAAGTTGCACGCCATTACCTTTGTGGATTTTGGTCACCTCTTCCGACCGCTATACCTACCTCGGGTATAATCTTACCCCCTAACCCGCAGGGGTTATAATATGCTGTGTACAAGTACAGCTGTGTGTACAAGTACAAATTTATTTTATTGCTTTTGTTTTGCTGCTTTTATTTTGCACACCACTGTACATACATCTAAGCGCGTGCATACATTGTAAATGATGGTAATAAGCCTATCGCAACATTTGAATGCCTCGAAATCCAAATCAATAGCGGGTACCTCGGTGTACGGTGGAATGCGTCATATTTTTGTCATTTGCTGAGCTCATATTTTTTTTGTTGTGAACCAAAGGCACGCAGCAAGACGTATCGTTTCATTCAAAATAGCGCGCACACACGATGCTAATTAATACATTTTGGTTTTGTTTTGTTTTTCTTGTGTTGTCACACCCAACACATAACGAGTAATGCTTTGCATTTGATAAAATGTGAGCAGGCTGTTGAGAAGAACAAATATCTGGGAATGTATGTGGTAAAGTTAGATAATTTTTAACACGTTAGCTGCCAGTGTATCACGGTGGTTACATTGAGAAACTGCTCCCTACTTTAATTAAATCTTTTTCGACACTCCACATTTGTTTGAAAGACGCACTTCCTAATTTTTGAGGCATCATCTCATTTCTTCACTTGGGGCCACCATATCCTCCCTGCTATATACATTAGACTGGGTCCGAAAAAAACTTTTTGTAAATTATTATTATGTTATTTTTCAGAATACACCTAAGTCTGTTTTTACACGGTCTTTTTTTACACGGTTTTGATTAAACACGGTTTGAAAATTGAATATTTTTAATTTTTTTACACGATTTTATTCCATTTAGCACGATTTGAAATTTTATGTACTTAAATTTTTTTTGTCAAATTTAATTTTTGCGAAGTATGTTCATATCACAAAAAAGTATTTATGAAAGAAAAAAGTCTGAAACCATCGATAGTATCGATAGTGCTATTTTATTTTATTTTATTTTTTACCTTAAAAATTGAATAACCTATTCTTTTCGTTCACAACATAGTTTTTTAGTTCCTGAACTTGCCATACATTTAATTTATATTACTTTTAAGATTAGAGTGCATATCTTTTTTATCATTAATTACTATGCTTGTGAAAATAAGCATTATATATTTGATTTAATAAAATAAACATGAATTCTTGTTCTTAAAAATTCTTGTTTTTCACTAATTTTAATAGGTTTTAGAGATTAGGAACAAATCACCCATTTTTGTATACGATCAATGTCTTTTTTTACACGGTTTTTTTTTACACGGTTTTTTTTTACACGGCTTCTTCTGGAACCAATCTACCGTGTAAAAACAGACTTAGGTGTACACGGTTAAAAATTGGAGCCAAAATTTTAAACCATTCGCCGTTTTAAGGATTTTTTTTTAACTTTTTTGTAATAAATTCCAAACCTTTCAATTACCTACACTAAATTTAATTTTCTTGCGGTTTAGATTTAAAGCTAAAATAAATAAAACGTCTAAAATTCTTTTAATTTTCAACTACTTCTGAAGGTTTTTTCAAGTCATTGAGCTTTTCTCGTTCCATTTTTGTGTGCGCCGTAGCTCAGTGGGTAGAGCAGCCGACTGTGATTTGGAGTGCGAGTTCGAATCCTGCCAACTTATAGAAATGTTTTTTATGTTTTTTAATTGTTAAGACATTTCTGGTTTAAAATTAAAACTCTTTTCTTCACTCTGAAAACTGGCACAATTCTATACCAAATTTGGTTTAAATTTAGGTTCAAATTTTTAGCCGTGTAGAGAAAAACCGGAAAAATTTAGAGCTGAATATTAATTAAAGTCCAGAGCAGATCTGTTAAATTTGATTAGCAATTAGTAATCAATTAATTATACGGCTTTTTTTTTATTGGTATTGATTACTTTAATTGTTTTTCAAGCTTTGATTACTTTTGATAATTTTATTTTTTTTTGTTTTTTTATTAACTTTGATTACTTTTGATAATTTTATTATTTTTTTTTTTTTTATTAACTTTGATTATTTTTGATTTCTTTCACTACTGTTGATGTGTATATTTATGTGCTTCTACAACCATCCATGCTTACTCCAGCTTACAGTAAGGAGTCTTTATTCATTTCATGAACAAGTATCATGGTTCCTAGTGTCCGATGCTTACTTACAATAAGTACAAACTGCGAAAAGCTTGACGGTCTTAACCTGTTAATTTAAAGATATAAGCCCAACAACTCGTTTATCGGAAAATGGGTTGTATGGGGGCTATCTGATATATTGTTGTAATCTTACTGATTTTCACTATATATTTAATAAGTACAAAAGCTGCACAATTTTACGTTCCCAGCCATTTAATTGCAGGAGTTATTACCCAAACCCCATTTATCAAAACAATCGGTTGTTTGGGGGCTATGCGTTGTATTGGTCCCATCTTGTTGGTTCTGACAAATGATTAATACATTACAAAATGGCGACCCCATACCAAATTTCAGCGAGATATCTCTAAAACTGAAGGGACTAGTTTTGCGTTCAAACAGACAGAGGGACGGAATGCGGACATGGCTAAATCGACTCAGCTCATCGCCCTGATCATTTCGCTATACTTATTGAGTCTATCTCTTCCTCTTATACTTACAAACATCGGACGAAAGATTATAATACCATTTCAGGTTCATGAAAGGTATGAAAAGGTATTTCAGTGGTAGGTTCAGCAAAATAGAGTTAACATGGTATATATATAGATACGCCAATTTCTATGACATTTTCGAGTTAACCAACACAGTCAACAAGCACCAATCCCTTGGAAATATATAGAAAACACTCCTTGTCGGGTATATAGAAACAACTTTAAGGCGACAGCCGAGTGTTCAGGCTGAAAAGCAGAAATGGGAATAAATATCGAAAGTAGCTAAAAGCTAAAGATATCAAATTCCAATTTAGTAATTTTATATTTGCGTACTTACTGGCCTTATACATATGAAACGGGCTGTATATAAATATAGCCTATACTGTGTGTTTCCAGCAAACCTTCGGAGTTGTAAAAAAGTCAGAAAGGAGTCCTAAGTAGAAGAGCTTATGTTCTTTGTGAGCTCATTTATGTGTCCAAAATGGATGTGTTTCCCTTTTTGTGATGATCGGCCGATATGAGCCTGATTTCAAATGCCATAAAAGCCTGCATGTGTGTGACACCAAGTGACCCAATAAGCAGCTCATGTTCGGCACTTATTGGTCTCTAAAAACACTCCGTTGGAAAGCTTTTTCGTAGTAATTAACAACTCTGGGCTTTTTGATTCTGCAGACTCAATCCATTCAAAAATGTGTCTGAAGCACTCACACTTAAAATGTAGATGATTGGAAATGTACAGAAAATCTGGGGCAGCACGACACTTTATAAACGAAGACGTAGTCAAATTTGTATTTCAAAGAAAAAATTCCAAATATAAAGAACATACTTGACTCATACTTTTCATTACATTGGCGTTATACAAGACTCCTTTATTATTTTGTATTTATGTACATCTGTGAGAAAGTAAAGTAAATGCAAAGTCAACTGCGTCTGCTAAAGATGATTTCTTACGTTGTACATGGTGTTAATTTTGATTTTACAGAAACAAAAATTAATACTTCCCTTAAATTTCACGAGCTTGTATTAAAATTAACACGATTTTGTTTAAAAGCAAAAAAAAAAATGTAATTACGCAAATAAACTTTTGTGAAGAGAAGACCGGTAAATTACTGAGTACGAGTAGATATCGTCCCATATCCGAGTTAACAACAACTCTGAAAAATTTCAGAGTTTCCCGATGTCTCATGAGTATTTACATATAAAATACAAAGTTTCTCAAAAAGTATTAACGCAGAAATGGGACGATACGAGTACCACAGAACTTGTACTTTTAAATTTAATAATAATGATAATTTGGCGCGATAACCCTCCGCGGAGATTAAGAGCGAGATTCTCTACCAATTCGTGGTGTGCTGCCAGTGCAGATGAATTTTTGCTCAGAACTTTTTTATGGCAGAAATATACTCGGAGGGTTTGCGACTTTTTTCCAAACATTTAAATGTTACTAGTGCCGTCACTTCAACCTGCGACCTTCGGTGTGTTAGGCTAGCAACACTATCAACACACCACGCCTGCTACTAATTTCGAAATCGAAAGTACAAGTTAATGTATTTAAGACGTATTTCCAAGTAGTTTTTATAATGATTACTAACGTAATGATTACCGGTTTGATTAATTATTTTTCTTGAGAATCCATTTAATGATTGATTACCATTACTTTCAGTATTTAAAGATTATTTTCTAATTAATTAAAAAAGTAATCAAAAAAAAATAATTATTTTTTACGATTATTAAAAAGAAATAGGGGGAAAAAAAAAGTTTTTTTTTTGATTATTTTAGATTTTTTCAGTATTGCTCTGTAGAAGCACATAAATTACACATCAACAATGCTGAAAAAAAAAATAAAAAAAAAATAATAATCAAAAATCAAAAATTATAAAAAATAAAAAATAATAAAAAAAAATATAAAAAATTCAAAAATTAAAAATAATCAATAGTAAGTTTTTGATTTTTTCTAATCGTAATCAATTAATAATTGCCTTTTCTTCAAAAACAATTAAAATAATCATTATCAATTAAAAAATCCGTCTAATGAATTGATTATTAATTACTAATCAAACTTAACAGGTCTAGTTTGGTAGAACATTTTTATCGATTGTGAATTAATTCCCAAAGCAATAAAAAGTGCTAAGCACTCATGCTGAATGCACTCATGTCAAAACACTCTGCTCTAAAAAAATAATATTGATTATTGGATGCTGGCAGATCCCATAATCATCTCAGATATAAAGTCGAAAACGTCATTCGTGGTTAATCATTGCAGAGGGTAGCCTATCGGCTTACAGATCTAACATAGCGTTTACTAAAGTGAAAGGAAATTATCTAAGAACTAAATTGGTTCGGCTCAACTACATATGTAGGTGAAACGATTTCTTTTGCGAAAAGTAAGTAGAAGTCTGTGCTCTTCAGCTATACCAGACCAGAAGTCGCCTTTCAAGCTCCCCCGCTCATACATGTATCGTTGCAACGCATTGATTCACAAAGTGATTTCATGTGGCATTTCAATGGACCTTAATGTTGTCCAACTAAACTTTTCCTAAAAACAGTGGCTAACAGTCAGCCAAACAAAACCATAACTGTGCTCCAAGAGAGCAGGAGTGAAGGCACAGTTGCAAAATCATTAGCAATTTCTTCGTCATGGGCGATACGTAGTGCTCTCAATCAGAAAACAGAAGCTCAGTTACCCAGCTACAATGTTAAATACTCTGGAAATGTTAGTGCGGACAATCAATATCACGAAATCACTTGCGAGTAAACGAATGACCAAAAAGTCAAGAAAAAGATATGGAGAACCAAAACAAACAAAACAAAAAGTGTTCATAATTGAACTTGAAAAAATCAATTGACTGGCTTTTTACTATTTTGGAAAGTCTGCTTTTCGTATCGCTATCTGAATAATTTTATCCATTTCCCTACCACCAACCACTCTTTGTTCGTGTAGACGCTTTATTTATAATGCCAATTGAAAAGAAATAATGTAGGGTAAAAGTGACAATAACGTGTAAAATTGATGCAAAAGGGAAGCGCGAACGGCCTAAAACAAACAGTTTATTGATGGATTTGAATTAATTGATAAATAATTACTAAGTTGAAATTAATTACATTTGTTGTTATGTCTGCTTTTGAAGTATATTTGGATGTAGATAATGAAATCGTAAAGGTGGGTTTTATAGCCTCTGGATGACTTATTCTGCGTGATACGAAAATATATAAACTTAAGTTTATAAATTTCTAGAAGAGTCATTTTGTTGCTGTGAAATTTGGTTATCTCAAGGTAAGACTAATTCTGGTTCTTCAAGATAATCAACTCACTTCAATCGCTTTAGTTTTGATCGGTACCAAAGAGCACGGAACAACGAAGTGTTGGAATCGTGATGTCTTCCATGCTTCCAGTTCGGCGGAAGGGATTTGGTCTCCAACTTCCTTACTACATTAAAAATCACCATTTTCGCTGTCTAAAAACGAATTTGGTTATTGAGTGAAGTTTAGTGTATCTGGTAGAAGGACTAGTTCAATCATTTCAGTATGGTTTTGGTAGAGAGTTCAAAGAGCGCAAATATTGGTATGAAGAAAAATATGTAGCTGTGAAAACAGAAACTAAACTTATGGAAGGCGAGTTTCATTCTTTAAAAGTGTGAAAATTCTTTTTATTTGTTCAATTGAAGAAAAGTTTGATCGAAATTATAAAATTTCAGTGGCCAAATTAAAGCCGAAGTCCCTTTTATACATTCACTACGTAAATTTATTGATATTTTGGAATATATGTAATAGAAATAAAATAGAAACTCGAAGTGGATTTTGCCCTGTGTTGGGACCTGGGTCGGAATTATGCTAAGATTAATTGCCCACACATGCTGATGTGGCCTGCCAGTTCAGTAAAATGGAAAACTTACTCCTTGCAACACTGCTTCTAACAAGGTAACTATCAAACCTAGAACAAACCCTCTTTAAACTCTCAAAAATTAGTCAAAAAAAAAAACTTTTTGATATACCAGTCTGTTAATGTGATAAAAATGCGTTAAGCAGATGTGAACATGCGATACCAATTGATAGGACGCATTTCATACAAAACCAAAGAAGGGGTTGATCAATGACAATGACTCCATATGGATGGAAAAATTAAGAAAAAAGTCTACAATCTGAGAAAGTTCGCCTAGAATCGGATATGCTTCTGCGCGAAATGACGAAGAGTACATTGCATCTGAAGAGTCCATATTGAAGAGTACATTCCATCTCAATAATATGTCAGCAAAATTTTTTCATATCGCTTTGTCCTACCAAACAACGTGCCAAGGGCGATAAAGAACCCCCTGCGGGTTCGGGGAGTGATTTTGTCGCCACAAACAACAACAAGAACAAAGATAGAGAATTAAACATTGGAAGATTATAGTATCATATCTTCTGAAACAGCTAGCCAAGATATTGCTGACGGGAGTGCCACAAAATCCCCAAAAAAAAAATCCCCAAACACAAAATCCCCAAGGAAAAAAAAACCCCAAAGGGGTAATCCCCAAAATCAAAATCCCCAAAGTAAAAATCCCCAAAATCAAAATCCCCAAAGAAAAAATCCCCAAAATCAAAATCCCCAAAGAAAAAATCCCCAAAATCAAATCCCCAAAATCAAATCCCCAAACAAAATTTCCATGTTTTGAATAACTAATATTACCGTATAAAAAATGGCAAAAAAATTGTTCGATCTGAGCTAAAACTCGTATTTATGTATGTATAACCATATTTTAATTTTATGACTATACTCGTACATATTTTTACCTATGCATATAGCGACTTTAAAAAATATGCCATTGGTTAAAAAAAAATTATATTAGTGGAAACAAAGGGTTGGGTGCCCCAAAATATAACCCTATATTTTGGAGTGTTTCAGACACCTTTAAAGAAAATTTCTCACGAACTCAAAACTTGATCGAGGCTTGGCACCGTAGGCTTAAAATTATAACAGGAACAAAAAAATGTGGTGTATATGAAATGATAAAACATTTAGGTAAGGAAATGATTGAGGTTAAAACAGAAATAGAGAGGATACGATCAGGTTCAGATATAAGAAAAAATAAAAAAATTTGGAGCGTGCCAAGAAAATAAAAAAAGTGGTTAAAAGTCGTTTGGATTTACACAAACTGACTTATTTGAGATCAATATTGCACTGTGTAATTAGTATTAAGATCTTTCAAGTTTTTTATATGAATGTATGTAAAGGCAATTGTTTGTGGTGTAGTATATTTTGTTCGGTTTAAGCTGATATTGTCATAGTATGTACTATGTTTATAAGTATTTAAATGTTTGTGAAATCATAAATTTTTTTACACTTATTTCAAAAACAAAGAAGTTTGTATTTACTACATATATGACTCACTCTGTATTATATGTTTAGTTATTATGTATGGCTATGTACTGCATTTTCTTCCATTTACGATTACCTATTAAATACTTGTTAATTCGTTATACATTGTAGTCGTTGGCCTGTGGTAGCAAATTTAACGCATTCGCATAAATAAAACGCCATATATTTTTTATATTGAATTAACAAGTTTAATTATTAGTTTGATTTAAATAGATTTAAATGGTAGAATGGATGAATCGAATTAATGTCGAATTAATGCTGAATAGGTTTATTTTGCTTTGGTTTCTCCGATTGCTGGCCACCGACTGACTCGTGCCAAATGCAAGCAAACGGATCAAGCGCGTAGCGGCAAAAATGTATATAAATTTAAAGTATGAAATACATATGTATGCATGTATTTACGTACATACATATGTATGCATACGTGCAATGCAATTTCAACTGATGTTTAGTACATAAAGAATATGGCAAACATAAATACAAAGATAAATGAGGTTTAGTGAGGAAATGAAATATGAAGTTATGATGACCGTGTAGGAAAAATGGGCGTTCTGCGACATTCCCACCCCCGTGAATCAACCCAATTCACCAACATCAACATCCAGAACAGCCAGTTTTGACACTGCACGACGCTTTACTCCAGATGTAGTTTTGATATCAGCTTGTCGGATCTCACCATCGCGCCCTGGATATACCTCCTCTACTACACCTCGACACCATTCTCTTCGGGTCGCAGATGAATACTAGATCGCCTTTTTTCAACGGCGTTGATCTTTGGCACCATTTTACTCGGCGTGTGAGAGTGGGAAGGTATTCCATTATCCAGCGTTTCCAAAAGTGGTCTCTCATTTGACGAGCTATGCGCCACTGTTGACGTAAGGCATATGTGGTGGCTATATCTTCGTTCGACCCGGGCGTGTTGGCGGTATTGGGTGAACCCAAGAGGAAATCATTAGGCGTTAGAGGTTGTTCTTGGTCTGCGTTGATCGGCAAGTGCGTAAGTGGCCGGGAGTTCACAACGTTCTCCGCCTCAATAAGGAAACAATTGAGCGTGTGTTCCCGTGGAGCGACCTCTTTGAGTGTTTGGCGTAGAACTCGTTTGACGCATTGGACCATGCGTTCCCACGCTCCACCTTCAGCTGGGTTAAACGGTGAGTTGAATACCCAGTCAACACCCCTTTTTGACAATTCGGACTGTATGCGTTCGCAGTCGAAGACTTCGTTAAATCGTTTTGCTTCATTGTTGACTCCTACGAAGTTCTTGCCATTATCGGACCTCAAGCGTATAGGCACACCGCGACGGTTTACAAAGTTTCGGATGGCAAGGATGCAGGAATCCGTACTGAGATCGTGCGCTATTTCGAGATGAACCGCTCTTACGGTGAGGCATGTAAATAGGGCCACCCACCTTTTCTCTGTGCTTCTTCGCACTGTCACGTTCAACGGACCGAAGTAGTCCAATCCCGTGTAGGCGAACGGCCTTACGTAGGATGTGACCCTGTCGACGGGTAGCGGTCCCATGAGAGGAGGTTTCGGAACTGTCTTACGGAGGCGACAAACTTGGCAATTGGCGATGACCTTCCGTAGTAGAGTTCGCAAGCGAGGTATCCAATATACCCGTCGGATGGAGCATATGGTAGCCTCAATATTTTGATGACCCATGAGAACGTGGTGATGCGCGGCTATTAGTTTTGAAAGCTCATTGTTTGATGGCAGTATTATCGGGTGTCTGGCATCTATCGGAAGCCAGCTTGCAGCGTCAATGCGGCCGCGCACTCGTAGGACACCTTCTTCGTCGAGAAATGGCGATAGTTGCATCAATGGACTACGCTGAGCTATATCGAGCCCATCACGGATTTGCTGGATTTCCGTACCGAACTCTTCCCCTTGCGCGATTCGGCACAGAAGACGTGTTGATACTTCGAGATCACGGGCAGTTAAACCATAGGACTTGGAAACCTGAATACGGCGGCGACATAAATCGGTAAATAAAATGACCCAGGCTGTGGTTCTGACCAACCTGCAGAGAGACGAGAAGCGATTAAATTTAATGAAATCACTACTTACGATGATCAAGGCGTATTGTGGTCGGAGCTCATCCTCGGGATCTTCATGTTCGACTATGGTGACGTCTTCGGAAGGCCATGCGTTTTCTTTCTGTCGTAGGAACGAAGGACCACAAATCCAACGGGCAGTTGGAGTGAAGTTAATTTTGCTGTTAAACCGCGTGGCTTCATCAGCGACGTTGTCGGCGGTGGGAATCCACCTCCAGTTGGTTACTTTCGTGGCGGCTAAAATTTCAGCAATCCTATGCTGGACGAACGGCTTGTACCTTCTACTTTCACTGCGTACCCACTTGATGACTGTTTTCGAATCACTCCAGAGGAAGCAGTTATCGCTTTTGAGAGTGTGCTCTTCTCGGATAGTTTGCAGCAGGCGGGAGCCCAAAACGGCTGCTTGCAATTCTAGGCGTGGTATTGTTAACGGCTTCAAGGGTGCGCATTTGGACTTCGCACATATTAGTGTAATTTCTATTTCACCCTGGCGATTTGTGGCTCGCCAATATGCTACAGCGGCGAAAGCGTTCTCGCTGGCATCTACAAAGATGTGTAGCTGCAAGTCTTCTGGTTGACCATTGCGGAAGTAAAATCGTGGAACGGCAAAATTTGTTAGGTTTGGTAATTGTCTGCGCCATTTGTCCCATAAATCAGCAATACTATCGTTCACTGGTTCGTCCCAGCTTGCTTCGTGTCGCCAAACCTCACGCATTAACAGCTTAGCGCCTATGACGAAATGCGAAAGGAAGCCTAGTGGGTCGAATATCGACATGACGACACTTAGCAACTCTCTTTTGGTAGGGCACCTGTCACCACTCAGTACGGCTTCGCTTACTTTGTTGAATTTGATGTTGAAGTAGAAGCAATCTGTTTCAGGATGCCAAAATAGACCCAACACTCTCTCTGCAGTCATGCCTTCCTTCTTGTCGAGGGATTTGATGACACCGGCTCCACCCAAAGTATTGAAAACAGCGGGTGAATTTGAAGTAAAATTGCGTATTTCGAAGCCTGCATCCTTATGTATAGCAATTACTTGGGATGCGATGGCGATAGCTTCTTCTGCCGTACTGAAACTATCCACAAGGTCGTCCACGTAGTGATAGTCTACGATGGCCTTTATGGCTCGCGTCGTTGCGTTATCCCCTTT
This sequence comes from Merzomyia westermanni, assembly GCA_949987695.1. NCBI lineage: Eukaryota > Metazoa > Arthropoda > Insecta > Diptera > Tephritidae > Merzomyia > Merzomyia westermanni. The sequence goes on along the minus strand of OX465291.1, from coordinate 40,062,220 downwards.
GTTATGCTCCAGCGCGTTTCGAGTTTTGACGTAATGTGCGGCACAGGGTGAGCAGGCTGCTCCGAACGTCATAACGCACATTTCGTAGATGTCAGGTTGTCTTTTCGTATCTCCATTTCGCCATAAAAATCGTTGTGCACATCTGTCCTCGGGGCGGATAACGACTTGGTGAAACATCTCTCTGATGTCACCACACACCCCAATTGCACCTTCACGGAAGTGGAGAATGATGGACGGCAGTGGTCTGTACTCTTGTGGACCTTTAAGGAGGTGGCGGTTTAGAGATACACCTTGGACCTCGGCGGCAGCGTCGAAAACGATTCGCAGCTTGGCAGGTTTGTTCGGGTTGACTACTCCGAAATGTGGTAAATACCAAGTTAGCGGCATGGTAGAGGTCACCTCAGCTTGTTTTAGTTTACGGGCGTAACCTTTCTCAACATAGGAATCAATCATGCGTTTGTAGATTTCGGCAAAGTTTACGTCGCGACTCATACGCTTCTCTACGCTCGTTAGCCTTCTGAGCGCCATACCATAGCTATCGGGCAGTTGAACGTTGTCTCTGTCCCAAGGAAGACCAGTTTGGAACCTCGAACCAACACGGACTGTCGTGGACTTCAAAATCGCTCTTGCGCGAACATCATCTTTACTCTCAATTGGCGGTGCGGATCGAACTCCAAAACTTTCCGTTTCGAAAAACTCGGCGACCATGCTATGAAGCTTTTCGTCCGGAGACATGTGGGTAAAAAGGCACGTTGATGGTGCTGGTAATTCTTTTCTGGTTGGGCCGAAGACAACCCATCCCAGTTCCGTGTTGGCAGCGAGTGGTCCATTTTGTCGCATGGCAATTGTTGTGGGCGCTAGACCCAAATGGCAGTTGTCTATACCAATAAGTAGTCTAGGTACCACGCCCGTTTGTGGCTGAATTGGCAATTGTTGCAAATGTTTATTATCGCACATTAGATCGTACTTACTCAGACTTTGGGACGGTAGCTGTAGGTTCTTGACGGCGTATACATTGCTCAGTTTGTGACGTTTGTCCATGCCGGTACCACTAATGAATAGGTCAACTAAGGTGGCAGGCTCTTGAGCTGTGTGACCCCCGAACCACTGGACGTGGAGATGGTTTGGACGTCCACGCAACTCAAGCTCATTTGCGAGTGTGTCATCGAGCATAGTAATTGATGAACCTTCATCAAGTAGGGCATAGGTATCAATGCGGTGACGTTTACCATACAGTGTCACTGGTAGGATGCGGAATAGTAGCTTACTCTCTGCGGCGTTTGTTGCACAGCTTAACACTGTAGCTTCTGACTCCGTGGACGATTGTTGATGATGATCGACTTGTGTCTGTTTCGACGACGGCTGTGATGAAGCAACACGATTGGTATTGTTTGCAGGTGGTGGTGCTGGCGGAGGTTGAGGTTTGGCTTCGTGGAGCAACTGGTGGTGGATACGTTTGCACCCATATATGGCGCACTCTTTGCGCTGTCTGCAGTTGCGTGTAGTGTGACCGGTATTGAGACAGGCAAAACATAGGTGGCGGCTTTTTACTTCTGCCCACCTACCGGACACTGGCTTCTCTGTAAAGCGTTTACATTCTGGTACTTTGTGCGGACCCTGGCATACAGAACATTTCTGCGGCTGTTGTCTTTCATCCACATGAAGAATCACCCGGCGCTTCGGCTCACGATTGATAACTTGACTTTCATCATATACGGTGCAAATAACGTTGGCTAGCAAAGTGAGCCATTCACTGAAATGTGACACTGTAGCGCGAGGCTGTATTGTGGCAGCATACCTACCCCAATCAATTCGCTTGCTCATCGGAAGCTTGGCAATAAGCTCATCGAGTAATATTGGATTTGAAAGGTGATGCTCGGCACTGGCTGACTGTAAGAACGCACAAATATTTTTTACCTTAATGGCAAAGGGAATCAGCTTACTCAATGCATTCTCGGAAATTGGCGAAATTTCTTTAACTTGCAACAGCTGGCTACGTATGAGCTGTTCCGGGCGACCATATCTGAATTTAAGCTGATCAATAATACACGGAACATTGCTAGGGTGAATAAGCAATGACTTGACAGTCTCACGAGCATCACCCTTCAAGCACTTTTGCAATCGTTGGTTGTTGTCGAAGTGGCTATAATTATAGGCGGCAGTAGATTCATTAAAAGCTGTATAAAACACAGGCCAGTCTTCTGGCTGGCCGCTGAACTCGGGAAGTTCCAAAAGTTTTCTTGGCATGAACGAATTTTGATGTGGATATTGCAGACTGTGCATGTAACCACTGTTTGCAACGGGCGGCATTGAAAAATTTGGCATTTGTGTTGGAATTGATGAAAATGTTCCATTTGTATGGAAGGCACTGTACAAATTATTTGTTGCCGAAGTTGTTCCACAAATAACTGGCTGATTCGTGGAACTGTTGCGTACTTCGGCGAACGGCTGGCTCGCGCTTGAATTTGCGCGTGATTGTGCAGCTACGGGCGGTGCTGCTTGCGTTGACTGTGGCGGCGGCGGCGCAGGCTGCGACCGAGCAACCATGCTGCTGGCGTAGGTGACGGCAGAATTTCTGCTGCTATGCAGCGCTGCTCTTAGGGCGTCGTTTTCAACGTCACGCTCGCGTAACTGTTCTTGCGTGGCTGATAGGTGGGCTTCCAATAGGGCTAGCCGTTTCTCCATGGCCAGGAGATCGATGGCTTCATTGGTTGCACTATCGTGCACGTTGTTACTGGGAGTTCCAGTGGCGCTGGAATCCTTGGCTGGCATATTTATTGCGTGGGCAGACGCTTCGTTGGCTGGTGTATTATTTGTTGGAACTTCGTTGGCATCCAATAACTCCTCTTCAATTGTAATCAAGTTGTTTTCCATCAGAACACGATTTGTAGGCGCAATCAATGTGTTCAAGCGCGGACTCCTACGTGGTGGAGAGCGCAACATCTGTCCTTTGACGACGACAGTATCGAAAAATATTTTTTGAGAAATGGCGACTGAATAGAAACGCGAATACTTTTCGCGAATTTAAGCAAAATAAAATTGTAGTCGTTGGCCTGTGGTAGCAAATTTAACGCATTCGCATAAATAAAACGCCATATATTTTTTATATTGAATTAACAAGTTTAATTATTAGTTTGATTTAAATAGATTTAAATGGTAGAATGGATGAATCGAATTAATGTCGAATTAATGCTGAATAGGTTTATTTTGCTTTGGTTTCTCCGATTGCTGGCCACCGACTGACTCGTGCCAAATGCAAGCAAACGGATCAAGCGCGTAGCGGCAAAAATGTATATAAATTTAAAGTATGAAATACATATGTATGCATGTATTTACGTACATACATATGTATGCATACGTGCAATGCAATTTCAACTGATGTTTAGTACATAAAGAATATGGCAAACATAAATACAAAGATAAATGAGGTTTAGTGAGGAAATGAAATATGAAGTTATGATGACCGTGTAGGAAAAATGGGCGTTCTGCGACATACATACATACAATTTCTTCTGAGTTTTAATTCAAAATATATCTATAATAAATATAATGGGGATTTCGTGTTGGGGATTCTGATTTTGGGGATTTTGATTTTGGGGATTTTGATTTTGGGTATTTTGATTTTAGGGATTTTTCCTTTGGGGATTTTGGTTTTGGGGATTTTGATTTGGGGATTTTGATTTTGGGGATAATGTGGTAGACCCATTGCTGACCCCAAAAAACTACACCGAAATAGGAAGCAATTGCGGAAATAGCACATAAAGAGGATTATCATTCCCTAAATGCACAGGATTTTGATGGCCGGAAGGACATGACTTTAGTTCGTAAACAGCATGGCCCGAAAGGCTCTAGAGCACATTACAGTGGTAGAAGAACCAGGAAGTCGTTAATTTTGACACTTTATTCTTGAATTAAGTAATGGCGAAGCAATTGCGCAAGAATTAATAAATTTATTGACTGAGAGGAGATTTCATCCCTTTAATCTAAAAGCCATTGGGTTTGATAATACTGGTGCTATTAGAAGCTGGAAAAAAGGAGCCATTTCTAGATTTGAGGATAGTAACAGAAACCCTTACCGTGGGTCTTGAGTCTACTCCACGATAACGAGCTACCTCTACGGCACTTGATTGCATTCGTGGATGGAGGAATCTCGTCTCCTGAATCATACAGCGGACCTATTGGGAAACAACTCGAGAATTGTCAAAAATTTACAGTTATTTACAAAGTTATTGTATGTGAAATTCCGACCTGTTAAATTTAATTAATAATAGTAATCAATTAAAGTTTCATTTGGTAATGATTATTTTAATTGTTTTTCAAAAAAGGATATTATTAATTGATTACAATTATAAAAAATTTAAAAAAAATCAAAAATTGTCAAAAAAAATAAAAAAAAAACCAAATAACTGAAAAAAATTAAAAAAAAGTTGTTTTGATTACTTTTGATTATTTCTCATAATTCAAATATTTTTTATTTTTTTGATTATTTTTTATTTTTTGCAGTGTTGTTGATGTGTATATTTATGTGCTCTACAACAATACTAAAAAAAAATCCAAAAAAAATCTAAAATAATAAAAGTAAAGTTTTTTTTTTATTATTTTGATTATATTTGATTTTATTTAATAATCGTAAAAATCATGATTTAAAAAATTTTTTTTTTAATTAATTGGAAAATAATCATTAAAAGTTGAAAGTAATGGTAATCAATCGGTAAAGAGATTCTCAAGAAAATAATTTATCAAACCGGTAATCATTAATTAGTAATCATTATTTAACAGGTCTGGTGAAATTGCTGAAGTTGATTCAGCTGGTTAGGTTTTGCGTCACACCCCTGCATTCGTAATATTTTAACGAACAATAAACATCCATGACCTGCTTTGTTATCATCCCTATATTCATTAAAATATTTACGTAACTAAATTTAAATATTATGCAATTTACTCTTAACTCAATCAAGTTACGCATATAATTGTTTAACTATAACTTCTTTTAGGTGCGAACCAAGGTTCTAGTGAAAATGTAGCTTTGACGTCATCAACACAGGTGAATGTCATTGGAAACTTGAATTCGCCGAATCATAGCCCAACCTCAGCTACATCAACGCAACAGCACATCGACGATGGTTATCAGCAACAACAACAACAACAACCACAACAGTTACAACAATCAACCAACGATAACAGTAACACACATCAAAGCGCAAGTGGAGTTGGGTGTGGAGCGAATATTACCACACAACCCCCACGACAAGCGACAACAACAAACGAATATATACCAACACCAAAATCATCACGTACAAGTGGTGGAGGGGGTACAGCAGGAGGAGGAGGAGGAGTCGTCGGCGGTGGTGCGAATTCACCCATAAACATTGTCAGCAATCAGGCGATTAGTGATGATACAAACATAGCAACAACAACACAATATTTCAATATTGATTGTAGTGTTATAACTGAGACCCAAGAGCATATCATCGCAGATGGTGTTGGTATTTATGTAGTAGATAATAATACAACAGTAATAAATAGCAGTATTGTCACAAATAACAATAACAGCGCAAATAGCCCTGGCATTAGTCATATTGGGAATGATAGTAGCAACGGTAGTGGCGGCAGCGGTGGCAGTGCTGGTCGTACAACACAAATCACAGCAACAATTGTAACTTCAACACCTTCAGTATCTGCCACAACTGCGCCAACAACAGCAAGCGGTGCCAGCAGCGCTAACATTAACTCACTTGGAAATTCAGTCGCAATTATTATACCACCACGACAAGCGCTCCTCCCCTGGGGTCCACACTCACGCACATCCATAATCAACGTTTTACCATCTTATACACAAAGTTTGGTGGAAATGCCTTTAACACAAAGTACTAATCAAATGCCTGTGGGCGTAGGTGGTAGCAATGATATACCCGCACCACCCCCACGTCCAGGCGAAATTGTTATGCGTAATCTATTTAGCGATTTCACAGTGCAAGCGGAAAAGAAAATTGAATTGGTTATGCTTGAAAGTGCTGATAAACATCTATCCAAACTCTTGCAACGTGGTGAGGATCAACAATTCGATCAATTATTATCGGCGCTCGGTTCAGTTGCTGAACATTGTTTACCATCATTGCTGCATACGTTGTTGGCTTGGCATCGTCGTCAACTTTCGGATGGTGAAATAAAAAATGATCTCAAACGTTTGGAGAAAAATACGAGTGCACCCAACCCAAAACCACCCACCACAATCGATTTAGAATTTCAGCTACAACGTCGTGAAGCTGCTGTTGAATTCATATTTTGTTTAGCTCTAATTGAAATACTCAAACAATTACCATTTCATCCGGGTCATGAGGATCTCATACGGAATATTGAAAATTTAGCTTTCAAACATTTTAAGTACAAAGAAGGTTTACAAAATAATCCAAATGCTCACAATATTCATATGATTGCTGATTTGTATGCTGAGGTGATTGGTGTTTTGGCGCAGAGTCGTTTCTCGTCGGTGCGCAAACGTTTTATGAGCGAATTGAAGGAGTTGCGCGCCAAGGAGGCTTCAAATACGACAACGCAGAGTGTAATAAGTCTGCTGATGGGCATGAAATTCTTTCGCGTTAAGGTAAGTTTATTGATTTACGAGTCAAGTACATAAAATGTATTCATTCCCTCTAATATTTATATGCAGATGGTGCCAATTGAGGAGTTCGAGGCTTCTTTTCAATTTATGCACGAATGTGGTCAGTATTTTCTTGAAGTTAAAGATAAGGATATCAAGCATGCGCTGGCTGGTCTTTTTGTAGAAATTTTAGTTCCAGTAGCAGCGGTAAGTATCAGAAACTTAATAATTTATAATTGATGTTTATATTGTTTCGTTTGAAAGAGCTTCTAGGGCTGCGGCAGATAAAGGTAGGAGGCATAGAAGCTTAGAAATTGCAAGAAAATGTTGAAAAATGTTTGGAAGTGTGTGTTAAATGATCGATGATTAAATGAAATTTCGTAGTCTTTCATGTTGTTGCTGTCAGCAGTACTTCGCCCCGCCTAATGGGCACAATCATTATGAGAATTGTCATTAATTTCTTCTAACGGAAGTCCTTCTAACTATCGGTTTCCCTAGGGTTTGACCAGAGCGAAATTGAATCTGAGGGACTCTAGTCTTCCTTTGAAGGAAGCTTTCCTCTTTAGCTATTTCAGTTGGCTAACGTGGTTCATAGTTGATAACGTGGTTCATAGTTCGAGACCTAAGAGAGGTATCTACAGACTCAGTGTGGAGGTCATTTAGAGACTGTCTGTGTTTCCGTGGATCAAACCGCGGAGAGACGTGATGCCGGATCTCGTCATAGTTTTTAAGGAGATAACTCCTTATGTCAACGTTCGGTGGATCTTCATCCACCCCGTAGTCTACCATCCGTGCAAACACCTGTAGAAGTGTAGAAAATCACAGGTTGTACTCGGCATCTTATACCTATCGAAGGCCTTACACAGTCAACCAACCAACACTCCTTACTAACATAGAGAAAAATACTCTGTGATCATTATTCTTTGATTTCTATATCTCGAAACTCCATCCTCCACCAGAATGCTTCTCCAGTATCCTATTCAGGCGACTGCACAATAGGTACGGGTCACGGCTCTTTAGTTTAAGAGCCTCACACAACATTTCCCTCAGTTCCGTGGGCATCACTTTTGATAACTTGCGCGCCCCAAATACACAACGTTTATGACGTTCTTCTTCTTCTCTTGTCCACTTTAGCCTATTAGCTGTTATCAGCATTCACCTAAGTCCTTCCACTATTTGATTCCAGCTCAAGACCCAGAACCAAGACCAAGAGCTCAACTAACTTAGGATTTTAGATCATGTTGCAAATAACCAAGTAACATGCAATCCAAAAAAAAAAACTTTGATAAACATTATTTTACTTAATAAATAACCTTTCTGATTTTCTTTTTCCAGGCTGTGAAAAATGAGGTAAATGTTCCTTGTGTGAAAAATTTCGTCGAGCTGTTGTATGTACAAACATTGGATGCTTCAACAAAGTCTAAACACCGTTTGGCTTTGTTCCCGTTAGTAACTTGCCTGCTGTGTGTTTCGCAAAAAACTTTCTTCCTTTCAAATTGGCATTATTTTTTGGCAATGTGTTTAAGTAATTTGAAAAATCGTGACTCAAAAATGAGTCGAGTAGCGCTTGAGTCACTCTATCGCCTTTTGTGGGTATATATGATACGAATAAAGTGCGAATCCAATTCGGCGACACATTCACGACTACAAAGTATTGTAAATTCGCTATTTCCAAAGTGAGTAAATAACGCTTATATGAGAGAGAAAAAATTATATTTGATTTGTTTTAATTATGCCATCTTGCAGAGGCTCGAAAGGTGTTGTGCCACGTGATACTCCACTCAATATTTTTGTAAAAATTATACAATTCATAGCACAAGAACGTTTGGATTTTGCTATGCGTGAAATTGTTTACGATCTACTGTGTGTTGGGCGATCAATTAAGGTAAGTTAAAGTATTTATAAGTCTAAAACGAGCTCTACTTTTAATCTAAAGTAATATCTTACACTTTCATTTTCAGTTGATATTGAATCCCGAACGCATGAGCATTGGCTTGCGCGCTTTTCTTGTAGTAGCAGACTCGTTACAACAAAAAGACGGTGAACCTCCCATGCCACGCACTGTACCCGTTTTACCCTCCGGTAATACATTACGTGTCAAGAAGACATACCTAAATAAAATGCTGACAGACGATACAGCGCGTAGCATTGGTATGTCGACATACTTTCCACACGTGCGTCGTGTCTTCGTGGATATACTACGTGCATTGGACGTGCACTATGGACGCCCCTTAATGATGACCAATACACAAAATCAAAATAAAGAGCCTGACGAAATGCTTTCGGGTGAACGGAAACCACGTATAGACCTCTTTCGCACATGCGTTGCAGCAGTCCCACGTCTCATACCAGAAACGATGACTGCACAAGAGCTAGTGGATCTCTTATCTCGTCTAACCGTTCACATGGACGAGGAATTGCGCATACTAACTCATCAATCATTACAGACACTGGTTATGGACTTTCCGGATTGGCGTCAGGATGTCGTGCACGGTTACACACAGTTTCTAGTGCGCGATGTCACCGACACTTATCCGCAATTATTGGAAAATTGTACTCGTATGCTTTTTGTATTTTTAAATATTTGGCGTTGTGCAATAAACGTGAATGGCAATGGAAATACGGGCGTAGTAAATACGCTAAAAACTACAATTACCACGGTTGGTGTTGCTGCAAATGCGCCCACAAATGTTACAGCTGGTGGTGTTGTAACAGTTGGGGCGGCGGGTGGCGTAACTGGTGTAGGTGCAGGTAGTAAAGATACTGCAACAAGTCAACTATCGAGTGCTAGTAATGTCAAAAGCGTGAATACCAATTCAAGTAGCGCATCTAGCATAACTTCGAGTGGTATATCTAGCATAACACAGGCGACTGTTGTAAACATTGGTGATACGGCCAAGAAGAATGAAATACCGTTAATAACAACATTACATTTTGTTGAAGGATTCGCTCTCGTACTGCTTTGTAATTATCGACCATTCTTGCGCAAGTTGGCCGCAATGATTCTAAAGGAAGTGAAGAATTTGATGAAAGCTCTTGGTTTACCTGAAGCTGAGCCACCAGTGATCGATGTAATAGACAAATGTTGCCCACAAGTAAGTGAATGAAATATTTTTAATATATATGAAAAAAATCGTGAAAGTTTTTTTTTTTGATATGAGCAGTCCTTTGCCGAAACGCTTTGGTACGAGCACCTTAAACATCCGGCCCGTAGATTTTCGTCGCCTATCACCCCTAACTATCGCTACCTGGGGTTAGGGGTTTTGAATATGCCCGAGGTAGGCATACCGGTCGTAAGAGGCGACTAATATGCACAAAGGTAATGACGTGGAACTCGATGGTTGATCTACGGATATGATGCCTCTCACCTCTCATTACCCACCTTATCCTTCCTTACGGAAGGAGGGGTGACATGACCTAGAAGGTTTCACTAGTCATAAATCGCTACCACGACAGTCGGGCAGTACCGCTAGGGAGTACCGGAGCGTACCGGGTTCAAATCCGGCGAAGGACTGTTAATTCGACAACACTCCCCAAAACCTTCGGGGAGGGTTTTTGTCGTTACCACAACAACAACAACATCGCTACCAAATCGCATTCCCACAATAGCCATTTCTATCGTACAGGAATCACTCAGGTTTTCTTACCCGACCGAAGGCTGTAACGATGTAACACTGTTTAACTTCACTTGCAATTGGATGACTCCTACGGATATGTTATCTCCCAATTCTCTGCTTTCGTTCATGATTGGGCTCTGCAAATCCAAACATCTTTTGGCTTACAGATAGGGAGCCTACTCAATTCAACGGTTCAGGGGCACACAAGTCCTTCCCGTGACCGGGCTAGTAGCAAAGGTGCTAGTACCGGAACATACCCGATTCAATCCTTAAAGGACAGCCCATACACCCGTAACACTCCTATAAACCTTTGGGGAGTATTTCTGCGGCTACAACAACAGTCTATACTGATAGCTTAGGGCAATACAAATCATACATACATTTTCTTACCTGTAGCACTAATACATTCATAAACATAATCATTTCAGGTTTTAGAGAAATGCTTACCACATTTGCCACCTTCGGAAAAAACAGCTATACTCAATGCTAACGCTATCGATTTACAATGGATTGCCGAACGTACGAGCGCCGTTTGGATGGCTGGACTAACAGACGGTAAATCAAATATTTTGAAAAATAGCTGAACATTGACTAAATATATGTTCATTTAGTTTCATTAGATACATCAAAGTCCTCCACATCAACGCTCAATTTATCACAAGGTAGTACAACACACCAACAACAACAATTCGATCCTTGGTCTGTAGTGCTGTTTGGTTTTTTGGAACGTAATCGTATTCTGCAGCAATGCCCTTCTGCTGTTGCGCAAGCTTGGCCTATATGCTATTCACGTGTAACAACACTCTATAGTGTAATTGATCCGACGTACGTTTAAACTTTTCTCATTTTAATGTTTTCATTGTTAAACATATTAAAATCTAATTTCCTTTTACTTGCAGACCTGTTAGTGATAATCGCGCTTCATTACTGCGTAGTTCAGCACCAACTAAAAAAGTGCCCACAGAAAGTCAAAAAGATCTTTATTTGAAATTATGGCGTAATCAAGTGGCTTGTGCTATGCGTTTAGTGCCACAAATACCGAGTGTAGCGGTGCGATGTGCATCACCTGATTTAAGTTTGAGGTAAATGTCTCTAGTTCTTAGCTATAATAAAAAGTACCACTTTATCAAAATATTCATAATATAATCAGCGAATTATCGATCGTCCCACTGTACATTTTGTTATGTTTAAGCATTTAAGTTCATTACTTTTTTATTTTTATTTTCGTTTGCTTTTAATTTATGTTTCATTTATATCTACGTACATGACCATTATCTGGGTGTAATATACATACATACTATCTACATATGAAACATTGTTTAACATTTATCATAATTTTCTAAGCACGCATTGTAGTTCTAGATTAACTATATATTGTACATTTTTTATGGATGTAGATATATTTCAAGAACAAATTTATCACTTCATCATCACGATGCTTATTTGCATACAAATAATTGTCGTCATTATTGTATAAGTGTATTATAACCAAATGTATGTATGCGTAGTGGATTTTAGGGAAATCCGAGCATATTTAAATGTGCCATTTTTTGTCTAGTCGAGTAAGATGTACCATGTAAGAGACTACAATTTTATAACAATTCATATGTAGTTTAATTCGAAAAAGCTTTATGTCCACTTTGAACTGAATTTCAGTAATATCCCCGTTTTCCAAAAGCTTTGTTTTAGAGTAAATGTGGTGCTACTTGTTCTAAGATTTGACCCTTAGATGTTCGGTATGATAGACCACCACATACCTGCTATTCGGTTTTCATTTTAATTAGTTTCCTAATTTAAGGTCTCTAACTCTGAAACGGATCCAATTTTCTAAATGTCTAGATCCATGCCATCTGGAGGAATTTTGTTTACCACGTGTAGCATTTTCATTGCGTTCTGAACTGTGGTATTTCACGCCGCTAACTCTTCTAGAAGTAGCTTCAAAATATATCTAAAGATTTCCAATCTTGAACGAAATGGCTTAATGTCATAATATAGCATATATATAGGATTGAAATACTTTCGCTGGTGCCAGGATACGCATAGATATGAAAGTTGCCAAGAGTGTTACAAAGATTCTTGATCCTATTTCACAGGATCAGTTCTTAAAAACTGAAATGCTGAGTTTCCTTTCTTTACAATCCTTCCTAGAAGGGAAGAACATCATACGGTTTTTATCAAAGGATGTGCTGGAACAGCTGTTGTCCGTTTTCGTATAGAAGACATTAGCATTGACCAAAATAGGGCAACTTCCCTAAAAGTCTCGGGGCATCCCCGTTTCCTTTATAAATAGATTGGTCGCGGAATGTTTTCAAATCACGTTAACATCCTTTGTAGTGCACAATCTTTCATGTAGTTCACCTCGACTGACTTCCTCCACACCCGTGGAGCCTAGGGTGGGATCGGTTGAATAACGTATGTGCAGGTCCAGGCCTTAAACTGCCTTCTTAACTTGGTTTTTTTGCTTGGAGTAGTGTAGATCTACTTTAGTGTCTTGTGTCATATTTTATAGAAGATTATCTTGCAGCTTCACCATAGTGTAGGTTTGTAGGTATGTATGTGTATTTGCTTACATTCAGTATCTAACCAGACAACAAAACACCTTCACTAAATGTTGGGTTTGACAAGAGTCAAATTATAATAATTTGTTTAATGTTATTATTTAGTTAGCTTCTTCACTCATTACACCATTCGGTATAAAACTAGGTAGTTGCTAAATAACTCGTACCCTGCAAAAAACGAGGGAGTATCAGAGTACTCCTAAGAAATCCTTTTTCATAGAAAAAATGTGGTCCAATTTACATGGCTATGCCCTAGGGGAGGATCATCTATTCAATTTCGAAGAACTCCATTCATTTCACTTCTGAGTAGCCACGGGACAGTACGTCCTAAAAACTCCCAAAAATTACCCAATGGAGTGCTCAAAGAAAAGAGAGAGTTAGTAGGTGTACTTTTAAGAATTACATACTCCCTCTTTCGTTTTACTCTTGAGTACTCTGAAGTTATTGTTTGGGAGCATATAGGAAAGTACTCTTCCGTGGGTATTCCATGAAGAACTCAGAACCAAAGAAATTTAGTACTCCGAGATGGAGTAGGATATTCTTTCCTGGGACATTGCCATGTAAATTGGACCACCTTTTTTATATGAATGAGGATAAGTGTTGGAGTACTCTGATACTCCTTAAGAAGTATTCTTTACATGATTGAATAGGGTATTTCCGTCTTTGCAGGGTTACATTCCACCTAAAACACGGACGAACACACATACATATGTACATGTAAAATGAAATAAAAGTGAATGTTATACGATACATGAAAACATCCGTATCATAAACCAATGATCCCCCCTTCCTTTCACTTTAAAGTAAAGTCGCCTTTGAATTTCGTAAAAAATCTCATTACATGCCAGCGTTGTGTTGCCAATTTCATACTAATGAAAACAACAACCAAAATATCCAGCTACAAATCACTTAATTCATAATTTTAGTTTACAAGATCAATCGGACTCACGGTCTCTTTCCGATTCCTTGGATAATATACCATCGAACGTATTTGGACCCGAAGGCATTGTTACACGCTTTACGCTGCCGCTATCTTATGGCCGTAAGGAGGCACGACAGAAAAGACTTGGGTAATAATACAACAACAACAAAAAAAAACCGATAAAAAGAAAACAGAAAGTAATACTTAACACTTAAAGAAAAATTGTATTTATGTAGTTTCAATGCGCACATTATATTTGTAGTTGATTTATGCTAAGTAGTTTAGAACTGTAAAGCTGTTTTCATGTACAAAAGCTTTTCGCCTAGTAGTAAATTAGTTACTGACAAACAAATTGGAATTTGCAATACCATGGCTGAGTGGAAGATGATCATATGTTGTTGTTGTTTGTACCGATTTAATATGATCAGTGCAACCTGGTGCGATCTTTCACTTAGCCAGCGAATAGGGCAAAAGGTGTGTGACAAAATGATTAAGTAGTCTCAGTTTAGAATTACATCGAAAAACATATCGTGCTTCATACGATAATTTTTAGCTTTAATTAATACTTCTACCCTTAAATAAGCCCGTAAATATTTATTACTCCCGCTGTGCTATTTCCTCATCAACTTCATAAACCCGTATCGAGTGCACGTAGCAGAAAGACCTCTGATGAACCCCCCCCCCCCTTTTTTTTTTGTAGACTAGACGAACGTGACGACGACATGCACATGGAGACTGTCCACGCCTTTTTTGTATAAATTTTTAGTAGCTTGGAGGTTCTCATCCGAGGCTTGTATTGCTTTTCAATTGGAAGCTGTTTTAGGTGACGGGTCCTAAAACTGGAAGCATGAAATACGCTGGAAGGACTTCGTGTCACCGTCGCTCACTGTCATCGAATGTTTTGACTACCATATTGATGACAATGCTCGGCAAGAAACGTGCCGATTAGGCAGGTCGAAAGATTATACAACAACAATAAAGGCGAACCGATGGATAATAAACAGTAATAAAAACAACAAGAATTAGAGCAATAATGCCTAACAGTTTTCCAATTTCTTTCCTAACAACTTTATTGGGAGGGAAGTTCCAAAGTACTCTTGTCATTCCTTGCAATTTAATTGAATAAATTGCATTACGAAAGAATTACGGAAAGAAATTAAATCCAAACTCCGTAGTTTTGGAAAGTACAAAAATTACTTTCACGATCTTCAAAAAAAAAAAAACAAAAATACTTTTCGTATTAATTTAAGGATTAGTTTTTCCGATTACTTCTAATTTGTAATTATGCATTCTTGAGTTAGATTGCTTAAGTGCGCAGATATAGTTTTACTTTGTAAAATATTAATTTATAGTTATAACCTATTGGCATGCGAGCTTTGGTAGTGTAATTAAGAGCCTGTTCGTAAATGCAGTATGTGCAGTGTTTCCATTGCAACTAAGTGCCTTATTAATAAGTTATGATTTATGGGAAAGTCTGGGCCCTTAGTCTGTAGTTTTATTCGAATGAAAATTTGTTCGCTTTCGAGTGACTCGTACTCTTTAAAAAATGTTCGAATAGAACGCATTCGCTGTTCGAGTTCCATTCTGTTCCCTTCGGATTTGATTTAGCTTCCTTTCGATTGTACGAAATTTGGTACTCACTATTTCGAAAACATATGCCAAAATAGTCGAAAGTTAGAAAATTCTATTTGACAACAATTTAGCAAACGGAAATCCACAAAAATGTATTTTCTTATGATTAAAATAAAACAATTAGTGTTTTTTTTTTCATCAAAAAATAATTTTTAATATAATAGTTGAATGTTAGGTGAAGAATTGGAAAAATTCCAAAAAAAAAAAAATTTAATTAGAGGTATTTATGTATATATTTAAAAAAAAATTTTTATTTAATAAAGCTGCGAGCGCAGTGGTGGTCGAAATGCTTGTCACCTGGACTGACATGTCAAGCACTTAAGATTTATGCAATGGTCCGCTTCCTTCTCTGCGCTGCCGCGCATACTGCACTTACGTACGAGTACGCGTCCTAAGTTGTACGGTAGATTACTACGTTTATTCCATTAGCAAATAAAAAATATACAAATCTAGCCTTGGCTTACACATTAACAGCCTCTAACTGATTTTTTCTAATGCACTTATTAAAATTTTTCTTTGGCTTGAACTTAGAAAGAATTCCCATTACGCTGTGATGCTTTTGTCATGTAAAAAAGAATTTATTGCATTAAGTATTACACCCTTTGGCGGCGAACAATTTTTTATTGAGTTTTGCAAAGTTTATTATCCTTTTTTTTTTTTGTAATAGCAATTAATTTTATTAAAATTATTTCCCATTGTGTTGAGTTTAGTGGACGTCTCGATGTGCTAATTAATGTTTGTATGCACTTTGAAATTGAAGGATGTAAAGCAAGCGAAATTAAGAAAATATTTTTAGCTGTAGAGCATTTACAATTATTTTTGATTTTGTTTAAAAAAAAAAGAATTTCTAGGTATATACGACACAAGCATACATAACCAATATAATTAAATATCGTTTTAATAATTTAATATTTTCCAAACGCGTTCTATCTAGCTCATCCCCCGACTCTTTAAATGCCGATCGCAGTGATAAATCCGTAATGGGTTCAGCATCACCGCAAGCCCTTTATAAGCTGGTTGTACCATTGCTGCGTTGCGAGGTGGTTGATGTGCGTGATGCGGCAGTTAATGCGCTTGGCATGATAAATCACGAAGCTCTAAAGTAAGTGAAATTTAATTTTTATATGATTAGTAATGTAAATATGTATGTCATTAGGCCCAAAGTGAAAACGTGTGTTTCCCAGCGAGATGCAGTTTGTTTTGATAAATATAATACCTCACGTATAAGATTAAATACCAGTCAATATATTCTGCTCTATCATCTTTATTTTTTTTCTTTTCAGAGATTTAATGGAGGAGTTAGTTGTTTATATACGTGAAGCTGTCGATAGAAAACAGGAGAATATGCGCCGTCGACGTCGTCGTGATGCTTTACGGCTGCAATTGGTGCGGGTGTTGGAGAAAATAGCAGAAAATGGCACATTTGGTGTCAGGTAAGTAGATAAGCGCTTTAGGCAGCTAAGAAAAAAAAAAAAAAAAAATTCAATCTTAAATGACAGATAAGAAAAGCTCAAGAAAGATTTCGTTTATCAAAATTTCTGAGGTAGTACGCAGTTGTAAAGAAATTTCTACTACAATGTTTTAAAGTTTTTATGAAAACGAGCACAAGGCAACCCTGGTTATAGAAATAAATGGTATTCCATTTATTCTTGTAAAAGTTGCCAGATGACTTCTTTTCCGTGGAAAAAAGAATGTTGTTGCCACACTAGAATTAGGGCGTTAGTCAAAAATAATAGTTAATTTAAAACATTTTTTTACTTTTCATTTTTGTGTTTTTGTTTTAATTCCAATTCTGTACCTATCTAAGCTCTGCATATTTATATAAGTAGCTTATTTAAGTAAATTTTTGTATTATTTTATTTGGTTTGGCTCAGGTCTAGACGACCGTCTTGCTTAAAAGTTTTATAAATTATTTGTTCTATATAAACTGCGGGTGTGGGGCACCTTTACCCCTTATATGTATTATTTGGGGGCGAGCACTTGTATCTCTGAGGTGCGAGCGCGGGATTGGCCTCCTCATTTTCGCTTAAAACCCCCCTTTGGGATTGCAAAACATAAACTACTATATCTTTGGAATATTTCATAAGCCGGTTGCGAATTACAATAGCATGCAATTCAAATGAAATAAACGCAAGAAATAATTACAGCTTATGTCCCTTAAACAATACTTTTTGTAAAATAAATGTTATATTTGTTATACTGAAAACTATATTACAATTGAAGCTTAATGAACTTCTCGCCAATCTTCGACTAGTACGTTAGCTATTTTCTGTAAAAATTAAAAAAAATTCCGCTTTAAACTAAACTCTATTATTACATTAAGAAAACAAATATGGATTTCACAGTTGAAAGCTAACTAAATGATCCACCTCTATGCCTACGTAAATACGATTTAAGTCTCGTACGTGCCACTCTGCCCATGATTGACAATCTTCTAATTCGGATTATTTTATTATGCAAATCACAAATAATATTTTCAAAAGAGTAATTGTAAACATACATATACAGCTGTGTTAAATATAATAGCAGTGAAATTAAAATTTACATCGTTCGACGAAATAAGAAGAAGCTGTGGTTTTAATAATTTCAATTTAAAATAAAGCGAATTCCATAAAAGAAACCACTTAAAAAGAAATTTCAAAGTTTACACAAAGTTCAAAAAAGTGAATTAATTAATTAACTTTAAAAAATAGGCATCTTCAAACTTTTGGCAGAATTTCTAGAAAATATTTGAGTGCAAGTTAGAACTCGCTCAAAAATTTCCCTAAATTTACAGATTTTTTTTCATCAAGGGTGTTGAGTGATTTCTTCCATGAAGAAAAATTAATTTTGCATGGAAAAAAATACCCAACATCTTTCACAAAAAAATTCTAAAAATTCAGGGAAAATTTTGAGGTACTTCTAACTTGCACATTCTAATTGAATGAGCTATAAAACTGCGTACTCAAAAATTTTCTTAAAAATTCTGCCCAAAAATATTGAAAATTTGATGTAAATTTTTAAAAGTTTAATTAACTTGCCTGAACTTTGTGTAAACTTTGAAATTTATTTTTATGTGGTTTCTGTTATTAAATATATATTTAAAAGACAGCTTCTTTTTATTTCGTCGAACGATATCCAATTTAATTTCATTACTATTATATTGAACACAACTGTACATATGTATCTCGCTTTCACTTGTGCGAATTCTCCAGCCGACTAACATGACAGCTAACTTTTAGTCATACAGTTTTCTATCGAAAAGTTGTATCTACATTTTTTTAAACATCTTGAATTTCAGATTAAAGAAGTATTTGCACACAAAAAGATAAAATTTTTTTTCTTTATGAGAATTCTAATGGCATTTAGTCTGAAATGTGTGACAGGATTCCACTTTCAATGACACTCTAATATACTTTGAATTATTGTCAGGAGGAAACAGCGTGGTACATTGAAGCACAGATTTTTTCTTATTAAAAATAATCAGACGAGGTATTTGCTATAATCAAGAAAAACCGCGATGTTTATTGTAAGCGATCAAGGCACCATATTCGTAGAACAACTTTCAAGTTAGGATATTTTTCCACTCAGCCAAATATATAAAGATAGATAATATATAATATATGTACGTATGTTGCTGTATTTTTCTACTTAAATGTCCTCTTATACATTACAGCACTTGTGTTCTAGAACGTGATACGATGTCCTTACACCCTACATTTGTGGAATACATTGAAGGAGCAATTCAATATCTATTGGCCGAAACGGATAAGGACAATACCAGTATACGTGAAGTGAAAGCGCATTTTTGCAATTTCATACGTAAAATGATCAAGAATTTTTCATGTAAGTTTTATTTTGATGACTTTTTAATTTTGAAATGACTAGTAGGGGAAATTAGACAAGGTTTTTTGTTAAGAAAAATATGGGTAAAGCTGGGTACATGTGATAGGAAAATGTAGAAGTAAAAGGTACACGTTCTTTACATCATCGCGCTCTAACAAATCTTTCAGGACTTGAGAGTTTTTTGCATTTATCGCATTTTTTGAGAAGTTTTACAGATTTCATAAATACATACATACGTATTTCTCTATATTTGTATATTCATATTACTTTCACAAACTCATTATCGAAATTTCTTTTTTATTTTAAAATATTTTCTAATTTCAGTGGAATCTTGTGGCACACTTCTAACGCGCGAGCTAAAAAGAAATCTTTTCAATTTATTTGCCACGTGGTGCGGTTCGTTTTCAAAACCACTCGGATTTACTTCGCAAATTGGTCAAACTCCAGACGAAGAAAAATTACAATTTAGCGCTTTGCAGGTAACTGATTATATGAAATTATATAAAAAAAATATTGGATACTAAAACAAGAAAAATAAGTAAGGGAGTCTAAATTCGGGTGCAACTATCAGAGGAACTTTCGTTTTTTTTTTGCTATAAGGAACTTTGAAAGCCAAATAGAATTGACTTAAAATTTATTTTTTGCAGAGGTATTGCCTATTTTATTCCTCCTTTTAAAAACTGTTATTTAAAAGTCATATATTTCTGATTCCATGTAATAAATTGGCTATCAACCTTTCTCTTTTTTTAATAGCGTTGGAAAGTGAGTCCGTGAAATCTGCACACCATATTTCATTAAGATATCCTACAAATTTCTTAAATTATCGGGTTCACAGAATTACTTTCTTTTCTAGACATTCATTTTAGTAAAAGTTATATACAACTTTTTGCATTGTAAAGTCGAGACATGCTGTTTTCTATCCTTCTTCTTTATTATAAGTTACACACACACATACACACATTTACTTTCTATTTATAAGATCATACTAATAATACAGTTTTTCCACAATTTTCATTAATCAGGCACTATCCGCCCTACTTTGTTGCGGGCATATATTTCATACACCTTATCTTTCGGATTATGGTATAATTTATGAATGGCTGGACATGTTGCTGACTTCTAAAGATGAAAAGGTAAATAAATTGTTTGATAAATTTTAATATGATTATAAAGTAAAGAAATACTTTAATACTTTCACGACTTGGTGTTTTTTCTCTTTTCATTATATTTATGAGCTTAATTCTTAGCCTAAAACTTTTTTCTTTTTTTATATATTTTTCCAGATATATCTATTAGCTCGTGATACAGTTGTGTTATTACTTGAATCAAATCCGGATAGTGGCGTGTTATTAGAGTGGGTTATAGATCGTTGTTATACATCCACTTCCCGTGAAGCAGATGCTTGTTTCTTGGCACTTGCATCCATTTTTAGTGCAAGGTATGTTTTTATATATAAATTTTTACTTTATTGTGGTCTTTTTTTTTGTGACTCTTTTGTTGGTGGAAGGAGCCTCGAAATAAAAAAATTTACAAGGAAGGATGAGAAGGAAACACCATAGGGGTTGGTCCCTTTGCTTTATAATACGACCGACTATTGTTGAACACACCATGTCACTTTTGAGCTTATGTTAGGTTGAAGCTCTCTTCATCGACTAAAAGTCTTATGTGGCTTATTATATCGAATACCTTTAATAGGTCAAGAGCTTTCTTGATACTTAGAATGTACCCAAGACATGCCTGTCATATAGTCTACAAATGTTCATCCTTCTTTGCCTACATAAATAAAGGTTCATGTGGTCAAACAAATTATATTACGTTGTGTATTGGTAAAGCTGGCTAAAAAATTATGGCCCAGATACTATTTTTGGCATAGCGGAAGCCATGTAGCCGTGATAAAGCTTTAATCAAGAATAGTTATGTTTATGCATACCTCAGAGCTTTAGTCGCATGAAGAAAGCCCAGTAGCATCATGTCACTTCTCTGCAAAAAAATGCGATTGGTCTAGGCCGATTGTTCACTTCTACTTAAGCATGTCCTATGGAGCGACTTTGTGCCCCTACGGGTGCTGTCGGGAGAGATCCACTTTTTTCCCCTATAAGTATGCTACACAAATTAACAAACACAATTTAACATATCCCAACTTTAAATATAGGGGACTAGTTGGAAATAATTATAGTCCACTCTAGGCGTACGTGATTAATAGCGGACCACTATCTTTAGAGATTTGTTACACGAATTTTTTGCATCGTTGTAATTGAGCTGACATAAACTTTTGTGGATTATGGTCTTGTTTCAACTTTATTGGTGGATGTAGCTTAGTTTAGTTTTTTACTATTTCTTTGGTACAACTCAGACCGCATGGTTTAATATTTAACAAGTAAGGAAGTCCAAGTGCGAGTGAAACCGGACATTATATACCCAGTAGTGATATATTATGGCATCCCAGGTCTATCGTTTCACTTTAAAATAAAGAAAGAGCAGCCAAGATATCTGAGTTTTATTTTGCAATGGAAGCAAAAAACCTGACCGTAATGGAATTTTGTTTGGTTGTTATCCGATTTTAGTTTTTGGCACAGAATATATGTATTTGAGTTATGGTATTAAAAGTTTTTTTAGAATACTTCACTATAAAAGGGACCTTACCTATTTTACCTATTATGTTCGTACATGATGTTTTTAGAAATATTTTTCATTAAAGTGGGCGTGGTCCCTTACCAATTTCGTCCATTTCTTTTGACATACTGAACAGGTTTTTAATTTTTGTTTAAAAATATTTTTAAAATTTACTTAATCAAAAAAAGTACAAAAAAATAAAAATTAAAAATGTATGCTTCTTTAAGTACCTTAAAAAAGTTTAAAATCGCATTTGATCTCAAGAGGTTAATGCCATAACATCAATCCACATACAAAATTTGGGCATTGTAGATGTATTATGTAGTTAATAATCACTTTTTTTAATTTGCCAAAATATAACATACATCTTTTTCTTCCTAAACACTTTAATATACATACATATACTAAACTATATCTCAATTCGTTTATAAAGTTTCGCTCTACTGTTAGGGGAATAAAGTAAATTGCGTGGTTAATACTACTGGGTATAAAAAGCCTGTTAACAAAATGCATTGAGGAATTAAAAACTACTCTAAATCGTAGTAAAAAATGCACATACGAGGTGTGTTCAAAAAGTATCGCGAATTTTGTGTTTTTTCAAAAATTATTTATTTATTCATGAATATCTATTTTGTCCCCTTCAAAGTAATCCCCATGAGATATTATACACTTGTGCCAACGGTTTTTCCAATCTTCGAAGCACTTCAAAAAATCATTTTTTTGTATCTTGTTTAGCTCCTCCTTCGATGCCGTCTTTATCTCGTCAAGAGAAGCGTAACGTCGTCCTTTCATGGGCCTCTTCAGTTTAGGGAACAAGAAAAAGTCACAGGGGGCCAGATCTGGGGAATACGGTGGCTGCGGCATCATTAGTGTGTTGTTTTTGGCCAAAAAGTCGCGCACAAGCAACGATGCGTGAGCAGGGGCGTTATCGTGGTGCAAAAGCCAATTTTTGTTCTTCCACATTTCCGGGCGTTTCTGGCGGATTGCTTCGCGCAAATTGCGCATAACTTGCAGGTAATATTCCTTATTAACCGTTCTTCCCTGTGGCAAGAACTCATGATGCACCACGCCCCTGCAATCGAAGAAAACTGTCAGCAAAACTTTCACATTCGACCGAACTTGGCGCGCTTTTTTCGGTCTTGGTTCGTGCGGCAGCTTCCATTGAGATGATTGAGCTTTGGTTTCCACCCACGATTCGTCACCAGTTATGACCCTCTGGAGCAAATTTGGGTCGTCGCGGACAGAGTTTAACATCTCATTAGCAATGTTCATGCGATGCTGTTTTTGGTCACAATTGAGCAATTTTGGTAAAAATTTCGCGTAAAAATCGAAGACGATCCAAAACACGTGCAAGCAAAGCAGCTGTCAACAATTAACTGAAGATTCAAAATGGCCGAGCTTGTCGGCATAAGTGAGAGACATGAGTACCAACATAACGCCACGAAAAATTCGAAATTCGAATATACGTAACCAGCGAAAATTCAAAATTCGCGATACTTTTTGAACACACCTCGTATGTATGTACACGAATGGTGTGTATATGCACAAGTGCGCATACATAGAACACCATTCGAGTATGTGAATGCAATTTTATTTCAAGCCGCAGCAACCTTTAATTGCCTTTTTTAAACCAAAATTCTATTACGTCTCAATGCTTTTCCAAAAATTTTGCAATCCATTTTCGCCGAACGATAGCGAGTTTCCATTCATACATACATACGTACATTCCGAAATGTAAACCGTCATTGTTGTACGAGGGGCACTGCAAAAGTTGGCGGACTTGAGTACTCCGTGTATTGCCAGCGTTCTGCTATTGTCATATTCAAAAAATTTTACGTTTTTTACTTATAAATCAGTGGACAGTTCGACTTTAAACTGCTCGGTTTCGTTTGAACATAATTTAATAAAAGTAATAACGTGTGAAAAATAGAAAATTCCAATCGTGATTTCCAAGTGATGATTTTTTAAGATTTTCGATACGATTTAACACCACAGCAATGTGTGGAAAGCCTAGCTCGTTATGTGGGGATGAAGCACCATCCAAAACGGTTGATGACGATCTTCGTGAAGATTTTGTCAGTGCGACATGAGACCTATAGCGAAACCTTAGGCATTGCGGCGAAACATAGAGTTGTGTTTAATATAATAGTAGTGAAATTAAATTTAATATCGTTCGACAAAGTAAGAAGAAGCTGTGATTTTGATAATTTTCATTTAATCCACACAAAAAGAAATTTCATATTGATTTTTGTGTAAACCTTGCACTTTCTTTTCATTTGGTTACTTTTATGGTATTCGCTATATTTTAAATGAAAATTATTAAAATCACAGCTTCTTATTTTGACGCACGATATCTATTTAAATTTCACTACTATTATATTGAACACATCTGTACATGGGATTTTGCACGATTAATTGCATGTCCGGAGGCTTTGCAGTCGTTGATCACACACAATTTGAAAGAATAAAAGAAACCGGGAAGTGGTGCAAGAAAATGCTAAAGAAATTCGACCCCCTTCAAAGTCAAAAGAACAAAGAAGATAATATTTAGAAAAGCGATCTGAGCAAGGTCCTCAACATCTATACTAACGAGCGTAGTTTCAAAATTCGGTGACTTTTTGAATCAGATATAGTTTTTTCAGCATAAAAGCATTTGCCTTTTAGTTGCATACATTTAGCCCAGCGTTTCTCCAATTTTTGTATTCGAACCATTTTTCGAAGCTCTGGGAGCAGGCATTTTTCCAGAGATGAACTCTTAATTTAACCCGAACTTCTTACCACCCAGCCGTTTTTTCAGGTTTAAAACCAGAAATAAATGGCAGGGGCTAAATCTGGTGAGGTAGGGGTTCAAACTAAATTTATAAATTCTTTGCCATTGTGAAACACTCCATTGATTGAGTTTGAGCAATCGCGGCACTAAATATTCATGTAAGATGTGATGCAGTCGCTCAATTGAGTACCAATATCATTCCATAGATTTTATTGACGACTTCTGTAGTGACTATTTCTTTTAGCGTTCTGCTCATTGAACCAATTAAAACTAATTAGGCAAAGTCCCCAGTGGGTGCTGAGATTATCTTTCAACTCTAATTGTTTGATATTTTCATGTAAACACAACTTGTAAATCTACCCTGGTAACTATATATGTGTGTATGTATACAATGATGCAGATTTATAAACAATTTTGTTCATGCGCTGATATGTTTTGGATTACTTTTTTGACACTTCAATGTCTATGAATTGGTAGAAAACAGATATGCCGCATTATACTGCACATACAGACTGATTCGCCTGAACGAGTCTACCTGGGGGGTTAATCTGTGTCGCGATGCGAAAGCAAATGCTATTCGAAAGCTGTGAAATTACATACATTTTTTTCAAATGCGAAACGAATTTCATTGGAATCGCATTACAGAGTAACCCCCTGTTCATTATACCAGAAACGGGCGCTTAAATCTTTACTCATACCCTGCAAAAATTTGTGACTAAACTCTGAAGAGAGCGGTCAGTGATTAAAGTCTTACAATATAAGTAAATATTAATTTGCGTAGCATACTTATGGGGGCAAAAACATGTCGACTGTACCCCTTTGGGTCGAAAGAGCATCATTCCTATCGTATATGTAAATATATGAGCACTGGAATTAGTCGCATGGAGTACTCTTCTCGGACTGAGCTTAGACTAATCGGATTTTTTATATTTACATAGATACAATGATTCAGGTGGTTTTTCTAATATATTATTTTCAGCTAAGATTCCTTTGGTTATCTCTACATACTCGTATAACAAAATTGTAACAGGTCGATGTCGGTACATTGCAGATATTTAAAAAAAATCGATAGGAGGGATCATTATTGAGCCAGTAGAAGCCAAATCAACCATTTTTAAAATTTTGGTCTGTCTGTCTGTCTGTATGTTTGGTCGCACATCACTCAAAACCGCTTAGTGGAATTAAATTGAACTTTTACCATTATATTACTAGACGTTTAATTTAAAATTTAAGATATCATATGTTCCGATATCTCGACCAGTTTCAGAGATATCGACCAATATGTGGACCAAGGTGACCCAAAATGTGTTTAGTACAATATCGGTATCAAACGAAAGGTGATAATAAGTGCTTCAATAAGCGATGTATATAAGTTCCATATCTTATCTGCTATATGTAGGAGAGATAATGATTAAAATCGGACTTATTCTAATTTAAGTTTTGAGCCGCAGCGAAGCGGGGACTGGTTTACTAGTTTCATATAAAAACATAGATAGTTCCTTAAAATAAAACTTTTGAATCAGTGCTTCCAAGCTCATGCAAAAATTCCTGCATAACTCAAAAAACGGGGTAGGAATTTTCAAATTTGAGACAAAAGTTTCAAATTATTTCTGGGTATGCCGTTTTGTGGCCTACTGAATTTTAGTTCCACGAACTGCAAATCTTAAGCCTCTTAAATATTTTTTTTAAATTTCGGCATGGTTTTTGGTCACAGGAGGGGCGGTAAATCTTCTTTAGAACTTTTCTTTCGAAAACCTCGAGTACAAAAAATGTTATACGCTAAACATATCTACCGAATTTCATTATGATACGCTACCGAAACTTTAGAATATTCTTGCTCACTCCTACGTGCCACGCCCATTTTCAAAAACTTAATTTTTTTCGCATTTTTTCTCACAACCACCCTTTGAAAGTAACATATCATTTATATACAATTATAAAATCAGACCATTTTGTTACGCGCGACCGGTTCTTGGGTGGCGGGCGGTACGGCTCGCCACGCCCCAGGCCCCATGCTGCATATCCCCCATCACCGCTAGGTATGCTTGCTTAACAGCACGAGCTAGCTCGCCGGACTTGGGGTGGTTCTTGCGGCTTCGAGACATGCCAACCGCAACATACAAAAATTTCATTCCTGACTTTTATGTTCAATTGGTTTCTGCGATGCCCGCATCGACAACTCCGATTTCTCCCCGTTGATTGCAGCAAATCTAACGAATCAATCGTTCGCCTCTGCATTCCAATCATGGGCCGTTGATGTTCTTTGGTCTGTGTTCTATGTGTTATGTTTAGCGGTTTGATTAATTATTTTCTAAAGAATCCATTTAATGATTGATTACCATTACTTTAAATTTTGAATGTTTATTTTCCAATTAATTAAAAAAATAGTCAAAAAAAATCATGGTTTTTATACGATTATTAGATAAAATCAAGAAAAATCTAAAATAATCAAAAAAATTATTTAGATTACTCTTGATTATTTTTGATTTTTTCGGTTATTTTTGATTTTTAACAATACTGGAAAAAAATTAAAAAAATGGAAAATAATCAAAAGTAATCAAAACAACTTTTTTTTTTGATTATTTTTGATTGTTTTATATTTTTTTCAAAATTGGAAATCAGAAAGAAATTTGTCGTTTGCGTCGTATACCCATGATACATATGTATGTGGTATAGATCGTGGTATTGATACTATACTACAATGTGTGTCTCTACTATTAGCAAACAAAATATATAGGCGCTTATAATTTTTTTCTCCTTGCTAAATTTTTTGCTGTTTTAAAGTGCAAAATTATTTTAAGCAAACAGAATTGTTGTATTGTAACTAGCATCTAAGTATAAAAAGTATCATAATAATTCAACTCCTTTTATGCATGAGAGAGTTAACGCTTACCTTTGCTTTCCTTTCAAATACCTTAGAATAACGGTATAAGTAAGTTTCCACTCACTGTTATATAATTTAGTTTTTACTTAGTTCTCATTATTGCTTGTTGCTTTCTTTTCAGAGAATATCCATGTGACCACTATACATCTGTAATCACAGTAACCCTCTTAATGACCGGTTGCCCGCGTGTTGAAGTCCATTCTACAGCTTTGCAATTGTTACAAATTTTGGATAAACGATTCTTTGGCAGTGTTGCTTCACTACACAATGATAATGAAAAAGGTATGTTTGACACACTCCTATCTGCTAAGTGAATTTGTGTAGTTCGTATGTAATCGCATGAGTAGTTGAAGTTAGCGAGCTACACGCTTTGAGATTTCGTAAAAATGGCCGAAAGCAAAAAAGAAAAACCCTTAAACAAATGTTAACAAAGATGTAAAAGTAATAAAATTTTATTACATGATATCATGAGAAAACCAGACCTATCTTACACACAAACAATGCGGTTATGATTATTACGTGAACTGACTGAGAATTTATTGCATGATTCGCAAGTGGGATTTCGTGTCCCAGTTGAATTTTGATTTAATTTTAAAACCAGTGAATAAAAATGCATATTAAATTTTTCTAGTCTATGCTTGAATATAATATTTGTGAAAATATATTTATGTAGCTCCCCGCCAAAAAATCGTGCTCCTAATCTATAAAGAGGGTGGTTCGCGATTAATCGCTTTCGTTTACAGTGGGCTATAATTGACCCCAATTAGCACCTTATGGGCATATTTTTAATATGTAATTTCAATTTCTGTGGCATACTTCTAGGGTTAGGAAATCAACTTGGCCGATCGTACCCGTAAGGGTTTATAATTGATTCTAAAGTTAATATATTTTCTCAAGTTATTTGTTCACCGTTTTCAAGTTAAATTTTTGGAGAATAACCAAACCTAATTTCGGTATTGTGAACTCGGCAACTTTAGAAGAATGGGTGTAAAAACGCTTTGAGGTGCTATTTTAGGTAATATATCCTCCCCATTGCTCAAAAATGAGGCCCACAGACAAGTATCGAAGCATAAAAAAACTGTCGATTTGCTGATACTCTTCCGGATGAAATTTCCCATAATCACTTTTTTGAGATATTCTCAGATTTTAGATACTCAAAATTGTGTTTTACATGCACTACGAAGAATTTGAAACGAGCTTGGAGCAGGGTAGTCTTTACATATTTATAAGCCTTTGCAGTCTTGAACTCCTACAAAACACCTTACTCAAAATAATTAAAGAAGTTATCAGGTAAAAGAGTACACAAAGTAGATATTTAAGGCAAACCTTTTATCGGCAGTGGCGTAGTATATCGACGGTGACCCGCCAGTTGGTATACAAAATCGAAGTATTCAACTTGGGGACACCAAAAGGGGCCAATTCATACTCCAGCCGTTTTTTCCATCTCATTGAAGGCCCTTACATTCCTCTGCTACCGAATTCGGGTGTGTATAGGAAAACCTTCTCCGCCCGTGGTTCTTTGTTCATTCGAATACTCCAAACAACGAATGGCTGCATGTGGTGTGTAACTCCATGACACCAACCATTTTTTTAACTTCCTAATGGAACATACTCTTCTGAAAGCAAAATCGCTATGGTCCAACTCGATTGAAACTGCTTGTTTCGTAGGACTTCCTCTCCAAGATTGATAACAATTCTCTGTTACAACAACAACACGAAGGAAGAGGAAGATGGTGATTTTTGAAGACAGTTTCAAATAAAAAAAAAAATATACATCGTTGGACCTTCGGTGTGGTAGGCCGGCAACACTACCGCCACACCACGGCGGTTATATCAATTTGATGACAGTGAATACTTCGTCTCGAGGGAGCTCCTTTTCGCGCTTTGTAAAGCTGCCTTTTAAGTCGCCACGCAGATGGTGTGCGACGATTTCTTTATAGTGCGTCATCTCCAGGGTTTAGCGTTTCGATGACAAATCAGATCTGAAGCCGCACTGATGAGGTGCAATCAGCTTGTCGACATAAAGATTTAGACTTTCGCACAATACCCTAGATATAATCTCTAATGTGACTACAAGGCTACGCTGCGTCTCAGAACGTATCGTAGACTGAGTCCGATTTAAATCATTATATCTAGGGGCCAATCGCAAAATTTATAGCATTTTCTGATAGGAGGATTACTTTTGCGCAGTAACCGTTTTTCACCGACCGATTATTGGTCAAATAAATAGTCAGCAATATTCCGCGTTCTGGAGCAGTGTAGCGTAACATTGTTTATTAACGTGCATTTCGCATGTGTTTACTACACAAATGTCAAAACAGAACTGACTTTAGTAGCCAATCGCAAAATTTATAGCATTTTCTGATAGGAGGATTACTTTTGCGTCACCTTGTAGTAAACGTTGAAAGTTGCATTCAATTCTGTTTAGCTACATACTGTGATACACGCCCAAACAGAC
Source organism: Merzomyia westermanni (assembly GCA_949987695.1). Classification (NCBI taxonomy): domain Eukaryota; kingdom Metazoa; phylum Arthropoda; class Insecta; order Diptera; family Tephritidae; genus Merzomyia; species Merzomyia westermanni. Next base: position 40,032,340 of record OX465291.1, on the reverse strand, counting down.
AGACAGCCACAGCTGTTAGTTTGGATTCTATAGCTCAATAATGATACCTCCTATCAATTTGTGTTGACTGTTTGCAATGGAAAGACATCGACCATTACAATATTTCTATATGTTGTCGGGCAATATTCCTGTCGGTACATTGGTCACATATGAAACATACATAAGGGCTATGAAGTAACTCAAAATCGGAAAATTTGCACATTCATGTTTCTGGCAGCAAGGTGACGTTATGTCTAGTATTTGACAAGAAATTGCATATAAGTATACACATACAGTGTTGCCGGCCTACCACACCGAAGGTCCATGGTTCGAGCCCTGGTACAGGTAACATCAAAAGTGGTTTGAAAAAAAGTTTTTCAAAACGGGGTCGCCCCTCGGCAGTGGTTTGGCAAACTCTCCGAGTGTATTTCTGCCATGACAGGCTTCTCAGCAAAAATTCGTCTCCTTTGTAGATGCCGTTCGGAGTCGGCAAAAAACTGTAGGTCCCACCAATTTGTTGGGAAAAATTCAAATCGGCACACCACAAATTGGAAGAGAAGCTTGGCGCAAAAATCTCTTAGGAGGTTTATGATGATATACCTGTTGTATATCGCGCCATAGACAGAGAGATACACATACTGAATTCAGGAAATCCTTTATGGATTTGTTGAGTTATTTACATCTTTTATTTGAATATAATCGAGCTGTGCTTCTTTTCTTGTGAAAAGGTCCGATCTCATGGCCACAGTAGCCAATGCTCAAGGATTCAGAGCTGTTATTAGAATAGAAATTATGAATAAAATATACAATTCACATTTATTAATATAACAAATTAAAAAGTTTTGAAAGCATCATGGAAACTCATACATCCATAAGTTACTTTTTCCAAAGCAGATGTTACTTACGCAAATAACTGTGGCGGCCTTGATAAACTTTGATGCTCAGTTTTTAACAATAGCCATAACAAATAATTTATGAGCTTTAAAATAAAAAAAGAAGTGAAGCTTGACTCTGAACGACATCTGTTGAGGCAGTTGAATTTTTGTTAAAAGTCATGTAGAGTACACGAAACTGAACCCATGTAAAAGGACTTTGGGCGGCAGTTTCTGTATGCCTGATAAGTGATACAACATATCGAGCCTTAACAGCCATTTTAGTGTAACCAACAAAAATAAAATTTTAAAGTTGAAGGTTTTTTAGTTTACAAATATAAAAAATTTTAAAGCAAAATGTTGCTTAGATCATAACTCCCTTTGCTTTATTTCTGTAATGGTACATATTAGAGTTTTAATATTTTGTGAGATGGTTTAAAATAAACAGAATTATCGATATCTGTCAAAATACGGATTTGCAGAATTTTGTTGGTTACACCAAAATTGCGGTCAGGGCTCGATATGTAAGCCTCTCCCACTTCCTCTGCTACCACTGGCAGGTGCCAATAAGAAGCTGAAAATTATTGGATACATAAATTACCCCATGACGTCGCATCGCATTGCAGACAATGCTGCCAAAATTCAATGTGACCGCAATTACACACAATTATGGCATATACTCGTATACATAATTATAATTACAACATAAGTAATGATCTAAGAAGCATATAATTTTGGTGGAAGGGAGGCTTTATCTTCTGAATTTTCTTATCCATTAACTTGTTACATTAATCTTTGAAGCACACATGTCTTTTTCAATAACAAAATTCTAATGAAATAAATCAAGTTTGTCTAAACTTAACTTTCTATTAAAACTTGTCATTCCATAGTTAAATTTAGTTTTAGGATATACTTGCTTAATCATATTTTGCATGGACAGATATCTCGTTCAGTACCGTCCCTTTCATGCAAGCGAAAAGCCTGCCTTGCCACCCAAGACCTATCGTCATAGATGGCAATACTTTTCAAGTGACGACAGCTTCTCCACGCCTCATGAAAATTGGTAAGCTGATTTTTATAGTTATATATCATTTTTATGCCAAAAATTAAGAAAATTGGATTACAAACAAACAAAATGTGGTGAAAGAGGCAGGTTGAAAATAATAAGAGGTAGAGCAATGGGAATAGGATGGGAACAGATGGATTAGAAGGAAAGCAAAGATACAGAAGAGGGAGAAGAGAAAGTAAAGAGGTTGAAAGAGTATAATATAATTGTTCATAGTAAACTTTTGAGAAAGGATAACGTCTACAGGGTCCACTAGTATATGCGTAATTTCATGCCAAATCGTCAGCTAGTTGAAATCGACCGCTTCCGATTTAATTGAAATTTGGTGGGAAGTTTCCTTTTATCATAAAGTTCATTTATCATAAATAAAGAAGTTCTGTGAAGGAAAAAAAAATTTTTTTTTTTATAAAAATTATGCAAATTCGAAATGTTTTCTCCTCTCCTGTTTTTTTTTTTTTAATATTTCGGAAACTACTTTAATAAAAAAAAAAAATATTGGCACTTTCAAAGGTAATCCCCTTAGTTTGAAAAAAAAATTTAGTTTCGAATTTTTTTAAAATCGTAAAAATTAAAGTTAGCAATTAAATTTTGGACTGACATTTTTTTTTTGTGTTATTACTCTGATACATATATCCGGACCTGTTAAATTTGATAAGTAATTAGTAATCAATTAATTAGACGGCTTTTTTAATTGGTATGATTATTTTAATTGTTTTTCAAGAAAAGGCAATTATTAATTGATTACGTTTAGAAAAAAAATAAAATAGTCAAAAAACCAAAAAGAAAATCAGAAAAAAAACAAAAAACAGTCGGTGTTGTTGATATGTACATTTATGTCCTTTAACAACAATGCTGAAAAAATTCAAAAAAAGTAAAAAAAAATCAAAAAAAAAAAAATATAAAAAAAATCATAAAATTATCAAAAGTAATCAACAACTTTTTTTTCGATTTTTTTTCGATTTTTAAATCATGCTTTTTTTGATTATTTTTTTAATTAATTAGAAAATAATCATTAAAAATTTAAAGTAATTGGTAAACAATCATTAAATGGTTTCTTAAGAAAGTAATTAATCAAACCGGTAATCGTTACCATAAGTAATCATATCTATAGTGAATTTTGGGAAGTGTGATTTTTTGGCTTTTCAAAAGTATGATTTTTTTAATTTTTGCCAAAAATATAAAAAAAATCTTTTTTTATGTGTATAGTCGAACTCAATTAGTTCAACACAAATTACTCAGTTTTGAGCATTTTTCTCATCCTAGTGGAATGTAAAATAAAATATAAAAGTTTTAAACATATTTATGTTTTTTACTCCGTTAGCACGAACAAACATTTAGTCATTTTGTGTTTGACTAATTGAATACTCAAAATTTAAGGATATCTTTAGATATATCAGGGGGGTCCCTCTATCGCGATGCGATGCAAAAACTGTCAAATCACATACTTTTATACATAATACATAAATAGGTGGGTCCAAAATTGAATGCCGAACTTTGAGTTTTTATATTTTGAAAAAAACTGAAATTTTTTATTTAAAATTAAAATTAAAATTTTTTTTTAAATTCAAGCAAATTGAAAATTTCACTTTGGCACTTTCAAAGGGGTTCTTAGAGGTACAAAGCAAACATATTTTGAAATAAAAATTTATTTTAATTCTAATTTTAGAAAATTTGTAGATTCTCGAATTCATAAAAATTAAGTTTTATAATGAAAGAAAACGCCCCAAAAAAAAATTGTATTTAAATTGAAAATTGATATGGAAAGACCCATATCATAAAATGGATGTGAATTGCCATTTTCCACGTAATGAACGGCATACTTTATCGTACCCAGCCAACTTATGCTAAGCACGCCACTGGCCTCGTCATACCTAATGCATTAATTAATAAATATTTTGATTCTAATTTTACTTGCATGAAGATTTAAAGTAAAATATCACCATAACTTGGTTGCCCATTCGAACATTTCAAAATATATATCGCAATCATCCCATATTTTTGAAAAAAACATTCTAAGTCAGAATTGGTTTAAACTACATCCTTTCCCAGAATTACACGGCGTTGCGGTTTCTAAATCTGTTTGCAGCCCTCTTCTTTAGTGATTATTTAGCTTTGTTGCTGTTTATGTTTGTTTGCATATTCGGGGATAGATGATGAAACTGAAACCAATAACCGTTAAGTTTGTGGATTTTATTAATACTCATACAAACATATGTACAGCTGTGTTCAATATAACAGTAATGAAATTAAAATGGATATCGTTCCACGAAATAAGAAGAAGCTGTAATTTTAAGAATTTTCGTTTAAAACATAGCCATTTTCGTAAGAAAACCACATAAAAGGTATTTTTAAAGTTTGCACAAAGTTCAGGAAAGTTTAAAAAATGGCCATTAAAATCTTAAAATTTTTTGGCAGAATTTCTAGAAAATTTTTGAGTAAACAGATTTATAGACTAATCAATTTTAGTGTAACATTGTGCAAGTTGGAACTCACTCAAAAATTTCCCTGAATTTTCAGCATTTTTTGTCGTGGTTGTTGTGTGATTTCTTCCATACAACGCATAAGAAATTTTAATTTTGTATGGAAAAAATAGTCCACATCCTCAACAAAAAAAATTTTAAAAATTCAGGGGACAATTTTTCTAAAAATTCTGCTCAAAAATATTGAAATTTGTATATAAATTTTTAAAAGTTTAATTTACTTTCCTGAAGTTTGTGTAAACTTTGAAATTTCTTTTTATGTGGTTTCTGTTATGGAATTCGCTATTTTTTAAATTAAAATTATTAAAAACACAGCTTCTTCTTATTTCATCGAACGATATCTGTTTAAATTTCACTACTATTATATTGAACACAACTGTATATGACAATTTACCATGGTACCCACATCGGTTTAGTTGCGAGTTTCAGGTTTCATTTAGTGATTGGCCAATATTGAAGGTTATTTTCAATCGAAAGCGAAAGAAAATGTGTGTGATGATGTGTGAAAGTACAGTGCAGGGAATTGTTATAAGCACAGTCCTAGTAGTGCGCAGGATGTTATCACTTTGTCAACTTAACAGAGTTAAGAAATTAAGATACATACAGTGTGGTTGTTTGTAACGACATACAGAGTTCTTCATATTAAGCTTCATGGGATGACGAGTGAAATCGATTGAGCCACGTCGCGAAGGGGTCGTCTGTACAACCTGAGTAAAAACTGAAATATTTGTATTAAATTTGTTTACTTTCCGGCAAAGAAACGTTGCTGTTGCTGAGCTTATAATTATGCGCCGCACTGTGTGGTCTCTCATCAATATTATCGTGTTCAGCACTTTATGAAATTAACCTCTAATCTGTTTGCTTTTGGTGAGGTGAGGTGCAGTAATATATCAAAGTTAATTGTTTATTCATAACACCAACAAACATACTTACGCTAATAATGACATAATTGTGGTTTTGTGTGAAACATAATCCCAGCTTATTTTCATGACAAATTTTGTACAAATGATTTTTATTGACTAAGTATGTTGGTATCTTATAAGCTTCATCTTATACGTAAAATGTAAGAAGTAATAATTTCTTCATTGCTGCAAATTTACTCATAAGGTAGAGAATGATTTGAATTCTTCTTGCCATGAAATATTGATATTGCGATTCTCCTTTTTGGCTCCCCCACGTCTAGATGATTTTGTGCAAAGCCACTTAATCGTTAACGCAATTTTTCTTATTCTTCTTTATTTGGACGTTTAAGCGCCCAGTTAGTTAGTGAAAATGATGGTCATGCCAATTAACTTGTCAAAAGCTTTTGACACAGTGAACCACTACTGCAACATCTGTAGAAAACACCGCTTCCAAACTGACTTAAAGAGATGAACAGATACATATCTCAAGGGGCAGCAAGCGTCGGTATCATTCAGCAACATATTATCGAAACCGAGAGGAATTAAAGTGGGGGTGCCTCACGGTCTTGTCCTATCCTATATTAACACTACCACCTTTCCTGACTCTTATCGACGGCGACACTAGTCGCGGAGTGGAATGCGCAGATAAGACGAGAGTTAGACAGTCACGTCAATGCCCAAAATCTTGGGTGTTACTTTGGACAACAGTCTTACCTTAGGAGGTTATGCTACCGATAAGATTCTTAAGTCACTTGCACTTAGACAAAAGGTAAATAAGCCTTGCTAGCTACATGCTCCGGAATGTCTTCTTATGTCGTCTGTCAGGCAAAAATACTGAATTTCAGAGAGCACATGGAGTTATTGAGCAGACAGTTTTTACTGAACTTTCATGAGCCTAGACATCCAAACAGACATTTGTTGGCCGAAGATTCGCCGCCCAGGGACATAAGGAAACATTCGCTAGTCACAGCCGTTATGCATTGCATTACTGACTCGTTTCCACAGATCGACAGGCGTACTCTAAATGACCTCCACACTAAGTCGTTAGATTCCTCCCTCTGGGTCGGTAGATACCTCCCTCAAGGCTATTGATGGGCAGGCTATTGACTACGCGACGCCAATATGGTCACCTAATTTCACTGGCACCAACTTAAGGAAGCTACAAGTCTGCTAAAACATCGCAATTAAAGCCTCCACGGGGTGTCTTCTTATTCCGCTCGCGTCAAAGAGTTTCTGCTGAACTCTCATTAACCAAGACATCGCAACAAACAACTTATAGACGCTGTTCATAAGGGGTCATCTCCGTCAGCACTAACTGACTCAGCCGTTTCGTTTTGCGGAATCAGAGGCAGAGGTGTGAGCTGGTGTGGCCACTGCAAAAAGGAGTTGAGAGAATGCTACTATGTCTTAATTAAAGGCTGTGAGCGTTGTTTCTTTTACAACAACAACAACAACAAAGACTTCTCCGATCTCTCTGAAGCCAAAGGAGGCCCAAGGAGCTACTCTGCATCGAAACAGTGAGGTACAGTCTACGCCAGGACCGACCAGTTGTTGCCGTATGCCGATGATAAGTTCTTTTTACTTGGATATGGATGCAAAAAAATGGTCCCTTCTGCCCGCGAAGACAAGAGATCGAACTTGCTTTCTTCAAGTAAAGGATCGTCACGAAATGTCAGCCAAGACTTCGTCTGATTTGGCACTAGGGCGAACAGCGAAAATAATCTCAGCATAGAAATGGAAGATGCCATGACCGCCCTTAGCACTTCTGATAAATTAATGACTGGCGTGCTTTTGCGGTTAACCAAGGGTTAGTTAATGATGATGATCACCATACATAAATAGTGTAGATATTATAATACATTACCGTGATTCCGTCATTTGCAACAACTCTTTTGTTTTTTTTTTTGAGTAAATTGAAAGGTCCATAGCTATTATCCTGTACTATAGAAACTCCAAACTATTTTATTTCTTTTAAATATTAAATTATATTTGACCACATTTAATTAAACCATTTTTGCGATTAGGGAAATTAACAAATTTTTGCCATAACTATTATAATTGATTAAAAAACTTCTTCGAATAAAAAATAAATATTTATTCATTATTCAAAAAAATCTGATTGTCGAGTGAAATGTTTCCGGTTGTTCAAAAAATGTCGAATAACGAATATTATTCAACCAACAAATTTTGCGGAATCTCGATGTACTTATTTTTTCTTCTTAAATGATTGAATAATAACTGAAATTGTAATCATTACTTTAATCTGTTAAATAACCAATCACTCACATTTCTTTGAATAATGATACAAATTTATGTGCTATTTTCTAGTAACTAACTTTTCGGAAAACGCCCATCCTTGTCAGGCATCCTAAGCAAATGTGATAACATAAATTTTTGAAATTTACAACAATAATTATTCACAGGTTTTGTATTTCATTGACTGCTTAAGGCTTCTTCACTGTGAAGGCTTCAACATTTTTATATACTTATACACATACTATGCGAGAGATGTTAAAAATGCTTGTAAAAGAGTATTTTGAATAAAGTTTTGTATTACTAAAATTTTGTTAAGTCCGGTTTCCAGCAGGCAAACCGTGACTCAGCGTTCGCCTGGTTATTCGGGTTGAATAAACCACAATACTGTCCGGTAATTTTTTTTTTATGTGACACGTAAAGAAGAATAAAAATGTATTTTAAACTATGTTCAGATTACAATACAATTAACTTAGTTTCGAACAATACTTGAATACTGTCGGTAATAATATTATGTATAATAGTTATTTATCCTGCAATGTTTGTTTCCAGCAGAAAACAAATGAATACAAACAACTTTTGGCTAGTGAAGGAGATAAGCAAGTATTTTAAACTGTGTTTAGACTACACCACAAATTACATAGTTTAGAAACTACTTAGTTTACTGCAATTTGTCTTTGAGTCAGGTAGAAATTATATCCGCACATAAGTCTTAATAAAGCCTGCAAATATTTACAAATAAGAAATCATCTGTTAGAAAATGATTTGTATTTGAAATATTAATAACATCTCTGTATTTACTTATAAACGAACGTTGGTATAATCAAAGCACACTTTTAAAATTCCTGGATAATATTAGCTAGTTTAACACTGACCCACAAATCGATGCAAACTTAATTAAATACATATTGTACATATTTCCGAAATAATAATTATTAACACATCAATTATATTTGACAACATATCAATAATGTCATTTAATTAATGCTCTGCTGCTTGTTATGACGTGGAAAATTTTACGCTGCAAGGTCAACTAAATTTTTTTTCATGGCATACTAAAAAGCTATATTTATAACAATTAAATTCTATAAAATAATGCAATTAATATGGTGTACAATTACATTTTGATAACTAACTACTAACACTAAATTGGAAATATTAGTTTCTAATTTTTACGATGCGACAAAATGACAAAAAAAAACTATTGTGGATCAATCAATGTATTCAGTAAATTTATGATTATATCTGTATGATTTGGTAGTTCTTTGCGTCTGACTTATATTTCTAAAACCAGTGGCTTGATAAAATCAGTGATTTTCAAACCTGTGATTTTCTGAGTCTTTTTTTTTTTTGATTCCTTTGAAACCAGTGACTTTTTTTTATAAACCGTTAAGCATTTTAATTTTGAAACAGTGATTTTTTGAAAGCAGTGGTTTTTTGAAAACATTGACTTTTAAAATCAGCTACTTTTTGCAAACAGTGACTTTCTGAATCCTAATTTTTTGAATTTTAATTTTTAAAATTCGACAAAATGAAAAAAAAACCTATTGTGGATCAAAGTATTCAGTTAATTTTTGATTATATCTATATGATTTGTTGGTTCTTTGGGTCAGACTTTTATTTTAAAAACCAACGGCTTCATGAAATCATTGATTTTTGGAACATGTCACTTTTTTCAAACCTTTGATTTTCTGAAACATTTTCTTCCGAATCTTATAAAACCAGTACCACCTGTTCCAGAAACCAGTGACTTTTATAATCATTGAAATTTCTGGAAAAAGTGACTTTATGAAAAAGTGATTTTTGGAAAGCAATGACTTTGAAAATAGTAATTTTTTGAAAACAGTGACTTTCTGAAAACCGCGAATTTCTGCAAGCAGTAAATTTTTCGAAGCAGTGACTTTTAGCGAACAGTGACTTTTTTAAACCAGCGACTTTTTGAAATCAGTGACTTTCTGAACCCAAAGAACTTTGGAAAATAGTACCACTACCAACACTAAATTAAAAAACTTAGATTCTAATTTTTACATTACAACAAAATGAAGAAAACTGTAGTGGATCAAAGTATTCAGTAAATTTATTTTTATATCCATGATTTGGTGCCTCTTTGAAATTTGTACAACCAGTGGTTTGATGAAAACAGTGCTTTTTGGGACATGTAACTTTTTTTCTGAAACTTTTTGTTCCGAATCTTATGAAACCAGTACATGTTCTAGAAACCAGTGACTTTTTATAATCGTTGAAATTTTGGAAAAAGTGAAAACGGCCTAAAATTTCTGGTAAATCCGCTTGTAAATATTCTGAATAATCAAATTATTTAGTTTATAGTTAATAAAAACACGATTAATCTGAGAATTAATCGTTTTGAATAATCGCTAATGATTAGTCTCTGTTTAATTAATTAATCAAGATTAGTTTTATGTTTGATTAGTTGAGTAATTCATTATCAATAGCCATTCTTAGTTGTTTTTGAAACTTTCAAACCTATTGGAAGTTTGGTAGATCTATCGACAATCTCTTAAAATTGCTTTGGACGGAGGTGCGGAAGTTTCTGTTTTTGAACGAAGTTCTAAAGTTAGTGACGCGTTTAAACTTAGGATTCATATTTTAGTAAATTTTGCTGTTGACTTATTGTCTAAAATCTCGATATCACTATCGATAAATTTGGCTTTTCGTTTTTTTCTAAATATCGACCCTCAGATTATCGATAATTTTACACCTCCATTATACAATTATTTTCGATTTATATGCTTTTACCCTCCGATTCTGTGTTCTTGATAAATTGTCAATCTTAATAAATAATCAGGAAAAAAATATTTGTATCAAGTATTTTGAATTCTGCGTCAAAAATCAATTTATTTTTTCTTGTTTTTGACGTAAAATTCAAAACACATGATAGAAATATGTTTTTTTTGATTATTTATCAAGAGTGCCAATTTGTCAAGAATACCGAATCGGGGGTTACTCTGAATATTCAGCATGTTAGTGCTTGATTTGATTTATTGAAAATGGCTTATCTAGCACTTTTGTAAAATTGGTTTTCCGATACCAAGGCTTAGGGAAAGATAACCTCTATTTTAGCATTTTTTCAAAAACGCCCTATTTCAGAATTTGATCGAAGAACGTCCTATTTCACAATGCGTTTCAAAAACGTCCTCTCAAAGTTTATTCCTTGCATTTTCAGCTAATATAAGGCGTTGTTGAAACCAAATTCGAGATAGGGCGTTCGTCAACCAAATTCTTAAATAGGGTGTTTTTGAAAAAAAATTTTGAGATATGGCTTTCTTCAAACTTCATTTTTGTAACCTTCCACTCATTGTAACAGGCCAATGTCTGCACGTTATAGATATTAATGAAAGATACATACGGAATATTTTTGTAATAGAGATAGAAGATACATTTTTTTTAGAATTTTGCCTGTATGTCGCTATCTTTGTGCACGCATCACTCAAAAGCTGTGTTATAAAATTGAATGCAACGATTACCGACATATTGGCGGATGTCAAACGTAAGCTTAAAAATATGCTAATAATTGATTCCCGCTGTGTACAGTGGTGGCAATACAAGTTGCCTTGAAATAGTTTAAACGCTTAGTCAAATTTGAACATGCTAATGTCTGTACATAATCGATAGATGTATATAATAGTCAAAGCAACGTTTTTTTGAATTGATGTATATTGGAACGATTTTCCGTTATCCCTTGTCAAATTTGGTTTTGAGACAAACCGGTTTCGGCGTTGTGCCATCATCAGTGTCGATTTCGTTTCGATTTTTTTTGAATTCATTCCGTTCTGTATGTATGCATGTTTGTACCCGCATCAGTGAATAAATAATATGTGAATTGAATTGTTCCTTCACGGATGCATAGTTGGATGTCATCCAATATAGGACACATTTTTCCATTCATATATACTATTTTTATTTGAGTGCGTGGCGAATATGAATTCTCAATTCCTTTAAATAACCTTGCAACTTATTTGAGTGAATTTAGTTCGTGTATCTCATTCCAGTACTGTGGATTCACAACACGTCTTCGTGTGGAAACGCTTGTTTTGCCACTGTTACGACAATATTCGGACACTGAAAGAAAAAAAAAGATGAAATTTAATTTAAAGCAAAATGCTTTAATTATATAGTGAAGAAGTTATACGTCTTCTTGTCACAAAGATCATTTATTAACTCCCCGTTGTACAAAAACTCTTCTTATCTTAAGGCTTAACTAAAATTACCTGATACATTTAACTAATAAGAGTAACTATAATTGAGTAGAACTATTGATTTGGGTTTGTATGTATGTTGAGTGAGTGAAAAGGATGGGTATAAAGAGTGTGAATGTATGTGAAGTGTGGGGAGTGCTGTCGAACTGACAGTCCTTGGCCGGATATGAATCCGGTACCTTCCGGTACTCCCTTGCGGTACTGCCCGACTGTCGTGGTAGCGATTTATGACCAGTGGAACCTTCTAGGTCATGTCACCCCTCCTTCCGTAAGGAAGGAGAGATGGGTAATGAGAGGTGAGAGGCATCATATCCGTAGATCAACCATCGAGTTGCACGTCATTACCTTTGTGCACATTAGTCGCCTCTTACGACCGGTATGCCTACCTCGGGCATATTCTAAACCCCTAACCCGCAGGGTGTGATAAAATAGAGTTATTAATGACTAATAGTAATCTTAATTAAATATAAGAGTAAGATTATGTAACATAAGAGTAAATAAGGTTAAGATAAGTTCTCTTACGGCTATTACACTAAGTAAGGATGTATTTAGGATTATTATGTAACTTCTCCGCCCTTAAGTTATTTGAGTCCTCGAAAATATTTTATTTATTATGTATTTAAAAGTATGAGGAAAAAAAAATTAACAAAAGTTTCGTAGTACGTTTAAATTATACTAAAATTAATTAACATTTTCGTTGTTCAAATTGTATTTTCGTTTAAATTGACTTTTGTAATATTTTATTTTTCGATTATTTGAAGAATCCCCAACATAATGACCTTGTCGATCATATTTTTCCAGTTTCTTATATTTAGGTTTAGTTTTCGCAATATGGCTATTAACTACAATATTTTCTAATAGCTTTGGTTCAACTTTCCTATCTTTATTCAATTTGTTTATTTTTTGAATTTTTTGTTGCTTATATTCTTCACATAATTTATTTATCTCTTCTTTGTCATAGTTTTTTATTATAAAATCAATTGGTCGCTTTTTTGTAGTAGAATGAATAGTTCTATTGTAGACATTAAAAATTTCAAAAAGTCTGTCGTCTAAGTCTATCGTTTTATGACTAGTATCAGCTTATAATAACCTTAGATGCTCATTAAGTGTACCATTTAGACGTTCAATATCAGAATTACCTGTTTTAAGGTAAGGCGTCGTTACGTGTGGCTCAATATTTTATTCATTTAAAAATAACTTAACTGCGCTATGTAAAATGCAACGATCGTTATCGAAGATAAGTTTATTCATTTTCCCTAAAAATAAAATACGTTCTTTTAGAGCCGCCAAAATAGCTATCCAATTTCTATCATTTAATTTATGAAATGTAGCATACTTCGAAAATTTATCAATTGTTGTCAAAAACATTTTATTTCTGCAAGGATACCAAATATCTATATGAACTATGTCATTAAAGTGTGTAGGGGTTTCTGTAATTTGATAAGGAACTTTTAAAGGATTTCTGTCGTGCTTAGCTATAGTACAAATTGAACAATTATTTATGTAAATGGTTATCGTTTTATAAAGATTCGGATAAAAATATTTATTTTTCAATTCTAAAAATACTTCTTGTATGCCTCTGTGGTTATTGCGAAGATGTTCATTTTCAATGATAGTCAATATTTCGTTTTTGTCAGCGATTTCAATTAGCTTTATATTTGATCGGTATAAAGTTAAAGATTTTTTATTAAAATTAGTAAGATAAATATTTTGAAACTCAATAAAAAGGTTATAATTTTCGCAATAAATACACATTATTCCTTTTTCTATTAATATTGATTGCATAATTTTACTAAGATCTGATTCTGCTGTTATTTCTACGTGATTTTGACACTTTTTGTTTAATATTTTTGTAAAACATTTCTCCTTTTCTCCATAACGTAAGTATATTTGATTCTTGTAATAATTGATTGCTTTTTCTGTTATAAATATATAATTAAGATTATCTTCAAATGCGCTGTGTATTGTTGCAGCTGTTGACATATTTTCCTGATTGTCTTGATTATCACTTTCTCGTATAAATTTATTTTCCTCACTCAATTGTCAAATCATGTAATAACGTAGACACTTTTAAGAAGTATGCCATTATGTTGCTACTTCAAAACTATGATTTTGACATCGAGTAACTTATATGTAAAAGAGATTTCTCTGTCACATCACAAGTTTTTCCCCTCTTCTTCTTTTTTTCCTTATAATTTTTCTTTATAATTTTTCTTAATAATTTCAAATTCTTGATCTCTACGTTTTATAAACATTTAGATTTTATTTTATCAACATTATTTTTGATGTATATAAATACTATACAATTATAAAAACTAATTACTATTGTTATAATTATAATAATACTATTATTATGTAATTATTATTAACTTATTCCTTTTACATTTTATCAGCACTATCACTCAATTGTATACGTAAAATTGCAAATCTGATGAGCTAAATTCTCCCACAAAAATGTAATTTTTTTTGAGAATGTATACTCGTATGTAAAATTTTATGCGTATACGCAAACATTAAAGGAATAAAAAAAAAAAAATTGGCTATTCAAAATGTTAACGTTTTCTAAATTTTTTTCTTCTTCTTTAGCAAAATATCTACTAGGAACATCAGCTACTGTATTGTCTTTGCCTTTAATATGTGATATGTCAAAATCGTACTCATTAAGTAGAATTGTCCACCTTTGCAGCTTCATATTTGGTTCCCTAATATTGTGAAGCCAAACTAATGGACGATGGTCAGTCTGAATTTGAAACTTGCGCCCGTATAAATATGTACGAAAATGTTTCACTGACCAAACAACAGCTAGTGCTTCTTTTTCTATGGTCGAGTAGCGAATTTCATGGTCAGACAACGTTCGAGATGCGTAACAAATTGGGTGGCCCTGTTGGCTTAAAACTGACCCAATTGCGTATTGTGAAGCATCCGTCGTAAGAACGAACTTTTTATTAAAATCTGGTGATTGTAATACTGGCTCACTCGTAATAAGTTTTTTTAAAGTTTCGAATGAATTAAGGAACTCTTGGCTCTTAAAATCTAGTACAGCATTTTGCTTTAAAAGCCGAACCATGGGATATGCAACTTTGGCATAGTCTTTCATAAATTTTGCGGTAATAACCGATGATACCTAAAAATCGTTTGATTTCCTTAATGTTTGTAGGTGGTTTCATTTTGATGATTGCGTCAATTTTTGAGGGATCTGGTTTGATACCATCACCTGTTACAAGGTGTCCTAAAAATTTAGTGGTTAATGCCGCAAAATGACATTTGTCGATTTGTATCTTCAAGTCTTATTCTCGTAAAGTACTAAATATTTTTTTAATGGACTCTATGTGTTCCTGAAAGCTAGTCGAAAATATCAAAATGTCGTCTAAATATACGACGCAAATTTTATTAATGTGATCTCTTAAAACATCATTTATTAATCTTTGAAACGTTGCAGGCGCTGTTTTAAGGCCAAATGGCATACGATTAAATTCGTAATGACCCCCTGCGGTTGAAAAAGCTGTCTTAGCCCTGTCGTCTGGATGCACCTCAATCTGGTGGAATCCCTTGGCAAGATCTATTGTGCTAAAATAACAGCATTTTCCCAACTTGTCAAATATGTCTTCCATATTTGGAAGTGGGAATTTGTCATCTACGGTTTGTTCATTTAATTTCCTGTAGTCGATTACAATTCTCCATTTTTGTTTACCACTGTTATCTGTTTTTTTGGGTACAACCCATAATGGGTAAGGACTACTACTTGGAGATATTATGTTTTGCTCAAGCATTTCCTGTTTTTGCTTGTCCACTTCAGCCCGATGTATAGCTGGATATCTATACAATTTGCTATATATAGGAGTGTCAGTTTTCGTTATGATTCGATGACTAATTTCGCTACAAAAAGGTAAGTTATCCCCATCTTTATAAAAAATATCTTTAAGCCTATTTAAAACTGTATTTAAAACTTGATTATCCTTTGAATTTAAATGCTTAGGAAACATGCCAACTAGTGAGTTCTCTATCCGTTCTTCTTCTTCATTAACAAATATTTTCAAATGTTTATTTTTAAGATAATCATCTACTGTCAGTTCTTCTTCTTCACCAAAAAAAAATGGTAATGTTGCATCCTTTGTTACTAACACTCTATGTTCGTAGTCGATTTTACAACTTAAATTAATTAATATGTTGTTACCTATTAGGCCATCAAAATAGTCATGAAACTTTAATTCAAGGAAATTAACATTAAAATTTGGTTTATTAAATTCTTTAAATAATGGAAAACTATACTGTATGTCCGTATTAACAGACTGATTTATTGCTTTCAAAGTGATAGAACGTGAATTTATTCTCCATTAGGGATTACAAATGTTTGGGTTTATAATGCTAAATTCTGCACCTGTATCTATTATGAACTTTAGTTTTCTTAGATGAGTTCGAATTGTTATATAGGGTAATTTTCTTGGCCCTCTGATTGAAAATTTTGGTTATTTTCATTGACTCCTATTTCCATTGGCTCTACGACTGGATCATTGTTAAAATCATTTGGATTTCTGTTATTTAAGTCTGCTGTTACTAGTTTGATTATAAAAACTACGCGAGTTACGATTCGTTCAGTTTGTTTGGTTGCTATGGTTGCCATTAAAATTTTGTTGGTTAGAAGAGCTGAGTGTCGCATTAGTATGGTCGTTGTTTAATTGATCGTTATTACCATTGCTGTTGCTGTACTGTTGTCTATGCTCGTGACTAATTGGATAGCGTACTCTATTGCTGTTATCAAACTGTTGTCTATTCTGTTGATTAACATAATTGCTCATATTAGCTTCTCTGTTAAAATAATTTAGTAATGCATCTCTGTTTCCATCGTATGGAGGAATGCTATTTATGTTAGTAGAAATGAGTTTAAATTTTGTATTCATGTCTAAACTATCTATGTTTGATCTATTGAACTAATTGTACCACTAAATAAATTAATAAATTTTACCTTTAAATGCTAATGCTACGCATTTATACGAAAATGCTAAAAAATGTTTTAAAACATTAAATGTTAAATACGTTTATACATACATACGCGCATACATAAGTTGTTGTTGATATTGCTCTGACTGAAAACTCTTTGTTGGTAGCTTCTATGTGGTATATTTATTGCCTTACAATTGTTCCTGTTTGTGTCGGTTTACGTTCTTCAATGAAATTGTTGTTACTTGCTGACTTCCACTTGTTGTTGTTTTTCTATATTTCACTAAGCAAAGGCCCAAGTTGCTATACAATATTTGTTGCAATTTTCTTAATAGAAAAAAAAATGTTTGTCTCGCATCTTTTAAAAGTAAATTAGCATATATGTATGTAAGCATCTTTATTATTTCTTCTTTTCTGTTTCAATTGAGTTTCTGGTTTTTTTTTCACTACTTTCTTTGTTTTTGCTTTTTGTTCTTTTTGAGTAACACTAAATGTAATTCTCTCCAAGGTGACTTTTAATTTACCGCTTTTTTCACCTTACAGTTAATTTGAATGGAACAAATTTCTTTAACAGAAAATTTTTATGTAGTTTAAATTTGCTTGAAATGTTTTTTTTCTAGAATTTCATATATATATTTTTTTTTTTGAATTTTATCACTGAATCACTTCTTCATTATGAAAAATGTTCTATTAGAAGTATTTTTTGAGGGTTTTTTTTCACTTTTGTTCATTATTCGCCAACTTTCTTTCCGAAAGTTTCTTGGTTTAAGTTTTACTCTTTTCGAGTATTTCCGTTTTTTTTTTTTTCTTTAAAACGTCACGTTTATCATTATAAAAATGACTATTTAACAAAATGTTCTTTTCGAACAATTTCGCTTTAATTTAAACTTAAATAATTTTTATTTAAAATCTGCAGTGCGTGTGAGGTTCGCGTCGGACTGCGCCAGTAAAGAAGTTATACGTCTTCTTGTCACAAAGATCATTTATTAACTCCCCGTTGTACAAAAACCCTTCTTATCTTAAGGCTTAACTAAAATTAGCTGATTCATTTAACTAATAAGAGTAACTACAAGGTGGCGCAAAAGTAAGCTTCCGATGTTCAGCATATCGGTTGTGGCACGTGCAGTGTGTGCTGTTGCACCGTCTTGTTGGAACCACATGTTTTCCAATCCCAATTCATCAAGTTGCGGCAAAAAGAACTCGTTGATCATTGCTCTGTAGCGCTCACCATTCACAGTAACCGTTTGGCCCCGACCGATTATTGGTCAAATAAATAGTCAGCAATATTCCGCGTTCTGGAGCAGTGTAGCGTAACATTGTTTATTAATGCGTATTTCGCATGTGTTTACTACACAAATGTCAAAACAGAACTGACTTTAGGGGCCAATCGCAAAATTTATAGCATTTTCTGATAGGAGGATTACTTTTGCGCCACCTTGTATAATTGAGTAGAACTATTGATTTGGGTTTGTATGTACGAGTATGTTAAGTGAGTGAAAAGGATGGGTATAAAGAGTCTGAATGTATGTGAAGTGTGGGTGTGATAAAAAAGAGTTATTAATTACTAATAGTAATCTTAATTAAATATAAGAGTAAGACTATGTATAACATAAGAGTAAATAAGGTTAAGATAAGTTCTCTTAAGGCTATTACACTAAGTACGGATGTATGTAGGATTATTATGTAACTATATATTTGTTGACAATCATTTTCATATTGTCATATTTGCATTTATATTTTATACAAACAGTGGCAACATGTTGTTGTTTGATGGGCAATGATTGATAACTTAAAATTAAATATGCCAACATCTAATACCATTTGTCCAATCAAGTTAATTGAGTGTAAATAAATGCACGTGTTGGCGTAAGCAGAGTGTACAGAGCACACAAAACAAAATATTATCGTTCCCTGCAGTACGTGAAACTAGCATAGAATTAGCATTAAACTATGCAGCGTACTAGCTCTTTTTCTAATACCATGTAATGCCTTAATCAGACCTGTTAAATAATGATTACTAATCGTAATGATTACCGGTGCGATAATTTAGTTTCTTGAGAATCCATTTAATGATTGATTACCAATTTCTTATAATTTTTAATGCTTTTTTTCCAGTTAATTAAAGAAATAATCAAAAAATATCATGATTTTTTACAATTACTAAATAAAAAATCAAAAAGTTGTTTTGATTACTTTTCATTGTTTTTGTTTTTTTTTGATTATTTTTGATTATTTTTTTGATTATTTTTGATTTTTCCAGTATTGTTGTAGAAGCACATAAAAATACCCATCAACAATAGTGAACAAAATAAAAAAAAATCATAAGTAGTCAAACAACTTTTTTTTTTGATTATTTTGGATTTTTTCTGACTACTTTGGATTTTTTTTGATTATTTAAAATTTTTTTTGAAAAAAGTTGTTTTGATTACTTTTCATTATTTTTGATTTTTTTTAAAATTTTTTTAGTATTGTCGTAGAAGCACATAAATATACCCATCAACAATAGTGAACAAAATAAAAAAAACTTTATGAGTAATCAAACAACTTATTTTTTTGATTATTTCGGATTTTTTTTTGGATTTTTTTTTTGGATTATTTTGTTTTTTTTTGTTATTTAAAATTTTTTTTTGTAATTACTAACCAAATTTAACAGTTCTGGGCTTAACAAGCCGATGTTCAATGAAGTGATAATTATTACTCTCTGGGCGTGTTACCGATGTTTACAGGCATTCACAATATGTAGGGGTAATAGCACAATTTGGTATCAGATCGCGTATGGTGTGAACGATTTGTTTGACTTCGTTATACCTTCGTCTTGATCTCTTGTCAAACAAAATTGTGGAAGTAAAGGATAGCAGGGAATTAACAACCAGAGATGAAAGGCGCCATGCCCATATATTTATATTAGTAATTTATGATCCAAAGACTTTCTCTGTGCTCTACATAGCATGCATAGCATGGGTAACTGTCGTAATAAGCAGTTTATACGTGCCTGAAGTGACTGCCTGCAAATCCAAAGACAGGGCCAATGGTTTATGCTGTCATTAAAACGAGCCACGATTTTCAGGAAATTAAAATTTCATGCCAGCCAGTCAACCAGTTCAAACAGTTTAACATCAAAATAGGTTTACAAGTGGGAGTTGACAATCACCGCAAATCAATAAGCGGGCGAGGCTACAAAAAGATTTTTATTTTTACTACGTTTTTATATTAATGTAAATATGCTATGGCTTTCACAAAATCAAAAAATCAAAAAAAAAAATAAAATTAAAACGAAAGAAGCGAAAAGACTGCAGCACCACTATTACTGCCGGGAAAATCCATTAAAAGCGTTGTCAAATAGAGAAAAATCAACTGCTTCGAACATGCGCTTAGTGTTGAAGCAAACGAAAATTTATTTCAAATAGTAAAAAATTCCACCCTTGAGTCAATTTACGAAAATATTAATAAATCTGAAACGTGAGTGGCATAAGTAAAACATGTGTTAATTGCCTTCTTAACAATTTTCCCTCGAGCACACAGTAAAGCTTTAATTCATGACTTTGCTTTAGGTATGCCACCTCGAGTGTCAAAAATCTATTGCTCAATAATCCATTTTTTTTGTTTAGAGATAAATCGATTTATGACAATGTTAAAAGAAAATTTAATATTTTATTTATGAATAATTAAATCAAGTGAAAGTCTTAATTTTAAGGTAATAAGTATACCAAAACAATTTGAATTATTCACATGCAAATTTTCAATAGTTTAAAATATTTAATTACTGTAAAAATTATTCGAAACTATAAGAGTGAAAAATATAAAAATTGTTTGCTCTAACAACTAAAATAAAGATGCACAACTCGCTACAATTTAGGTTTAGACAATGAAAATGAATTCTTATCACCACAAAACTTCAGTTTTCGGCTTAACATTTGACTAAATTTAAAATAAAATTAACTGATGAATAATAAAAAAAATAAAACGTATATCGTTTTATCTTAAAACTAAAAAATGCAATAAGTTAACTCCTAAACTAAGAAACACAACTAAAATGAACTATCAGAGTTGCCTAACATTTGAAAAAATTAAAAATTTACTTGACAATATTTATACGAAACTATGTGTTTTCAGCTGTTAAGTGTGCACAAGGCTTTACCTATTTTTTCATGCGTCACAAACATGGCGCTATTTACGAAAATAGTTTCAAAATGTGCAAATATCCTCAACCGATTTATCAAAAATCAATATTTACCAATAATAAAATCGATCCAAAAGCAACGATAATTTAAAAATGATCGATTTAATTAAAAATCGATTAATATCGCACAAAAAGGGCGGAATGTGTTCTATGCTCTTTACTACTGTGGTTTCCACCAAAAATATGCTACATACAAAAGCGACATGAATCTACATGTTTCAAGAAGTTCAATTCGGATTTTACACGACGAAACTACGTAATTAAAATTTAATTTGCGTGTAAATTAACATTGATGCCGAAACTACCTAGGTCTGAACTTACACTTCCATGAATAGTAATGGACGCTGTGTACGACGACTAAGTCAGACCTGTTAAATTTGATTAGTAATTAGTAATCAACTATTTGACGCCTTTTTTAATTGGTAATGATTGTTTTAATTGTTTCAAGAAAGAATCATTCATTTATTACGATTAGAAAAAGTCAAAAAGTTATTTTGATTACTTTTGATTATATTTAATTTTTTGTTTATTTTTTTTTTATTTATTTTGACTATTTTTAATTTTTTCAGTATTGTTTATGTGTGCTTCTAGAGCAATACTGAAAAAAAATTAAAAATAGTCAAAATAAATCAAAAAAAAAAAAATATACAAAAAATTAAAAATAATCAAAAGTAATCAAAATAACTTTTTGACTTTTTCTAATCGTAATAAATTAATAATTCTTTCTTGAAACAATTAAAACAATCATTATCAATTAAAAAAGGCGTCTAATTAGTTGCTTCTACAACAATCCTAAAACAAATTAAACACAATAAAAAAATCAAAAATAATCCAAAGTAATCATCACTTAATTTTTTTTTTGCTTTTTTTAATAATCATAAAATCTCATGATTTTTTTTGATTATTTTTTAATTAATTGGAAAATAATCATTAAAAATTTAAAGAATGGTAATCGCTCATTAAATGGATTCTCAAGAAAATAGTTAATGAAACCGGTAATCATTACGATTTCTTTATTTAACGGGTCTAGACTACGTTAAGAGGAAATCAAAGTAGCTCAAAACAATTTTATTTTTTTAAGAGTTTTACTTTCAATAAAAAGATCTTCCAAAAATGAATGAATTCGTTTAGCTAAGTTGGAAAAAAAACTATGCGGCACACCAGTGACACGTTAAAATAACAATTTCCTGAAGCTATAATATGGCGGCCGCCGTGGTGTGAAGGTAGTGTTGCCGGCCTACCACACCGAAGGTCCATGGTTCGAGCCCTGGTACAGGTAACATCAAAAGTGATTTGAAAAAAGTTTTTCAAAACGGGGTCGCCCCTCGGCAGTGGTTTGGCAAACTCTCCGAGTGTATTTCTGCCATGACAGACTTCTCAGCAAAAATTCGTCTCCTTTGTAGATGCCGTTCGGAGTCGGCAAAAAACTGTAGGTCCCACCAATTTGTAGGGAAAATTCAAATCGGCACACCACAAATTGGAAGAGAAGCTTGGCGCAAAAATCTCTTAGGAGGTTTATGATGATATACCTGTTGTATATCGCGCCATAGAGATAGAGAGAGATAATATGTTCAAATAAGTTTGAGCTGATTCGTCAAGACCACAATTAAACACTGTCTGATGCGATTTGGGAAATTATTTATTGTTAGATAGCAAAAAATGTATCTAAGTGACGCTGGACTTGCCCATCTAATCATCCATCACACCACGTTGCTGTGTTAGATGCGCATGAATTTACAATTTCCACGAATTCAATTATGTACAGGGTGGCTGATGAATTTTGCTACATTAAGAAACTTAAATAATTTTTTTTTCAGTGTATGGAATTCATTTTTCTTTTATTCATGTTAAAGCTCATTAAATTTTATTAAATATAGCTTAATTAGTTTTAAAAATAATGGAATTTAAATGCCCCCCCTGCTCGTCGATGCATGTGCGGCATCTTACCAAAAAGTTGTTCATTACTGCTTGGAGGGTTGAGAGAGCAATTGTTTCTCGAATGGATTGCCTTAGTTCATTCAAATTTGTTGGTTTTGCTTTGAAGACTTCCTGTTTGCAATAACCCCACAAGAAAAAGTCAGGTGCAGTAAGGTCAGGCGACCTGGGTGGCCAACGGAATGTGGAGTTTCTGGATATCAGCTTATTGAGAAATTTTCGTCGCAATTCTGTCATAACAGGTTGGGCTATATGAGGAGCTGCACCATCTTGCTGAAACCACACAGAGTTGAAAGAAATTCTCATTCGGCGTAATTCTGGATAGAAAAACTCTCTCAACATGCTCAAGTAACGGTCTCCAGTAACCGTAACGGTGTGACCGTTTTCTTCGAAGAAGTAGGGCCCGACAATGCAGCGTGATGAAACTGCACACCACACTGTGACACGAAGTGGATGCAATTCCGTCTCATGGAGTATCTGTGGGTTGGAAGCACTCCATATTCGACAATTTTGTTTGTTTATGTTGCCGTTTAAATCGAAATGGGCCTCGTCAGACATGAAAAGACAGTTCAACATGTTTCCATCCTCTTCCACCATTTGAAGCATCTTCTGGCAAAATTCCAAGCGAATCGGCAAGTCTGCAGCGTTCAGTTTGTTGGCCATTTTAATTTTATATGGGAATAAGTCCAAATCTTTGTGCATAATTGACTGTAATGATTGTCTGCTTACACCCATTTGAGCAGATAAGCTTCTTGTCGAAACACGTGGATTGTTTTGTATGGCAGCAGCTACAGCAGCGATTGTTTCCTCCGTTCGAACTGAAGGGTTTCGATGGTAAGGTCTTCTGTTGACTGTCCCATGCTCGGCAAAATTGTTTACAAGTCTTATTATGGTCCATCTGCTCGGAGGATTGCCGCCAAACGTGCGCCTATACTCTCTTTGAAGCGAAACTACGGACTCCAGTGCGTGATAGCGGCGGACAATCCAAATTCTTGTTTCAGTGTCCCAGTTATCCATTTTTGGTAAATGTAAAAGTCAATCTGCAAAATAAAAAAAAAATTAACCAGATTCATTAAATAGAAAAAAAGTTATTTAATTTTTTTTTGGTAGCGGCTTTCATCAGCCACCCTGTATGTATATAAAAAATTAAAATAAACTTTATGTGTTTAAATGTGGTTAGCCCAAGGTACATAAAATTTCAAATCTCTCTAAGTTATGACAAGCTTAATGAAATGAATTATTTGTTGCTCAGTATACAATTTGATCGATTCGAAACTGCTGCTCTGATTAATCGAATCATCACACGCATTATTACAAAATTAATTGAGTTGTAATATTTAAATATTGCTTCTAACTGATGATACATTTTATATAAGGCCAAAGGGTAAAGTAGACAAGCTGATTTGACCTTATCAGTGCAGCTTCAGACCTGCTAAATCTATCAGATCTTAACCAAATTGGAGAAGATTCCTGATAAGACAGTCGACACGCATCATTCCTTCGCTAGTTCTAAATCTGCTGAATGAACAACCGAATTTCTGCCTAAAGCTATTTAAAGTTTATCTTTTTAATTTTTTTCCTCTTGTGTATAAAATAAAATAAACTTTGGAACTTACAAAGGGGGTACTTGGGGTAAAAAAAAATTTCGAAAAAACAATTTTTTAATTTCTAATTTTAAAAAATTAAAAATGGTCGCCATTTTATGTTGGACTGAAATTTTTTTGTAATAAACTTTTGATAAATAAGTTGTTTTGAAATTTTCAGAAGTGGTGCTTTTTTTTTTGTTTTTTATGACAATATGAATTTTTTAATTTTATCCAAAATATATTTTTTTTAAATTGTTAAACTTTCATAGCAAGATCCACAGGGAATTGGTTTCAAATAAATTTGAATAAAAGCTTAACACAGATAAGTTAATTGAGTTCAAAGTTCAAACAGGAACGTTATAAGGAAAAAGCAAAATTTCGCTGATTTTATAGGGTGCTGAAAAATGTCCAACAAATACTTAAAACCAGGGGGAACATTTTTAAAGTTTTTTTATATGCCCAAATGATGTTTCCGGATATGCCAACGCCAAGTGTGGAAGGAAATTAAATGATGAGCTGTACTAGTTTACTACGTACTTTTTACACAGCGCAGCGAATTAAGAACCAAAGGCTCCAGAGGCTGGTTCGTATAATTCGAAGGAACAAACAAGCTCGATCTCAAATAGGTTTCCTAGGTGGAACCTTCCACTAACATGCAAAAAACAGGCCTCCCTTGATACGCAACCGGCAAAATCGCCCAAACAGTTCAATAAATGATGATCTCAAAATTAAACAAAAAATTAATTGGAATTAATCATGCGTTACATTAATTAAGTCAACATTTTTTCGTACACTCCTAGTGACAAGTAAAATCCTGTTAAAAAATAGTAAGGGAAACTTTTTATCAAAAATACCAGACATTCGTGCTTTCAAAACGTTTGATGCGTACATAATAAACGAAATACCTCCTAAGGGCATGAAAATTAATTCATTTTTTTCAATAATAACCGATTTCAGTTCATGGAATTCGATCAAAACGATAAAAACTAATGTAACGGATATTGCGCCCAGGGAAAAACAAAAAAAAAAAAGGTTAAACCAACAAAGCGAAAGCTGAATGTGTGAAGATAATAAATACCTACAAAGTAAACGAGCTAAAAACAAAATTTTTGTGGGCTCATCAATATACCGCCAGCAACGCGCTAAAAGCTGCTAAGTCCTTTAAAAAAAGTGTACCAGCAGAATGGAAAAGTTTAATTGAATAAAAATTTCCCAAAAGCTGCAAAATTTTTAAATTTATAAGAAATAGTATGTATGGAGTTAACTGCTGCAGTGGAATACTGGTAGTTGCTAAAAGCCTTTTGGCAACTTTTGGAAACTTTCGCGATTCCAGTGAGTAGTATGAATGATATAGATTTTTGGTTAATTTTGTGTCGCTTTTTTGCATATTTTAACAATGTACACAAAGGGATCAGATAAAGTTGGTGTCCCGTCGGAAAATTGCTCTCAGCTACTACGTCGGAATAACGACATTATCCTGAAAATTCAAATTGTGGTAACTTGGCATAACTCACTCTGATAAATGAAATACATTGACACCGGAGCACGGTGTCTTCTAAAAATAGAAAAAGAAGAATATACAAAGGCAAAAATCGAACAGACATGATTTACATATAAACAGAATGTCTAAAGAAGTGTGTACACTGTTAGAAAATAAGCAACAACAATTAAAGGAAGACTTGATTTAAGCAGCTTGCAAACTACGCGCAGCATAGACTATGGGTTAGGCAGCTGCGCTTGCAAATCAGAAGTGCGCGGGTTTGATTCACCGCACGATCTTCTGAAATAGCAAAACTATACGAATTAGTCTGACGAGAAATCGTGACTGTTTTCGAAATAACTATGTTTGTTACTTTACATTTTTTCTTTAAAATTCAGCAATAATAATTAAATAATAATTATTATCACTGGTCTTGGGCAAAACTTACAAAAATGCGAAAAATGGAAACCAATTTTTATACCTAGTAGTGCTACGCACACAAGGTATATTAACTTTAGTCGCCTAACGGCAGTACGTAACGTATACATATCAAAATATTCAGGACGAAAAGAGAAATTGATTAAGCCATGTCCGTCCGTCCGTCAGTCTGTGAACACGATAACTTGAGTAAATTTTGAGATATCTTAATGAAATTTGGTATGCGGGTTCCTTGGCACTCATCTCCGAGCGCTATTTAAAATGGGCGAAATCGGATGTAGCCACGCCCACTTTTTATGTAAAGAATATTTTCGAAAACACAAAAAAAGTGATTACTCAGTACATTATACACTATAAGGATAAAATTTGGTGAGTACATTGAGATTGATGCACAAAATAAATGTTTCAAGAAATTTTTGAAAACGGGCGTGGCACCGCCCACTTTTGATTAAGTCAAATTTAGAAATAATAATAATCATAAATCAAAAACCATTCAAGATATCGATACGAAACAGCACGCAGGTTTCCAGGTATGCAAGGAATGTTCCAGGCAAAAATGGGCGGGATCGGTTAAGGTCTACGCCCACTTTTATATGAAAGATTTTGAAGAGGATCGTAGAGATATTAAATAGGCAATAACTTTGCGTAAAATAGCTTTACATAATTTATATTCTACTTTTAAAGTTTCCGTAAGCAAAGAAACCCAAAAACTTAAAATTTTCGAAAATGGGCGTGGCCCCGCCCCTTTTATAGTGGACTATTCCACAAAACTTTTTATGCCATAACTCCCCCAAAAATTGAGTGGTCGGTACGAAACTTGGTGATAATGTTCTATATATAAAGTTAACTGTTTGCCGTAAAAATGGGCGAAATCGGTTAATGTCCACGCCCAGTTTTTTAACATAGTTCTCAAAATTTTTTTTGGAAAATTTAAAAAGCGATAGTTCTACAACCAAGCAAGTTATATCAATCAGATTTTGCATACATAATAAGCTTTTTAAGAAAAACTCGGCCGCAAAAAAATTTTGTCAATTTTGAAGTAGGCGTGGCTATTTCAAAGGCAATGAAAATTGGTCAGCTGCTTCTCCGTAGTATGTACGAGGTGTGTTCAAAAAGTATCGCGAATTTTGAATTTTCGCTGGTTACGTATATTCGAATTTCGAATTTTTTGTGGCGTTATGTTGGTACTCATGTCTCTCACTTATGCCGACAAGCTCAGAATGTTCAGTTAATTGTTGACAGCTGCGTTGCTTGCACGTGTTTTGGATCGTCTTCGATTTTTACGCGAAATTCGTACCAAAATTGCTCAATTGTGACCAAAAACAGCATCGCATGAACATTGCTAATGAGATGTTAAACTCTGTCCGCGAAGACCCAAATTTGCTCCAGAGGGTCATAACTGGTGACGAATCGTGGGTTTATGGTTATGACGTGGAAACCAAAGCTCAATCATCTCAATGGAAGCTGCCGCACGAACCAAGACCGAAAAAAGCGCGCCAAGTTCGGTCGAATGTGAAAGTTTTGCTGACAGTTTTCTTCGATTGCAGGGGCGTGGTGCATCATGAGTTCTTGCCACAGGGAAGAACGGTCAATAAGGAATATTACCTGCAAGTTATGCGCAATTTGCGAGAAGCAATCCGCCAGAAACGCCCGGATTTGTGGAAGAACAAAAATTGGCTTTTGCACCACGATAACGCCCCTGCTCACGCATCGTTGCTTGAGCGCGACTTTTTGGCCAAAAACAACACACTAATGATGGCGCAGCCACCGTATTCCCCAGATCTGGCCCCCTGTGACTTTTTCTTGTTCCCTAAACTGAAGAGGCCCATGAAAGGACGACGTTACGCTTCTCTTGACGAGATAAAGACGGCATCGAAGGAGGAGCTGAACAAGATACAAAAAAATGATTTTTTGAAGTGCTTCGAAGATTGGAAAAACCGTTGGCACAAGTGTATAATATCTCATGGGGATTACTTTGAAGGGGACAAAATAGATATTCATGAATAAATAAATAATTTTTGAAAAAACACAAAATTCGCGATACTTTTTGAACACACCTCGTATTATACTCCTGCCAAAAATTAGCCAAATCAGGAAACACACAAGCAAAATATTCTGGCACGTAGTTAATAGCCCACTGCAATAGCGAAGTTATATATCTTTTTTGATTTTCATACCTTTCATAAACGTTAAATGTATGTAAGTACAAGAGCAAGAAGAGAAAAGTTCACTAAAATGATCAGCACGATGAGCGGAGTCGAATTAGCCATGCCCGCCTCTCTGTCCGTCTGTCTGTCGGTCTGTCTGTCCATCTGTTTATTTGAACGCAAACTAGTCTCTGTTTTACAAAAGAATGCTGGAATTCGTTGCTTACTTTCGCCATTTTATAATATCCGATAGACGTTGTTTTGACGTTTTGATACATAGAGCACATCTATATATAAAATGTCATTAACTTGAACCAAATAAACTCGTAACTATACCGAACTGCAGCTTTATATAACCTGGGGGCTTTTCCAAAAGCTATATACAGACTGTGTCGTGCCCAGCGGACTCCTGAACCTATCGTGAAAGTTCAAGAGCAAAACAAAATACCAAATATGTGGGCGTGGCACCGCCCACTTTTGAAAAAATTATGTAGATATTGACTAAGTGAAACATATATCCAAATTTCATTAATTTAGACCAAAAAAGTTCGGAGTTATGAGGAATTGAAACTATATATATAGCCTGGGGGCGTGGCTCCCCCCCACTTTTCCAAAAGTATATAATGTCTATGCTGTACCCAGTGAACCGAAGTAAATATTGTGAGAATTTTATAAAGATCGGTTGAGTTCTTTGGCGCCTATAAGAGACACCCTTTTTTATATATATTTTTGTTACGCACAGAAGGTATATTACTTCATTCAGCATAAACGAATCGAGATATATATTTATTAATGTATATCAAAACGTTAAGTATGAAAAGTAAAATATTGGGGCAAGTAGTTAATAGCCCACTGCAATAGCGAAGTTATATATCTTTTTTGATTTTCATACCTTTCATGAACATGAAATGTTTGTACGTATGAGAAGAAAAAGAGCTAGTCCCATCAAAAAGTATACTGAAATGATCAGGAAGATGAGTTGAGTCGATGTAGCCATATCCGTCTCTCGATACGTCTATCCGTCTGTCCGTCTGTCTTTTTGAACGCAAATACGAACTGAAAGTATTAAAATAGACCTGCTTAATTGGGATTCCATAATAAATCACTGCTAGGTATATAATGCTCGGTTCCACCCGAACTTAGACTTTCTTACTTGTTATAACTGCCTTTGAGGTCAATCAACAATAACTGACTGGTTCCTACTTATGTTGGTGTGTATGTGGCAGCAACTATGAAAATGTAACTGGTAATAGCATTTTTCGGGACTACTTGACAGGAGATTTTTTGTCTGTAATAAAATATTTAGGACTTCTGAAAAATTTGAATTTATAATATCTAAAAATCCACCATTTGGTTATTTCATACTTATTGTCTCAAATAATGTTGACATTAATTAATTATTCGTAACATATATATTTTTACTAACACAGAATGTGAATTTTTCATATAAAAAATCCATTTATGAACAAGCATTGATTATTTTCTTTACAGCCGATTGGTCAAAAAACAAAATCGATAAGTGAGCAATCGATTTTAACTATCTGCACTACCTCAATCTATTATTCTTGCAAGTGACCGCTCCTACGAAATGCTAAAGAGCGGTGTGCAAAACGGTCGCATATAGCCTGAGCCAAAGCGAGTAAATAATTTTTGTTACAATTTAAAATTAAATCCTTTTTTTTTTTGCGTTTTATTAAGCAAGTTCCGTGCCGAGGTGAGTGCAGTGCAGCTCCAAGTGAAGTGCCCGAAATGTAAATAAAGTGTATATGTTCCTTCGATCCGGGGTTTTCACAGCGAAAATGAGGAGGACAATTCTCCGCTTATACCTTAGAGCCACAAGTGCTCGCCCCTAATGAATACATATAAGGTGTAACAGGTGCCCCGCCACCCTCGTTCTATATATAAAAAAAAAATGATTTAATATTACTTAAACGTTGCCCCCAGTTCTACTCACTTAACAAATTATAAAATAATATACAAAAATATAAATAAGCTACTCCCCTCCATAAAGCTTAGATAGACTGAAATACGATTAGTGTACCTACTGAGGGCACTATTGATTTAAGTGAATTAAAAAATTTCGCTTAAATTGTCAGCATTTGATATAGTCAACATTTCTAGTTTTCGTTTTTCCCAATACTTTAATTTGTATTCCATTAAAATTTTCTGACTTAAACTTGCAAAACGGTCCTAAATTCAAATCCAATTACCTCTGGCTATTTCTGTCTACTTCTGGCTGTTTCTGACTGGTATGGGATCACAATTCAATTGACGGCCGCCAGTGCTTTTTTTTGAGAGTTCTTTATTTTTCTATATTCTTGGCATATTTTATCATTTAGGCGATGCTGATTTCCTGCTGCTGGACTTGTCAAAAGCAGAATGATGTCATCGCCTTTTTACGCAAAATTAAAAAAAAAATATATAATTTGATAGGGAGATCTTGTATTAATTCCATCGCAGTTCCTATGATCCTCGAGCCAGATGGTTTAAGCAATCTATAACAACACCCGTCCATCGCTTAATTTAGCTAAGCAGCATCTGTCGAATATCTAACACTAACGCCATGAATCTAGCAGAAAGAGTTATAGCGCTCACAATTTCGGTTGTTATCCTGCAAGCGACATGTTCACAATTGATTTTCAAAGCTTATTTGAAATTAAACCAAAAATTTCATATTTTTATTTTATTCAAATTAAAACCACAACTCCTGTTCTATCCACTACGAAATATACGATTTTAACCCAGATAACCCTAATGTCCTATATATAGGACGACAAGCTCATGTATTATCACGAATACACGCGAACGTTAACAAATAACGGGAACACACTCTTATACGCAGCAGAGATTGCGCAACTGCGTTAATAGTTGTCATTTGCTCTTTTCTATAGAAATGTGAGGTATTTGATTCTAAAGCTTGTGAAATATGGATAATGCAAAATTATAAAATACGCTTCGAAAGGTCAGTTAATTTAAAGGTGTTAAAATAAACTTTTGTTTATGTTATATTGGAAAATCAAAGTAAAATAAGTGTGTTATCGAATACATTCACTGACATGAACTATTATTAAACTTCAATGGTGTATTTCAATGAACAAATATTGGTGTACTATATAAAGGATACCTCCAAAAACATAAAATCTTTTATTAATTTTTGCTTAAAGCATATAAATACGTTTTTATATCTGTTTTAAGAAGTGTGAAAGAAAAAAAGTGGAAAAATTTCCACTGCATAACTTTAAGGGTTTGAACCCGGTACGCTCCGGTAGTCCCTTGCGGTACTGCCCGACTGTCGTGTTAGCGATTTATGACCAGTGAAACCTTCTAGGCCATGTCACCCCTCCTTCTGTAGGGAAGGATAAGATGGGTAATGAGAGGTGAGAGGCATCATATCCGTAGATCAACCATCGAGTTGCACTTCATTACCTTTGTGCATTATAGTCGCCTCTTACGACCGGTATGCCTACCTCGGGCATATTCTAAACCCCTAACCTGCAAATAAACCTAACTACCAAAGAAAAATAAAGCAGTAATTGTTGTCTAATGGAACAAAACCGGCAACTCTGTTACAAACTTGATTAATGTTATATCCACTTGGCTTCATTGAGCTTGCACATTTACAGTCTTTGAAGTGACCAAAACCTCAAACTTGAGCACAGAAAGTTTAAGGCAAACCAAAAATTTGTTTCTAAAGAAAATTGTTGATTCATTTCGGCTCTCAGACAGATTATGCTCAACAGTTGGTATTTGGGGATAAAGAATATGCCAAAAGCAACAGCAAATGATTATAAGTTTTGTTTTTGGGTAACCACTGTGAAGTTCGTACGAACACGTTCGCGCGCATCAATTTTAAAATTCAATTACCAACAAAAACGACTGACAGGACCATATGGCTTGTTTAAGCGATTGATAAGTTTAGTTGCCTAAACTAAAGTGGAAGCATCAGCTATGAAGACTAGTATAAGGAGGAAAGGAACGGAAAGTGTAGGAGAGGAAAAAGAAGGAAAAGAGAGGAAAGAAAAGGAAAGAGAAAGGGAAGGAAAAGAAAGGGAAAGGGAAGGAAAGGGACTAAGAGGAAAATAAAGGGAAAGGAAAGGGGAGGAAAGGAAAGGAAAATAATTGAAAAGTGAGGAAAGAATTGGGAGTGTACGAAAAGAAAATAAAAGAAAAGAAAAGAAAAGAAAGGAAACGAAAAGAAAAGAAAAGAAAAGAAAAGAAAAGAAAAGAAAAGAAAAGAAAAGAAAAGAAAAGAAAAGAAAAAATACTTACAAAATTGAAACTGTGAAGGTATTCTATTATTTGAAAAGACTTTGGGCTGAGTAGAAAACTGAGAACTTAAGTCCTTGGACGAACAAACATCACACTATATAGGTCTTTAATCACACTTGTCCTGTTGTGCGGCTTGTAATCATGGACAGTGGCGAAAGAAGAACATATGGCTCTTGGAGTATACCAGGAATGTGGCTCCGCCAGCCATGTTGTGCGAATGGACAAATAAGCTCCGGCAAAGAAGGTTTTCATATCGACAACCGCATTCAATAGCAAAGGCTATAATGAGATAAAAAAAAGGTGGAAGCTGATTTGGCTTGCCTTGATGTTTCCAATTGGACCCAGTTATCGCTAAAAAGGGATGCCTGGCGTGCTTTGCTACGCGCTAAACGTAGTTAAGCGCCAATAAATAAATGGTGAAAGTACTGGAATCACTTAACTCCCACTGGAACCTAAGTAAGAAGGGAAATCATGTAACATCAAGTTATCTCATAGTCAGCTAAGTTAATGTGCTCTGCTTCACAGGACACACGTGCTACGTTGAGCATTGACTGGACGATTTAAAGTCTTTATAAATTAATTAAATGGTCTTATATATGTTGATCTAAAATTGGCATCCTGATGTTTGCATGTCACACTTAAAATAATATATTAGCCTCGGACATTGCCATAGCTCCAGCTTAATCAAACCAAAAAATAACTCAACAACCATTTGTTTTACGCATTGACGTGTGTCACATATATACGAGGTGTGTTCAAAAAGTATCGCGAATTTTGTGTTTTTTCAAAAATTATTTATTTATTCATGAATATCTATTTTGTCCCCTTCAAAGTAATCCCCATGAGATATTATACACTTGTGCCAACGGTTTTTCCAATCTTCGAAGGACTTCAAAAAATCATTTTTTTGTATCTTGTTCAGCACCTCCTTCGATGCCGTCTTTATCTCGTCAAGAGAAGCGTAACGTCGTCCTTTCATGGGCCTCTTTAGTTTAGGGAACAAGAAAAAGTCACAGGGGGCCAGATCTGGGGAATACGGTGGCTGCGGCATCATTAGTGTGTTGGTTTTGGCCAAAAAGTCGCGCACAAGCAACGATGCGTGAGCAGGGGCGTTATCGTGGTGCAAAAGCCAATTTTTGTTCTTCCACAAATCCGGGCGTTTCTGGCGGATTGCTTCTCGCAAATTGCGCATAACTTGCAGGTAATATTCCTTATTGACCGTTCTTCCCTGTGGCAAGAACTCATGATGCACCACGCCCCTGAAATCGAAGAAAACTGTCAGCAAAACTTTCACATTCGACCGAACTTGGCGCGCTTTTTTCGGTCTTGGTTCGTGCGGCAGCTTCCATTGAGATGATTGAGCTTTGGTTTCCACGTCATAACCATAAACCCACGATTCGTCACCAGTTATGACCCTCTGGAGCAAATTTGGGTCGTCGCGGACAGAGTTTAACATCTCATTAGCAATGTTCATGCGATGCTGTTTTTGGTCACAATTGAGCAATTTTGGTACGAATTTCGCGTAAAAATCGAAGACGATCCAAAACACGTGCAAGCAAAGCAGCTGTCAACAATTAACTGAACATTCAAAATGGCCGAGCTTGTCGGCATAAGTGAGAGACATGAGTACCAACATAACGCCACAAAAAATTCGAAATTCGAATATACGTAACCAGCGGAAATTCAAAATTCGCGATACTTTTTGAACACACCTCGTACATACATATTTTGTCGGTCTCAAAAATAAATATTGTCAATAGGTCATCTCTAAGACATCATCAACTATTCATCAGAAAGGCTTACATCCTACACTTAAGTAGTTAACAAGTTTGAATGCTCATCTATTTAGATATTAAACGCTTGAACGAATAACTTACTAAATGTCAACCAAAATGAAAAATAAAGAATTCAAAGAATTTGGTTAGAATCGTTTAAGGGTGGCGCCAGAGTGTTTGCAGTGAGTACATTTAGAATTTAAAAAATTTATGGAATACATAAATAACAAAGAATTAAAAACTAACCCATATGCGCTCAGTGCCCCATTTAAAACACGTAGTATTTGACAATTTTTAAAAAATATGGTCGTTTCTTTTCGGTAAATAGTGCAGATTAGTATGTACGAGGTGTGTTCAAAAAGTATCGCGGATTTTCGCTGGTTACGTATATTCGAATTTTGAATTTTTTGTGGCGTTATGTCGGTACTCATATCTCTCACTTATGCCGACAAGCTCGGCCATTTTGAATGTTCAGTTAATTGTTGACAGCTGCTTTGCTTGCACGTGTTTTGGATCGTCTTCGATTTTTACCTATTCAAAAAAATGGATCAAAGAACCTGTATCAAATTTTGTGTGAAAAACGAAATTAAGTTCGCGGATGCATTCCGAATGTTGACTGTGGCATACGGAGAAGCTACCTTGGACCGAAGCAACGTTTATCGGTGGTACAAAATGTTCTCAGAAGGCCGAGAAGATGTGCAAAGAAGAACAAAAATTGGCTTTTGCACCACGATAACGCCCCTGCTCACGCATCGTTGCTTGTGCGCGACTTTTTGGCCAAAAACAACACACTAATGATGCCGCAGCCACCGTATTCCCCAGATCTGGCCCCCTGTGACTTTTTCTTGTTCCCTAAACTGAAGAGGCCCATGAAAGGACGACGTTACGTTTCTCTTGACGAGATAAAGACGGCATCGAAGGAGGAGCTGAACAAGATACAAAAAAATGATTTTTTGAAGTGCTTCGAAGATTGGAAAAACCGTTGGCACAAGTGTATAATATCTCATGGGGATTACTTTGAAGGGGACAAAATAGATATTCATGAATAAATAAATAATTTTTGAAAAAACACAAAATTCGCGATAATTTTTGAACACACCTCGTATACTTCAGCTGTACATGTGACATATTTCGGAAACTTTATACTCGTATACATAAGAAAGACATGAATAATAAAAAAGTTATTGAACCATGAGAGAGAGATACTCGTAAATGCTATAATTAATAATGAAATTTGACTAATATCATTTGATTGCTAATAAGCTAATGATGGTCTACTTATTTCACTGCCTCCTACAAGAAAATGAATTACAAATATTAGTAAGCGCTTCGATAGGTGTTGCTAAGCATTTGTTAAGGTAGGATGGAACCAGGGGCAAGTACAGCTGGGGGTCGTGGTGAAACGTATCCCCTTCGAAATGTTGGTGTTTGTAAAAAAATTCTAACAGATAGGACTATGGATATGGATATTAATAGGGGTAGGGATAGTGATAAAGATAACAATTCTAGTATGTGTTGTAGCATTTGCACTGTATTATTTTATTTATTTTTATATTTTAAAAATAATTAATGTTTCAAATAATAAATAAAAGCGGTTAGCAATGAAATATATTTGTAAATAAATAATAAAATTAACTTATTTTTCGTGCATTTCATTGGAAGAAAGTATAGGTATCGTCCAAAATATGAACCATTTCAAATCATATTTCCTGATATTCAAAACATTAGCCAGTTTTCTAAAGGCACATTTTTGAAGGCTGGAAATTTGGAAAACACATGTGAATAAAATCTTCACACGGCCTTAACAAAATTAGCTGCTTTTTACACCGTTCGAGAAATTAATGAAACCAGTAAGTATTTAGCTACATTGCTAACCGGTATCTGTTTTGTTGGGTATAATTCCATTTTGTAAAATATTTATATTTTTCCATTGTTTGAGGAATGTATTAATATATTTGCACTGAATGAAAGCGTGATTTTCAAAGAAAAAATCAAAATGCGTCGCAAAATCACGCATTTTAGATCAGTATAAATGTGGGATATGAATGAATATGTGGCGTACACTTGTTACACGATAAACAATTGTACGTTACTCTTTGTAAAATATGTATGAGTGTAATGAGTTGTACTTTTTGATTTGAAATAAAAACACACATGATTACTAATCGTAGTTATTACCGGTTTGATTATTTATTTTCTTGAGAATAAATTCAATGGTTGATTACCATTACTTTCAATTTTTAATGATAAATTTCCACTTAATTAAAAAAATAATTAAAAAAAATCATGATTTTTTACGATTATTAAAAAAGTCAAAAACAATCAAAAAAAGTTGATTACTTTTGAAATTTTTTTGAATTTTTTTAAAGATTTTTTTGAGACTTGATTTTTTTTTTTTTTTAACTTTTTTTTTTTTTCAATATTGTTGCAGAAGCACATAGTACTGAAAAAAATAATATAAAAAAAATCTAAAATAATCCAAAGTAACCAAAACATTTTTTTGATTATTTTTAATTACTTTAGATTTTTTTTTTAATTTTTCCTAACCGTATTCAATTAATAAATACGTTTTCTTGAAAAACAATTAAAATAATCACTACCAATTAAAAAATTCGTCTAATTAACTGATTACTAATTACTAACCAAATTTAAAACATTACGGCATCCTACAAACCACATCGATGATTTAGTGCAAAAGGTGGACGTTTCGAATGTCATTTCTCAAAATAATTTAAAGAGAGTAGTTGCTAACCCAACTTTTATACTTTAATTGGCTTTCCATCTTATTTATCTCTATGGCACTTCCCTTCAGTTATCTTAATATTTCCTTACCTATAAATGACGACTATACGTCTTGAGTATACAATTTGGATCCCCTTTTCCCTCTGACAATATTTTCAATATCCATCCTTTTACGTATTCTATACATATGCACATACTTACATATGTCTTTAATACTCAGTAAATGTTTCAAAGTTCTATCGTCTTTAGGTATCCTTACACCGCGTTACACACATTCTGTCCTATGAACCAAATATACTTTTTCGGAAAGGGGAGAAAAAATAAAAATACACGTGTATCAGCGATGTTCATGTACACGTCAGAATTTTTTTTTTATTCGTAGGCGACTATTGCTATAGAAATTTATGCAAGTTTACTGATGGAAGGTCAACAATAAAGTTCGCTGTACCAAAAATTTGGCTACCACGTACGGAGCACTGAAAAAGTTTCTCAGCTAACATTCATCTTCCTTAGCAGATCGTGCTCGTAGAAGGCATATAATGCGTAGGTTCCGTATGAAAATTAAAAAACAGCACACCGCAGTTCGGAAGAGATGCTCGGCCTAAATCTCCGCTGAGGTATATCGCGCCAATTTATTTTCAATACTGCTGTACATATTTGCATATTTTATACAAATTTGTGAAGTTACTGATGTTATTTGCCGTGGGTCAATATCCTACCACTAAAGCGGCGAAAATTAACTTTCTTTCTATCGCCCATAAAGTTACAGTTATTTCCTTTTTATGTTGATTGATTCTTTCTAGCATATACTCAAACTTTGCTGTAGGTGTTAGTGTGTTTGACGTATGTGTTAATATTAGGTAGTGTTTTCTAATTTATATCATAACGTTCTATTGTGGTCTCGATCTCGTTTTCTTATCGCTGTGGTTAATAGCTTTTTATTTTTAAAAGGAGGGATGACATGACCTAGAAGGTTTCACTGGTCATACCAAATCGCTACCATGACAGTCGGGCAGTACTGCAAGGGAGTACCGGATCGTACCGGATTGATCTGTGCGAAATGACTTTGAGCAACACCACCAAGTTGGTCAGAATTGGGCAGGACTCATCGCACCCGTCCTGCTATATGGTGCAGAAGCGTGGACACTAACAACATATGATGAGGCGGCTCTGGGAGTATTTGAGAGAAAGGTTCTTCGAAAGATTTGTGGACCTCTACGCGTTGGAGACGGCGAGTACCGAAGAAGATTTAATGATGAGCTGTATGAGCTTTACGCAGACGCCGAC
This sequence comes from Merzomyia westermanni, assembly GCA_949987695.1. Lineage (NCBI taxonomy): Eukaryota > Metazoa > Arthropoda > Insecta > Diptera > Tephritidae > Merzomyia > Merzomyia westermanni. Next base: position 39,993,794 of record OX465291.1, on the reverse strand, counting down.
ATAGTTCAGCGAATTAAAATACAGCGGCTTCGCTGGCTAGGCCACGTTGTGCGAATGAGCGAAGATGCTCCAGCGCAGAAGGTATTCTTATCGGCACCTGCCGGTAGAAGCAGAGGAAGAGGTAGAACACCACTCCGATGGAAGGACCAAGTGGAGACCGATTTGCGATCCCGCGGTGTTTCCAATTGGCACCAGTTGGCGCAACGAAGAAACGACTGGCGAGATATGTTGGACGGTCAAAATCGTCCAGGTGGTTAGATGACCATTTAAAGAAGAAGAAGTGTGCTTTTTCCATAATCGAAGTAATTATACCTTTCATTAACATGAAATGGTGTATTAACTTTCGTCCGATGTTTGTAACGTTTAGAAATATAAGAGATAGACCCATCATTAAGTATACCAAATTGATCAGGACGATGAACTGAGTTGATACAGCCATGCCCGTCTGTCCGTCCGTCTGCCCGTCCGTCCGTCTGTTTGAACGCAAACTAGTCCCTCAATTTTTGAGATATCTCGATGAAATTTGGCACACGGATGTATGTTTGTATTATATTAGACATTTGTCGGATCCGGTGTAATCGGGTCACTATAGCATATATCTCCCATGCAACCGATCGTTCAAATAGGAGGATTATGACCATTTCTCCCTCATTTTTAAAGATTAAAACTTGAAACTTGGTGAGATATTTTCTTATGGATAGCAAAATATTTCGTAAAAAAATTACCAAGATCGGAGCTATATATAGCATATATCCCATACAACCGATCGTTCAGATAAGAGGGCTTTGGCCATTTATCCCTCATTTTAAAAGATTAAAACTTGAAACTTGGTGAGATATTTTTATTTGATTAGTCAACTTACTCAATTAATCGAATAAAGGTACAGCCCTAGTAAAAACTTCCCTTAAACAAATAAAGCTTATTATAAAAGAAAATTAAATGTATTGCTGACAAAGTTTTAGAGAACTTTAAACAATGCGTATTTAAGTTTGCACGTATTCATGAAAGGTATAAAGCCTTCGGCACAGCCGAAGACAGCGCCGTCCCCACTTGTTTTTTGTTTAAATTAGAAACCATGCGTCATTCTGCACTCACACCCTCATGCCTCTCTTTTTTTAAACCGTGTACTAATCCTTCAATCAACGAACGTAAATCTTCTGAAGTCTTTTGGTTTGCTTCACGTCTGTTTTTCGAAACCTTGGATAGTAAGCCATAGCTCACAGCACGTTTATGCTTAAAGACTTAGGCGAAATATTAGCTAATAATATTGCGCGTTTCCCATGATGTCACTTGACAAAACAGACGATTCTTAAAGTTTCTTTTAGGAGTTATAATATTTGAAATCCCACGTTCTAGTTCACCAATATATAAGCAAACTTTATAATATGAAATCAAGCTTGCAGCTTACTTTTTTTAATGATGCGATTTTTGTAGCAAATGGATATAAATCGAAATAATCAACTCTTACGTGATATAAAGTCGTTGATATTCCTTTTCTGTGCGGATTTTTAGCAAAGCGCTCCAATGTGTTATATGTACATAACTATGTTGGTATGGTAAGTCGTTCGATATGCACACAATAGGAAAAAATTTAATTTCACATTGACGTCACTCCCCGACAGTCAAATATTACGCTTGGCTAGAGTTCAATCGAACGCTCGGCTTCGGTTTGCTGACCAATCGGCAATATTTTGATATTCGATTAAATGCTTGACTTTCGCTAAAAAAACGATTGAGCGCTGCGTAGTAAAAGAGTTGTTCTTTTAATAAATTTTTTAATTTTTTTATTGAATTTTTAAAAATTTTAGAAAGTTAAATGTTGATAGTAAGGATTTACATCTCTGGAAGCTAGTTTTATTTGACATAAAATATCTGTAGATAAGGTTGGTTCGAATGTTTACCTATTGGAGATTTAAAAAATGGAACTTTTTTTCAGCACCCTGTAAAAACAGCTAAGATGTATTTTTCCTTATAACTTTTCTATTTGCCCTTTGATTTCAGTCAGTGATATATTGTTGTAAAGGTGTCACATTAAGTCTATATATGTACGCCATTAACCCATCATGGCAGCCTTACATTTTATCCAATTGTCACTTAGTAGTAGTATTACTAAAATATGTCATTTAAAAATCGAACATAAAACATAGAAATTATAGAGAAAAATAGAGCTTCGCGGATTTTAGAGGGTGCCAAAATTTTAATAAAAATTTTTTTTTTTTTCAAAACCTTAATAAGATAAATGTTCAAACGCAGAGAAGCATTTAATATTTTGTATGTATTATAACTTTGGTCCGATGTTTGTAAGTATGAGAAGAAGAAGAGATAGACCCACCAATAAGTATACCGAAATGATCAGGGCGATGAGCTGAGTGGATTTAGCCATGTCCGTCTGTCTGTTTGTACGCAAACTAGTTCCTCAGTTTTTGAGATATCTTGATGAAATTTGGTATGGAGCCGCCATTTTGCATGAGAGTAATCGTTTGTCGGAATCAGCAAGATCAGAGCAATATAACGCATAACTCCCATACAATCGATTATTCCGATAAATGGGGTTTGGGCTATAAATTTTGCTATTAAAAAGCTAGGAACGTAAAGCTTTGCAGGTTTGGTACTTATTATGTGAAAATCAGGCAGATCGGACCTACATAAGATATAGCTCCCATACAATCGATTATTCCGATAAATGGGGTTTGGGCTATGTATTGTTAAATTAACAGTTTTACAGAGTTTGTACTAATTGTGAGTACGGATCGGATCACGGTTTTAAGTGATGCGTATTCATGAAAGGTATAAAGTCTTCGGCACAGTCTAAGACAGCCCTTTTCTTACTTGTTTTCTTCAAATACCGTGATACGCTAAACATATTGAGTTGTACGTTTCCTACACTCACACGAATTCAAGTATCTGCCTTGATATATCAACATAAAAGTTAGCTTCGGCTTCGGCCAAAAAATCTAACTTCGCTCCGCCTCTACTCATAGCACAATAAGCCAAGCACTATTTACCCATTTAAAGTACCTGCTTTATACTTGTATTGTGTATGTGCTTTGTGCGTCGTCAAATAAGCCCCAAAAGAGAAGCATTATTGTCCATTTATGGTTGTCATTTCCTTTCATTAGTAGCCTAATTTTAACAAGCCTTTAAAGGGTCTATTATACTCAGTTGTGCCCAGCAAATGGGGTACACTGAGGGAAGAATGTCATTTCCAAAGTACCCTGCAGTCAAATCAACTAGTTGGAAACTACTTCGAAACTAGTATAAACACCAAGCTCAACTAGTCTGCAAATTAGCATGCCAATGTTCTACGAGATGCCAATTATCAGATTTTGGACAGAAATATACCAGTCTTAAACTAGTCCAAAACAGCCCAAAATAAAAGTTATATTTAAGTGTTAATTGCTGTTTGAAAATAATTGAGATTCTAGATAAATACGATGGTAGATAAGTGTTCGGTCTACATGGGAGTGGCCACAGGTTCGACCACTGTTAATAACAACAAACCTTGTTATGGTAACGCGTCAAAATGGAGCAGTAAGGAAGGCGGTTGACATGATCTAGGGTCGAACTGTGGCTAGTCATTGTCGGCAGGGGTGGGTTCTTGCCAACCTTACTGTCCTGCGCCATAAACAGAAAAAAGGTCATATCATGTCATTTAAACGCGGGGAAATGCACAAAACCGCGCAAAATAACCATAAAAACAACATCCGGTTGAACCTGGATGCCACGGACAGACCGTTGACATTTAAATTTAAAAAAAAAAACTCTAATCAAATAAAAATGCCAAAGAAAAAAAAAACGGGCAAAAGAAAATGGTCAAAAGGGAAACTTAGGATTCAAAAATAAATGAAAATGTAAACGAAATTAAAACTGAAATAAACAACCGGAAAAGAAAAAAAAACAGATAAATTTAAATTAACGAAAGAAAAAAAAAAAGAAAATTGAAAACGAACCGGAAATGAGTAATTTCAATTAAATGAATTGATTTAAAATTAATTGCAATTAAAATTTACATTGCTTGTTGCAATTAAATTATTTAAATTTAAATTAATTTCAACCGAAAAAAAATCTCAATTAATTTCTTAATTGTATTATGAAGGAATTGATAATAATTAACAATTTTTTTTTTTTTACTATCACCCGGGTAATTCTTGATTGATTTCATTCATATATTCAATACAACTTATCAGGGGCACATAATTTTCCCGAAAGTGATATTTGAAAGAAATCAAGCAAGTTTTTTTGCCATATATATAACCTACATATTCTTACAGTAGAAGTTTGAGCAATAAAACACCACGGTACCCGGCTAATAGTATGCTAGATAGCGTCCGGGTAGCGTGTTTATTGGTAAATTGTAATTAACAAGTTGTTAATTATAGAGAAACACTATTACTTGTTAATTATTAATGGTTTTAACAATTATAATTTGGCCAACACTGATTACTAATATGTTTTATTTTATTAATTAAATTTTGCTTTCATTGTTATTTTTATATTTTTTTTTCTTTATTATTATTTTTTTTTTTTTAAGTTCTAACTCGTTTATTTATACTAACATAACGCTGATTCAATAGTTTCTAATCTAAGGTCCATATTTAAGTTTTTATTCCATTTTACTTACAGTTTTTCTTTCTTTTTTTTATTTCTTAAGTGAACTTAACTTATTATATATTTTTTTTTTTTTTTTCTCAAGCAAACCTTTTTTTTTTTCATAATAATAATAAAATAAATAGGTTAGGTCTCACTTATTTGTGGTAGGCCGTTCGTTGGGCGCTACTGTTGTTGTTGGTGTTGGCTCTGCAGTGGGCCTACGAGAGGGCGGCCCCTGCTGTTGTCACTGCTGGTGTCTGGTTGTTGTCGGTTTGGTTGCTGCTGGTGGTTACTTGTTGCAGCGGTCCTTTAACAGGGCGGCCCCTGCTGATGGCACTGCTGGTGTTGTTGTGGTCTTGTTGTTACCGATTGTTGTTTCCGGTTTAGTTGTGGCCGGTTTTGTTATTACCGGTTGTTGTTGTTGTCACTGGTTGTCGTGATCGGTCTTGTTGTTACCGGTTGTTGCCGGTTTAGTTGTGGCCGGTTTTGATGTTACCGGTTTGGTTGTGGCCAGGCTTGTTGTTGCCTGTTGATGCCGGTCTTGTCGTACCTGTTGTTGTTGCCGGTTTAGTTCTGGCCGGGTTTGTTGTTACCGGATTTGTTGTTCCCGGAGTTGTTGTTCCCGGAGTTGTTGTTACCGGTTTAGTTGTGCCGGTTTTGTTGTTACCGGTTGTTGCTGCCGGTTTGGTTGTGGCCGGACTTGTTGCTGCCGGGTTTGTTGTTGCCGGCTACTGTTACTGCCGGGCTTGTTTTGCCGGTTTTGTTACCGGTCTTGTTGTTTTGCCTGCTGATAATCCTTTCAAATGTGCACAAATTTTATTGTTGTAACATTTATTTATTTGCCTAAGTATGCAACCAAGAACTATTACATATTCCGTTATTTATTCCATAAAGGATTCCATAAACATCAATTAAAATAGTTTGGTGTTGAAAAATATAGCAACTTAAGGAAATTCTTATTAAGTTGATTTTCTCGAATCTAGTGTTATTAGAATGTTGATTTATATTTTGTGGGTAGGTTCCTGTTTTTGCTTGAAATTAATCCTTTTGATGAATCCCTGAAGAACTATGATATATATTGCTCTTTTGACGATCTTATCATGCCGCATTTACTGTTTTGATGGCGCTTTGCACAGACGCAATTACTATTCTTTTTTATTGTGATTATACGCACGATTAACTTATCGGTTTGGTGCATATACAGTCTGTAGATATTGTTTCAATCACTCATTTATTTGACCAAGCATGTATGAGCTGGTGTTTGGGGTTTAAGGAACATGTTTCCGCTACGATCCTCTTTGCAGCTTTTTAAATTTGTTGGTTGATTTAAATCTTCACAGTTGCCTATATTAGTTTTATGCTTTATGTTTACTCGATTGTTACAAAATATGTTATTAAAACGTATTGGTTTAATCATTGTACTTCTTACAAAAGTATTCTTCTCACTACATGGCCATTCACTAGTTTTCGTTTTTCAAATTAAGGAAATTCTTACGTCAGACTACACCCAAATTGTTTCAAAGTTTTTGGCACATTTTTAAATAAATATTCACTGTTTTTTTTAAACCTTTTCTCACACATCTGCATGTACATTTCCAGTTTTTTTATGACACAAGTTCGCAGCATAAGACCGACGGACTTCGAGATCTATTAAATCAAACTTGTTGTCTCACTTGCGCTTGTGCCCATTCGCATAAGGCTGCGGTGGTCTGTTTTACCGACGCCATGCAAAAGTAAGACAGTCAAACTACAATGCCGACCAGGCGAATACACACATGTCACTAAACACCGACGACGATGTATATTTGACGGGTGAGGTCCATTAAAAAAAAAATCGGTAATTGTCTCCTTTTTCATTCATTTTCTGCGGTGTATTCAATTTTCATATTTGATTTTTCTTTATTATTATTTAGAGTGCACTCGAACTTTCTTTTATCGCTGCAATTTTCTTACAAGTGTTAGTTCGTTAAAATATCAGTTTATCACATATTTCTTAATCATTTAACTATATTTCCGATTATTTTTTCTCTAAAAAAAATCACAACTTTTTAACATTACCACGCACAAGAAAATTTTATATCTCTTTTGAGATCTTTTCACCACGCGCACGACCGTTCGTATCAAAGTAAATTTTCGGTTTGAATTGGTCGAATGCCGATGACCGGCGAATGCGCAATGGAAAAGTTTCGCTATCCAGTCTGACGTGGCATGTTTGTTGCCACTCGGGTTGGTGGTTGCCATCAGGACTCGGACTTTTACTTTTATTTTAAATACCTTTTTTAATACTACCGAACTTGGTAAAAGTACAGTACGCATTTCAAAACAAAAAAAAGGATAATATATTATTGAAACTAACGTTGAAAATATGACTTTGCTTTCTCATAGTAGATTTAATGAGTATTTCACTGTAGAAATTGCTTAAAACTCAAAGTACTGAAATTACGCTTTAATTTAAGGCATAAATGAAATGATTTTAGTACTCTTACTTTTAATACTATTTCGCTCAGTGGCTATTTTTATTAAAGGTAAATTTAATTTTTTTCATATGGAACAAAATAAAATTCAAGAATATTTATACTGATTAATGACTTTATAGGAGAGTTTATAGTTAAGAAAAAGCATCACTTTATCAAAATAAATCAGATTATGGCACTATTCTAGTGGAGCATAAAGCGTAGTAGATTTGGGTAAAGTGCAGTAGGTAATAAAATTACTGCAATTTTGATCAAGTCCGAACCCTGAAGACACGCTTCCGTTGGCGCGCAAAATTATGAAGGTTCTCACATTATTGAGTTCGTGATAGGAGACACAGGGAACTCCTCGTCCTATCTCGCCGTTGACAATAATATTTCGATCTACAGGGTGTTTTTTTTACAGGTTTGTTTTTCGAATAGAGATAAAACTGGCATTTTGTGGTCAAATCTGGCAACTCTAATGTCATTTATGTTCAGTTTGGTTTGCCATTTCATCATGAACAGGTTGACAAAAGAACAACGCTTGCAAATCGTGCAAATTTATTTCGAAAATAATGGTTCAGTTCGCGAAGTTTACCGTGAGCTCCGTCCATTTTATGGTCGACATAATCGTCCATCAGAGCAATTAATTCGGTTAACCATGGATCGTTTTCGCACTACGTTTACTCTATGTGATAATACGCATCCGCAGAGACGTCGAACAGTGCGCACCGAAGAAACAATTGCCGCTGTAGAGCAAAGTGTTGAAGAGGACCCGAATGAATCGATTCGCCACCGTGCACAGCAATTGGAGCTTTGTCCATCAACTTTATGGAAGATTTTGCGCAAAGATCTTGGCTTGCGACCTTACAAGATCCAGCTTGTGCAAGAATTAAAGCCGCGAGACCATGCAATGCGTCGTGATTTTGGTGTATGGGCCGAAAATGAGATTGATTTCGATGCTGATTTTCATCGCAAAATTTTGTTCAGTGATGAGGCTCATTTTTGGTTGAATGGCTACGTCAACAAGCAAAATTGCCGCATTTGGAGTGAAGAGAATCCACATGAGACCCTTGAAACGCCATTACATCCACAAAAACTGACTGTTTGGTGTGCTCTATAGGCTGGTGGAGTCATTGGGCCATACTTCTTCCGAAATAATGCTGGAGAGGCAGCTACCGTTAATGGAGACCGGTATAGAGCCATGATAACCGACTATTTTGTTCCCGAATTGGATGGCATGAATGTGGATGAGTTGTGGTTCCAACAAGACGGCGCTACATGCCACACAGCGCACGTCACAATCGATTTATTGAAGGAAACATTCGATGAGCGCATAATTTCGCGGAATGGACCTGTCAATTGGCCACCAAGGTCGTGTGATTTGACACCATTGGATTATTTTCTTTGGGGATATGTGAAGTCGCTCGTCTACACCAACAAACCAGAAACGTTAGGGGAATTGGAAGCCAACATTCGTGGCGTTATTGCCGACATACGGCCCCATATGCTCGAAAAAGTGGTTGAAAATTGGACCTGTAGAATTGGCTTTATTCGAGCCAGCCGCGGCGGCCACATGCCCGAAATCATATTTAAACATTAATGGCATAAAATTATCCTTCCAATAAAGCCAAATTGATGGACCTTAAAATGATTTTCTTGTGTTTTATTTCAATTCGAAGTTCTATACCCCTAAAAAAAAACAGCCTGTACAAGCTCCGTTTATAGTGCGCATGGTAACAAAATACTGCCGCCTTAAGCTTATTTGAGTCCAACTTGACCAAAAATGGATTGCCGTTTGCTGTTAAAATGTATTCTGGCAATATACTTTGTTTTACTCGCGTTTGGTCCAAACTGTGATGTCCGCCGGGTTAAAGTCAGAGATCAGGACAGGATTCCATGCATCTCCCACCCTGGTCAATATGGCATTTTGGGGCGTATCTTTCACTTTGGTGGTTTTGGCAATTTGTTGGTTTTTGGTTTCCGAGATATTTCTTTAAAAAAATGCATTGAATTTTATGGCACGTTTATTCCGTACATACTTTGTACTCGTGCACTTTTACCAACTTAGACACTTTAAATTCCATCATACAAAGGAAAACCCCTTTTGGATGCCAATTTCCCATTTCCCTCAATTTGACACTTATTGGTTACCCGAAATTTAACTCTGGGCACACCAAACACTTGTTTGTCTGGAAATTAAAAGTTCCGTTATTGGTGCCTTTTCCACTCTATGGGAATATTTGGTGGCTATCGATTTAATACCGAACCAGAAGGTGAATCAAGACTGAATTTACCTAACTAACCGCAGTGAGTCCTGACCGATTGAACCAAATAAAACCATAACAACCTCTGTTGCTAAAAACATAAAATTTAAAAAATTTGTCTTCTGGGATTTTCCCAACTCTAGGCACTCAGGTATTTTCTAAACATTTAAATTTTTATGGGTTAAAATTTAGTTTATTTCGGGCTTGTTTGAGATGAGTTGCAAACTAGTATTTTTCTGACTCATTACTAAATTTTACTTTCTATGGCTTTTTTATTATAAACATACATGTTCTCCTTATCCAGTTATATTTCTCATTATCAAATCGTATGTTAGCAATATCAAATCTTGACTAAACGATACATATATCCAAATATCATTAATTTAGATCAAACACATTTAGAGTTATGATGAAATGAAATTTCATATAGTGTGGGGGCGTGGCAACTAAAACTATATATACCCTATGCTGTAACCAGTGAGCCCAAGAATATGCTGTGAAAATTTCATAAAGATCGTTTGAGTACTTTGGACGCCTATTAAGGACACACAGCCCCACAGACACACATTCATTTTTATTTATAAAATATTATCAACTTATTTTTTTCCATTGGCCGATTTTTTTCGTAAGCTCTTCGCGACTTATGACTAAAATAATAAAAGGTAATTTTCCTTCCAAGTTTTGAATTTCCTTTGAAAATGAAATATGAAGGTAGCCATACAAATTTAGTGCGCTTATATCTTTTTCGGCTTTCTTCTTTTTTTTGTTGTTTTTTGTTGTGTTAAATAGAATTTTTTTTTTATGCAAGCAGAAGAAATTGTATACGCATAAAAAATGGCCCATATAAACTCAAAAAGTTATGGTTTCAATTTTAAATCAATTTTGGTTTGGTCATATAAGTAGTTCAAACTTGGGCTCAAATTTTTAACTGCCCCGGTAGGCGCTCTCCTGCCAGAAAGGGGATTTCCAAGGTGGTTTTCGTGCAACAAATTTCACAATAAAATTATTTTTTAAGTATTCATGAAACGAGCTCCAGGCCAAGAATAATAATTTTTCACTTTTTGGATTTTTATGAAAATTATTATTGTTTTTACTTATTAATAATCATTTTAATTAATTATTAAAAGTTTTTAATTGAATAGAGTAGGAAAAATGTTTAGAGACAGCCGCCATAGATTTTCTTATAGATCCATTTCGGAAGCTGCTAAGCTTCTTCATCAGAGGAATTTTGGCACGCATTGCTAACCATTAACCTAACAATACGCTGGTTTTGATGTTATCTAGACCTTTCTTTACCATATGCATGAACCACTTCCGCCATTTGACAGTTAGTAGTGTGATCATGATGGATTTTTTGAGAGATCTGTTTTATCAGCAGAACTGCCTTACCGCGTGCTCTCGGTTTTTGTTATTGCTTTTTTATACCAACAATTTTTGTTGATTTACGGCCTTTATATTTTCAAGTATTCATGAAACGAATCTCTCTCTATCTCTATGGCGCGATATACAACAGGTATATCATCATAAACCTCCTAAGAGATTTTTGCGCCAAGCTTCTCTTCCAATTTGTGGTGTGCCGATTTGAATTTTTCCCTAAAAATTGTTGGGACCTACAGTTTTTTGCCGACTCCGAACGGCATCTACAAAGGAGACGAATTTTTGCTGAGAAGCCTGTCATGGCAGAAATACACTCGGAGAGTTTGCCAAAGCACTGCCGAGGGGCGACCCCGTTTTGGAAAACTTTTTTTCAAATCACTTTTGATGTTACCTGTACCAGGGCTCGAACCATGGACCATCGGTGTGGTAGGCCGGCAACACTACCTTCACACCACGGCGGCCGCCTACTAATTAAAAATCAACAAAAATTGGTTTGTTTTGGTTTTTGGTTTTTTGTTATGTATAAAAAAGCAATAAAATTATTTTTTTTAAAGAAACTAGATACAATTTATATATATAAACTTGTATTGATTGACGATTTCTTCGGGTCCGCTAAACCTCTTCAGAATTGATATCTTTAAGTATTTAGCAGCTATACATCATCTCACTTTATATCCAGCTATACGACTTCAAAGTACTGGTAGTAACAAATCAATTAATATTCGTAAAAATTTAATTAAATTTTTTACTAGTTTATGTTGAAAATTTTCAAAAACCTGCTTTCAATTAAGTAAAATTATAATTTATTTAATGGCTTTTGGAGTGATCGCGCTTTGCTCGGAGTTTTTCGAGGTTGCCATTTAAATGAGTTTGTTTTAGATACTCAGATTTCGAAATTTCAAGTAGATGGTAACCCTGTTAAAACATGCTGCGACGTTAAGTAGGAGAGATTGAAGTTACTTAAGTTCAAAAGCTCATCCAAATGGGTCAGTACGAGATAATACCGGATGTGTTAAAAATAATTATAATGTAGTAGGTGGTAACTCTACCTAGAAATGTTTATGTTGAAATGCGACAAAATACTTTTTCCTTAGCATATCTCACTAAATGTTTAAACAATTTAAATAGGTGGCAACGCTGTAAAAACTTCGAACTGGCAACACTTTAGTGGGAGAACTTGCAATGTAGCATATTACATATATTCAAAAGTAAAATAAGTATAATAATAACGTATGTGCCAAAAATAAATAAAATGGATTAGGTGGCAGCCCTAAATATTTTTGCCGAGCATGTTGTACTGGTACTACCTTGCCTTGCAGCCAAAAAAGGTATGGTATACATATTTTCAAACTTGACTGCTAGCAGCCCCAAGACTGCAGATCCATTGACTTCATTGCAGTCATCCCAAATTGGGCTTCTCAAACATAAACTAAGACGACTTGGAATTGCGCATGCAAAACAATAAAAAGGTCAACGAATGACAAATGGGCATAGATTGTGTCGCATAAACATGAGTATTACGCTTAACTTAAGATACTACTTAAAATTGAATGCTTCATGAAAAATAATATTTTTTTCGAATCCCACCAACTATTTAAAATGCGCGTTTGTTGTGTTGTAGCTCTGCCTCGTGCGGTTAAATAAAAAAAAAAATAAAGAAGTGAAATTGAAAAATAAACTGTCCAAAGTGTAGCACTCGTTAACTGTTGACCTCTCAAATGTCTAGTTAATATTGACACGAGTCTCTTGTCCTTTTACATTTTTCTGTTAAATTAAACTGATCCTTGTTATTTTATGAATTCATAAATTCAACATTTATATTTGCATAATATGTGCATTAGACAGGCCTTTTTTTTGTAAAATTTGTTAAAATTCAAAAAGTCGAACAAAAGAAGTTTTTATTGAAATGAAGTTTATTATCTATAGCGGCAAAAGCTGCGGCACTTTTTTTGAACCTAAGGGATGTACACTGGAGTTTAATTTTTAGGTATTGTTTTCTTTGCTCTGAGTGAAAATCTGATTTCTTATAGAAAACAAAAAAATATGAATTAAAAAAATGCTTTACAGTCTTAGCTCGTTCAAATTGTAGGAAAATTAGATTTTCGCTGCAATTTAAGTTTTCGGTATCAAAATCTCCTTTATCAGGGCACGCCCTTCACTACAAAAAAAAAAAAACAGTTCTGATCAGATGCCGCGCAAAGCAAATTTTTGAGAACACCTGGAATAAGACGTAAATTTCCATGTAGTTCCTCATTCTGATTTTTTTTAAATTAAAAAAAAAAAATTTTTTTTTCCTATTTTTGGGTTAATAGTTTTTGCTATACCTTCTAAGGCAAATTCATTCCCTACAGCAGCTGTGCACTCATTCTGTTAAAAAAAATGCTCTTTGCATTAGACCTCTTGTTAGCTATATGGTGACTATAAATAGGTAAGAAGTGACAGTCGTAGATTTACCCAGAAAGGTGTTTTATGCAGGATTCCTATGGATGCCGAAGAATCTGTCGCATCTGGCTATTGTGATATCCACATTCGAAACCGTCAAACAGCCTAAGGAATTGTAATCTGTCTTTTGCAATAGTTTTAGCAACATGACGCAAGCTATAATGGGATCATCAATGTAGCAGAAATATCTAATAAAGCTTGAGATTTACAGTTGATATATCCAACTTCTCAACGCCTGTGTAGAGTTGGCAATTTCTCCGCAAGGCGGGGTACTTTTTTTCGGGTCGATCCACAAGACTTCGGTTTTTAGGAATATTGATGTTTTGAGAAAAATTTCAATCACAACAAGCTGACGTTTTGGCTAGACTTTCGATAATCTTGGTCTAGGTTAAATTTTGCACTGGCTTGTCTATGAATAACTACTGAAGTAAGAAATTTACTTTAGCAGGTCGCTGTTTGTCTGTACCTTGTCTGCCATGATGTTCTCCTCGAAATTTTTATGAGCATGTGTCAGTTTGAGCATCTCCTGTAAAGATCGAAGGCATTGTTTGGCAACGTTTAATGCTAAATGAAAAAGGTCCAAGTCTATTTACAGGTAAATCGAGCCTTGAAGACGTTGCCGTAAGCTGTTGTGGAGGGTGAGTCACTCAGCAATGCAACCAAGCAATAGTGGAGAGTCATATTGTAGAACCAGCGTCCTAAAGGGCCGATGTGAGTCATTCTTTTTTAACTTGAATCGATTCTTATTTTTTTAATATCGATTTTTGTGGTTCTATTTTATTAATAATAAACACCGATATTATAAAGATCATATTATTCTTGCAACTTGAGCCAGTCTATATTTTCTTATATTAATATATATGAAATACCCTCTTAACGAATATCAACCCTATTGCATCATATTCTTTCACAAGAAGTACCCTGTAAAATACAACCTCTGATGGCTCGTTTGACAGCTTTCTTTCCGGTATGATCAACGAAGAAGTGAAGGGGATACGGAATAATAAAAATCAAGGTCAGGTAGCCCAATCCTGCTTCATAAACAAAAAAAAAAAAAAATGAAAATGAAAAAAATATAAATAAAAATAAAAACTTTATTCGAAATAATAAATTAAAAAGAATTAAAAATGTTATTAATTAATGTAAGAAAACATGGAGTGACTTATGTTGCAAGAGTAATATAGTCTTTACAATATTTAAGAAATCGATACTAAAAATAAAAAATTTGTAATCGATGTTTGTAAATAGTGGCATCTTTGCGACGGTATATCAATATCAATTTGTTTGTATTTTAGTTTTGAAACCAACATTTTTTTTGTTTTTCACTTTTATTTGTTGTATTATTTTTACTGTAATAAAATTTTCGAATCAATAATTCACTTGAATTAATTATTCATAATACGTAGAATGGAGCTTTTTCGTAAAAAAAAATCGACTTATGAACAAAAATCGATTATTCTCCTAAACAAAATAGATCGGGCAGTCGGGATTGTACCAGAAGGTTCTGGGATCCCGAAAATGTCTGTTCACTTGAAATTTAACTAAATTTTCGAGGAGTGTTTTGCAGTTTGAAAAGACATCAAGACTAGCACTCTTCAGTTAGCGAAACCAACAAAAATTATTCGTGAAATAAGAAGACTGTGCCAGAAAAGAACAACGTTAAAAGTAGATAAAACAGTTGAACAAAAGTGGATGGTGAGTCTCCGGGCAAATGTTGTGCATACGGATGATCCCAAGCAGACCTGTTAAATTTGATTAGTAATTGGTAATCAATTAATTATACGGCTTTTTTAATTGGTAATGATTACTTAAATTGTTTTTCAAAAAAAGGCATAGATTACGATTAGAAAAAATTAAAAAAAAATTAAAAAAATTAAAAATAATCAAAAAAGTTGTTTTGATTACTTTTGATAATTTTTTATTTTTTTATATTTTTTTTTCTTTGTTTTTTCTTTTTTCAGTCTTGTTGTTCTGTATATTTATGTGCTTCTACAACAATACTGAAAAAAAAAACAAAAAATAATATAAAAAAAATTAAAAATGTCTAAAATAATCAAAAGTAATCAAACAATTTTTTTTAAATTTTTTTATTCTTAATTTTTTTTTTTATAATCGCAAAAATCATGATTTTTTTTTGAAAAATAATAATTGGAAAATAATCATTCAAAATTAAAAGCAATGGTAATCCATCATTAAATAAATTCTGAAGAAAATAATAAATCAAACCGGTAATCATTATTTACTTGTAACAGGTCTGGCCCCAAGTACTGCTTTAATATAAATATCTATCACATATAAATCTTATGTGTGTTGTTTATGATATATAGTAGTATTGGGCCAAACGCCAATTATTTCGTATGACACAACCAACAATTCTTGCGTTGTCGAAAAAGTTTTGCAGAGAAAAGCACACCCCACTGCACACATACATTCACAATTGCATATGTAAATATGTATGTATTTTCGAACGTTTGTTGACATTTCATTTGACGGCATCTTATTATTTGTCCTTTTCGTTGTCCCAAATTCTGGGCATATTTGGTTTTTGCAAGAAGCTTTTGAAATGCTGTCGACATCTTTGACGAGTTTTACTTTTTTATTTGCTATGTTAAATATTTGTTATTTAAGTAATTTTACCATTTACATATATTACTTTGTAAACACATTTAATTGGGAATGTTCCTTGGTAGCTTAACGCGGTATTTATGTAAGGAGGAAAATATAGTCTCCGCAATCTAGCATCGGCTAACTATCAAGGTTGGTTATCTTCTCTAGTATCAATTTCCAGCATAAAAAATCATCTACTCCACCTGACCGTCCCGTGAACAATCTTGTCGTAATCGGAGCCAAATAAAGCTCCAAGGCGAGGGTCCTGGATAAGGTCTAAATATCGTTAGCGCCGTTATTTTGTGGCAGCCAAGTTACGCCCAAGCTTCTGTAGCGCAAGGAAAGTTTAACGTCAAGCTTATAACTTCTCCACTCGAGAGCAATCTTCGAACTAAAGACGTAACCGACCAGTGGGACCATATTTCTTACTTACTGCGTACTACCTCTAGTACACAGTCAGCACTGGTAAGATACGGAATGCTCCGCCTCGGAGAAGCAGGACGCTGACTACATAATCACATTTCGAACAGGAGCATCTCGTGTTGTAAGTGGGCGATATTGTGGGATAAGAAACGAAAAAAACCTCTGGTAAAAAAAAAAGAAACGTGGCGCCGAAAGACTTGAGTGTGAGGAGCTTGAGATGGTGGCTGGCAGGAACAATGCAGACTAATTCCGCCAAAAGATGCTTCGGATGACTGAACGTACTTACATTTTAAAGAAACTATTACCCTCATTGCTAAATTGCGAGGGAGATGACGAAGCCGATACCTCAATCCCGGAATTTGGAAAGAACGTCCCACCAACCGACTATAATGAAGTGAGGACAACAATAACCGGCCTCAAAAATAATAAAACGCCTAAAAAATTGAAACTAGCCACCAAACTCTTCATGAATGAATCTCCTTAATAAAACATATAACGTTCTATATAAAGTATGGTGTGAAAAACTCTAGTCGACAAGCTGATTGGGCGTCATCTGTTTGTTGATTTAAATTGTTCAAAAAAGAGGAATATTGATAAACGAGGACAAGATGAATTATTTCCAAAGCAGAGTTACCACCGAAAGCGGCTTAAATGGGAGAGAAGATGAGCTTGCTAGGCAGGGCACTACCAAGCAGGTTCTTACTGACAAAGAACGCTTAGGTATACCCTTTGCCAGTGGAAGGCTAATTCGAAGCGAATATACCTATAGACAAGCTAACGAAAGATGGCAACAATCCCCAGAATATCCAAGCAAACCTGTCCAAAAAGAGATCCCAAGAAATCTCGACAAATTTACACCCTTAAAGGGCTGATATTTTTAAGTTAATAGGAATCCTAACTAGGCATTGCCTTATTGGGAGGCAAGAAACTGCTTTTAATATTTCACACACGTGCCATGCGTTGACTTTTTATATGAAAATAATTGAGAGGGTAGATTCAAATTAAAATACGTAAAAGTTTAAAATGGTACAATGGGCGCGTTTTTAAAGCATTGCGAGTCTAACCAGTTAGATATCAATCAAAATGGGCTGTTGTAGTTGGGGTTGATTACTCTATTAAGCTCCGCTCGTATCTTGTTAGAGCTGCTTTTTTTTGTCACACATTCAATGAGCAATATTCAGTTAACTTTTTATTTGAAGAACATTTTTCGAACGACTAGGCGTATGAGTGACTTTTATGATCTACATACATTAGACTAGACCAGAAAAATTTTCTGTTTTTGAACATATTCATTTGATTTTTTTTGACATTTATATAGACATGATTTTTTATTTTTTTCAAAGTTATATTTATATGATTTTCTAAAATCCATGGAGGGACACTTATTTTTGAAAAAGTAAATTGCAGGGCGCTAATGGTTTTATGTAATCAATAAAGAATTCAATAAAAGTTTCGAGCCAATTTAACAAGTCTAACCGCTTGCAAACAAAAGGAAAAGAAGTCGTACCGCCATTAAAGAATTTTAGAATATCCAAAACATTTCTCATAAGCCTGCATAAAAAGTCTTTGATGCAAAACAGAAAGAAACTAAATTTAAAAAGGAATTTGATGATTTTTTCGACATCGCGTGGGAAAATAACCCAATTTTCAGAAACTAACTCTTTAAATGGAGCTTCAAGGGAATTTAAATCATTATTTTCCACTACCAGGCTTAAAATCAATTTAAAATGTACATCCACATTAGACTTTTCCAAATACAAAAAACAATTTTTTTTTTAAATTTATTGGTATTATTTCTGCTTTATAACTGTCAACTAATTAACTTTCTAACAGGCCAATTTTTGTTGCAAATACAAAAGCATACCTAGTAATTCTAGTACGATAAACTCGAATTTTAAGCAATATATCCAAAAGGGTTCATAATTTTGCTTCCGGGGTTAAAAACCCCAGCCGTCTCTTGTTGTTGTTGTTGTTGTTCACAGTGCTTCGCCCTGCCCCAGATTGGACAGGGTTACACTGAAATAACAGCCCTTGGCAGGGTGAAAAAACCCGGGTCATTCCGGTGCGATAGAACCGGCTGTTGTGCCGTCTCTAACCGCACTTGCCTGTTAACTGCCCACCCTGCCGACGGGGTATTATTTTTTGTCAAAAATTCTATAAATTTAATTATAAATCCACATCTTCTTTATAATTTCTGATCCTTAACATATATTTCACTCAATAACAATTCTGTTTTTCACTACAGAAATCCTTTTTATCACTTTTCTGTAGTTATCAAACTAATTTTTTTTACGAATTGCACTAAATTTTTCAAGGGCAATGATTAGAACGGCACTCTGCCACCAATCAAAACTATAAAACCAAGGTTACGTCATAGACAAAATATTTAGCGAAGATTATGTGTCAATAATTATAGAAGACAAGTAGAGGTTTGCGGGTAATCCCTGCTTAAGTTAACCCCGCCTAAACGCTGTCCTGCCGGTTAGAGGGTTCCAGTAAAAAACTAAGCTGGATATAGCATTAGATTCCCCCAAAAATAAAAAATTAGATCAGTCCTAAAAAAATCTATTCTAGCAATGACAGACGTCTTAATATTAATTTTAAGATCTTAAACAGAATTTTATTCGCCATTCTGAAAAGTAAAATCAAAATAATTTCAAACAAAAAATATTTTTTCGGCCCAGTCTAATGTACATCCGTCCATAGCTTAAATTACTCATACGTCTAGTTGATCAATGTTGATTCGCATACAGTGTTTTCAAGCAACCATGAACAACAACGCCGCGGTTTTAATTGTATATGCATGGGTGCGCATTAATTTATTGATCAATTTGTCAAAATTTTGCTGGATTTTTTTTCATTCATACGGGTTTTGCTTTTCTCTGATTATTTCTATAATGGTGGTACAAGTATATGTACATATTCTTTGATGGCATAAATTAGTGGCGTACACACTTTTACGAAATTGCAATTTAAGCTTAATGTTACAAAGCCTCAGAGGAGGTTACTATTGTGGTTTATCTTAAAATTTTATAATGAATGGATGCTAGCGCCCGTCACTCACCCGCAGAAAAAGTGTATACAGTGATGCCCGTTTTATAGTACTAGTGTGTTCGCCTAGCATGTCTTGGTCACAGATTCAAGTACGGGGGGTGGGTGACATCAAAAATTAGGTTAAACAAAAATTTTTTTTTTTTAAACTGTAGGCTATAAGAAGGTTCTGAGCGAAAAGAGCGCAAATTCAGACGCCATTCGGAATCGCCATAAAACACTTAACACGTAATATGTTCCATATTTCAATTTATACCCTACCAACTATAGCTAACCGTGGTGGAACTCTGATTCCATAAATTTACAAATTTTTACTTACACCATCGCACATTTTTGGAATTTGTATGAAAAACACCATGTGCTTAAAAGTGTGCACTCACACCTACACGGGA
This sequence comes from Merzomyia westermanni, assembly GCA_949987695.1. Classification (NCBI taxonomy): domain Eukaryota; kingdom Metazoa; phylum Arthropoda; class Insecta; order Diptera; family Tephritidae; genus Merzomyia; species Merzomyia westermanni. Next base: position 39,974,192 of record OX465291.1, on the reverse strand, counting down.
AAACATTTTCAACATGGTTAAAAAGTGAACCTCGCCGAACAAAATTGCCCACTTTTTTTATCCAGTTGTTTGGTAAGCGCGACTCGCTGTTTACCCAGATTTTTATCTACTGCTGGTTGGCAGGGTACATCGCGCAATACATTGCTGGAGAAACCATTAAATGCCTTAAAGTGGTTATTTAGGGATGCGCGTGCAAACATATATTCAGAGAGACAGACAGAAATTAAAAGAAAAATGGTTTTGTAAGCCAACATTCTGCATTAATTCACCTAACACAAGCATTTTGACGTAATATACATTACCAGCCTTATTCATATTTTGCTATATGTATAAATATATTTTCACCCAACTTTTATTGTCACCACTGTATTCAACGGGAACAAAATATTTCCGTATGTTGAAACTTTAAGTGGGCCATCAAACAATTCGTCGCTGAAAATTGCTTTCAATTCTATACAGCGGTTATTGAGTGATGCCCGAACAAGCATATATACAGACTGACAAAATTTCTTAAAGTTGTTGTTTTAGCTTCTATTACTCAAATATATGTAATATACAGACATCGCACATTTTTATTATATGTAAAGAGATTACAGCAAAGCTATCGCCTTATGTTTAAGCCAAAATAGTTCACAACTGGGTATGACTAATGCGGTTCACCCGAACTAAGACTTCCTACTTGTTGTAATTATTTATTTGTACGAGCTTAACTGAATTAATTAAAAATAAACTTTGTAGCAAATTTTCCACAGCTTTGCCTGCGAGATTTATAATTTTCGTGACCGCGTTAGCAATGACCACTGGACATCCCTCGTGTGCGTATCTTTGCCAACCTATGCACGTCGCGTCAAATCTGTGATTATTCGAATGCAAGGAAATCATTTCCCTCTCATTAGTGGTGGCAAAACACGCTGCCAACAAGTGTCAGATGTAAATATCTGCGTTTGTATTTAACACTGACAGCGAAGTGTAATGTTATATGTAGTAACATCCAGCCGCCAAGCGCGATTCCGGAGCTTTAGGATATTTAGCTAGGGCGCACAATACACTGAAAAAAAAAAAGTGAAATCAAAGCACACGTGAAAGTCAATGTGTACCTTTGATTAGAAAACGATTGTTTTTTATGCTCCGCGGTGTTTGCTACGAGTAATGTTACGGTGAGGTTAAGTTTTTGAAACTTTACGGCTCACGGTACAGTTACTTCTGTGGATAAGGCTACGGTTATGGCAACGGTTAGTTTAAGTTTTTAAAATTTTTGAAATTCCAATTCTAAAAATGTTACGGTTAAGTTTTTGAAATTTGCGGGCTTGCGGTACAGTTACTGAGGCTACGGTTATGGTAGCGGTTATGTAAAGTTTTCAAATTTTTGAAATTCCAACCCTAAACATCTTGATGTGATATAGAATGCGTAAGATCAGCATCGTTCTTGGCTTAAAAAGTTAAGTCTTTAGTTAGGGCTTAGGTTAAAGTTACGGCTGCGGTTAATGCTGCCGCTATGGCGACGGTTACGTTACGTTTAAAAATTTTTGAAATTCCAATTCTAAAATTATTATTACGGCTAAAAGAAGTTTTTGAAACTTGAGGGCTTGCGCTAAATTTACGAAAGCGGTTAAGGCTAGGGTTATGGTAACGGTTACGTGAAGTTTTCAAATTTTTGAAATTCCAACCCTTAACATCTTCTGTGATATAGAATGTGTAAGATCAGCGTCGTTGTTTCCTAAAAAGTAAAGTCTCTAGTTCCGGCTACATTTAATGCTGCTGCTATGACTACGGCTACGTTATGTTTTTAAATTTTTGAGCCTCCAATTCTAAAAATTATTGTTACGGTTAAGTTAAGTTTTTGAAACTTGAGGGCTTGCGGTAAAGTTTCTGATGCGGTTAAAGCTACGGTTATGGTAACGGTTACGTTATATTTTATAATTTTTGAAATTCCAAACCTAAGCATCTTGATATGATATAGAATGTGTAAGATCAGCATCGTTTTTGGCTTATATAGTTACGCCTGTAGTTAAAGCTAAAGTAAAAGTTACGGCTGCGGTTATGGTTACGCTTACGATAAGTTACACACCATTTGAAATTCTAGCCATAAAAATCTTCATCATCCTTTTTGGCCCAAAAAGTTACGGCTGTGGTTAGTGCTGCGCTTTTGGCGACGGTTCCGATGACTTTAACATTTTGAAAACTTTATGACTAAGATTCAAGTAACGGCTGCAGTTAAGGTTAAGGTTATATTTACGGTTACCATAAGTAAAAAATCTTGATGTGCGATAGAATGTGTAAAGCCACCATAGTTTCCATACCCCTTTAGAAACTTCTCCATAGCAGAAATTATTTACATATCATACATTTTCAATTGTTTTATTTAAAAAATAAAATAAATAAATAAAAGAAATAAATGAAATTAATAAATAAAGAAAAATTATCTTCTGGCCGTATATTTCTCAGTGTAGTCGGAAAAAATTTTAAAACTCAAAAGTTGTGCAATGTCATCATTTTCATTAAACATTAGCATTCCTATTTATGTATTAGACTGGCCCAAAAAAATACAGCCCATTGACGAAAATTCTCAATTTTAACATTTTTGTGGGAATTTATTTTCGGACAAACTATACGCAGTTAAATTTTTTCTTCCATGGCTTGGTAGTAAAATGAGGACAGGCCTATTAAAATTAATATTAAAGTCTATAACGTTAAAAAAATTTCGTTTGCCCATTTAATGTACGATACATATATATTTTGCAATGTGAAAGCGTGAAGTTAGGAAATTTGTATTAAAATTGGCCTTACGCTAATTAGAGACAACAATGCACACGCTTCTGTTCCCGATGTACCCACCTGTCACTTGAGTGATGCCGTCCCTTTGTGTTGACGATGAAACTCTCCGAAACATGCTTAGTACTGCTTTTCTGAAAGAAAATAAATATATGCGGAAAATCAGAGAAAATGAGTGCTAAAAAGCAAATATTTATGTGCGTCGAATTCGATTACTAACATGCGGATAACTTGATTTGATATTTCTGATTTGATTTTGCCTCTACCCAATAAAAAAATAAATTTTATTTATGATTTAATTTTTTTTAAATGAGAAAAAAAATTCTAACACCTCTATTGTTAGCTAGATTTATTTTAGTGGAGACTAGTTTGCTTTAGCGTTAATGAAAACTCGCACATGTTGGCATGCAAAGTCGCTGGAATGGATTTCAGATTTTGAAACATTCAAATCGGTAAAGAAAATATTTTCAGCGCTTGCCAGTGAGTGTGAGTGTTTGTGTTTAAAGTTTCGAAAACTGATATGCCTCGAATCGGATTTGAATGGAAATTTGTGAGATTTTCCATTAATGCTTATGCAGACAAATCCACTCTAAATATAAATCTGAGTGGTACTGAAGTTGACGTTTCTTTACAAAAATTATAAGTGCTAATAAAAGAGAAGCTCCACTAAAAATTCAGTTTGTATTTATGTTAATGGAAGCTTAGTTTATCTAAAATACAATTTTGAGTGGTAAAGACAATGAAATTTCACTCAAAAATGAAGTGTTCGTGGTAATGGAAATGGGCTTAAACTATCAGTAAACGTTGAGTGGTTGTTGACTGCATTCAATTTTGAATACAACCTGCCTATGTCTGATATATGGTATACCTTTTTTTTTTTTTTTTTTTTTGATTTCAACCTAACTCTTGCTAACAATATATTTTAACAAACAATTTCTTTTAACGAACCGAAACTTTTGAGCCTAGTCATGATGGAAATTTTCTTTTTTTCTAAAATAATTTAATTTACTACAAAACTATTTCGTTCATTTAAATCGCGCATTTCAAAAGCTCTAATTTTAGCAACGCGCTCTACTGTAAAACTAACCAATTATGCAAATGTATAATCTGATGTACATGCTTCATATGATACAGTATGTACTCTAGTTTTAATTATGTGTGGCTTTTACCATTAAATTGTCTACACGTAGCCAGTCGTGGCAATTACTTAAGACGATGGCTATCAATTTCCAACTCTAATTTGTCCGCAAACATTTCTTAAGCCATTCGACATGCTCCAATCAACCGTTTTATTATTTTTCTTTGTTAAGTCTACGTATATGTTTGTCTATGGGTAGGGACCCAGTTAAGTGATTATTATTTGATATTTCTTTTTAAAAAGTTGTATAAAAAATTGTGTTTAGTTTATTTCTATAGATCCTGATAAAATTCTTAATCAGAGAAATTTAGGCATGTTCTGTTAATCCATAGGCTTTCAGAACGATGGTTTGTTTTTCGTATTTCTACTTATTTCAAAATTCTGTTGGCATTAGCATTGCTAATTTTGAATTTCTTTAATGTGGCTAATATTGTCATTCCGATGTGCTCCTTGGTTTGTTTATTGTATAAACTAAAAATGTACAGGCCGAACAAAATTAAGGGTCCTAATTTATAAAATTAAAAATTTTTTTTTTTTTTTGTTAAAAGTCATTACATTTACGCTCCCTGTTAATCAATATTATTTTATTACATTTTAATTACTTACCGAAAGTTTTGGCCGCTCACACAATAGAGCACGAAATTTATTCCGAAGTTCGTGATGAAAAGTAATTGGAAAATGTATTGCAAAATCACTGTGGTCTTTGCGTTGGTTGATGTTTGTGTCTAAAAGAAAGTAATTGATATCCATATAAAAAGTCAGGTTTGGGAAGCTATAAATACTCGTATGTCTGCAACAGCCCAGTCATATTCCGGCCTTACGTCTTCCTTTCATAGGGTGTATTATTATTTATCATTAACCATGTAATTAGCCATAATAATCGATTTTTTTTGTTGTATAGTGCTAAATATACTTTTTGGTGATACTTAGATGTATAGCAAAGGACTAACTTGTAAGAAAATTTGGCGTTTTTGCCAAAAATAAATCAATAAAATTTTACCCAACCAGCAAAATAAACTTAAATTACATTTTTAAAAAGCTTTCCGAAATAAATATTAAGCTTACAAGATTTCGATTTTTCGTTTAAAAAACGTTTAAAAAAAGCGTTTTGCAATCAAAACGGCACATTGATAAAAAGCTTATTATTGTAAGCCAATGAAAAAGTTTCAAAGAAAGCTTTTTATAAATGTTTTTTTCTGAAACTTTATTCAAATGATATTTTCTATATTATTTAGCTATTGGAATAAAATAAATAAATAAGTTTTAATCACATATTGAATGCTGCAACTTAAACCAATTATTAGCAGATTACGGAAGTAGTTAAGATGCAGCCATGATTTTTGTTTTTTCGTCGTCATTCTCATGTAAAATAGTTTCAGAAAAGAATTGGATATATTTTAAGTTGAATAGAAAAAAACTGGCACATTTTTTTCTCTGAATTTTTGTAAACATTTGCATTTCACTTTTAAAGCGAAATTATTTATAACAGTTTGTTTTTGCAGTTTATAAAAAGTTTACTTTAAACTTTCAAATAAATTAAAACGGAAAAAGCTTACATATCGTTTATTGCAGCAAGTATACTTTAAATTATTTTTAAAAACATTTACATAAATTCTTGTTGGGTATATATGTATGTGTACATATATACGAGTGAATGTGGAATATTCCAGGGAACAATGAAGTTGTTAAGAAAAAAAGACACCAGGTTTTTGCTGTTGGCTATCGAAGCGTAAACACCTATGGTAATTGAATTAATGTTTGTATTCAGAATTTCCATTTAAAACTCAGAGTATTACAGTTTAATTTCAGAAAATTGTAATGCAGGAATACCTGAACTATATTAGTAAATTTCTGAATTTAAAATAAAAATTTTTGAAATTCAATAAGGTCCTTCCATGTCAATTCGGCACATAGTAAGAATCGACCCCTTCCCATTTCAATCAAATTTGAGAGCATGCTTGTATCATAAAACGAAGTTGTACAAAAAAAAAGAATTATGAATTGAAATGTTTTTTTTTTTTCAAAAGTTATGCAAATTCAACATTTCACTTTCTTCCTCTTTTTCCTATTTTGTAAAGTTGATTTTTTTAATATTTCCGAAACTGCTTTAGTTAAGAAATACGCTGTGGCACAAATAAAATATTCTGAAACAAATAAAAAAAATTTTGATTACTAATTTTTAGAAAATTTTTAATTTTTCAAAATCGAAAAAAATTTAAGTTCGGCATTAAATTTTTCACTCAAATTTTAACTAATGGAACTCGACAGAAAGTTAAAGAAATAAAACAAAAAAAAAAAAAATTTAAATCAATTCAAAAATTCATATTTTTGAAAACACAAAATACCCTTCTGAAACTTCTTTTGAAAAGTTTTTTAATATTTCAGAAACTACTGTAGTTAAAAAGTAAGCAGTGTCACTTCCAAAGGGGCAAAATAAACAATTTTGAGAAAAAAATAAAAAATTTTATTTATATTTTAATTTTCGACTCTTGTCGATAATACACTGTCATATGTGTCCCGAAGATGACCTCAGACTGAGGCCGAAATATCGACCAAATAAAATAAAATTTGAATATAAAACTAAATAAAGTGTTTTATTTCAAATTATTGGCCTAAAGCTCAACATAAACTAAACAGGTTAAAAAAAAATTTCTAGATTTCAAATTTTAAAAATTAAAAATTTTTGAAAATCCAAAAAACTTAAGTTCTAAGTACTAATTTTAGAAAATTTTTGATTTTTCAAAATCGAAAAAATTTAAGTTCGGCATTAAATGTTTCACTCAAATTTAAACTAATTGAAGTCGACAGAAAGTTAAAAAAAAAACAACAGAAATTTTTTGAAATCAAAAAACCAAAGAACAAAATGAGGATTTTTCAATAGTTGTGCAAATTCAAAACTTAAAAAAAATTTTCAGATTTCTAATTTAAAAAATTTTAGATTTTTCAAAATGCAAAAAACTTAAGTTCAGCCTTAAATTTTTAACTCAAACTTTAATTAATTGAACTCGACAAAAAGTTAAAAAAAAAAAAAAATTGGAAAAAATTCAAAAATTTTGATTTTTGAAAACACTAAAAATACCCTTCTGCAATTTCTTGAAGTTCAAAACTTCACTTTTTTCCTCTTTTTTCTATTTTGTAAAGTTAGTTTTTTTAATATTTCAAAAGCTACTGTACTTAAAAAATAAGGGGATACCTAAGATACAAAAAAATATTTTGAAAAAAAAAACAAATTTTTTATTTCTAATTTTAGAAAATATTCGATTTTTAAAAATCCTGATGCTGCAGAAGATTATTGAAGCAGTAAAACTAAACTCCTCTGAAACAATCCATTTCCAAAGCTTGCAATTGCGGTTTGTTAGTCTTGCATTCTATGGTTTAAATTGAGAGGAGGAAAAAGTAAATGTCACCAAATAAGGCGTGAACTAGACTCAGGTCAACCTCTAGTTCGACGCCATCTGGCATTAACTCAATATTGAAACCACCAATTTTATGAAGGACACTGCTACCTATGCCTTTTAACTGATATCGCTCCCTAGATAATTCAATCTCCCCTAACTTCAAGAGAATGTCGTACCCCGAAAGGAATAAGTCGCACCCTGTATCTAACAATGCAGAAAATGTAAAACTGTTTATTGTCAGATCTTCGAAAATAACACATCATATAGACGAAGAAGCATGTACCGATTCTAAAGTATTTACTCGAAACTCAATCATGCGGTGCCCAGGTTGGTTGCACCGAAAACATGCCGACTTTCGCTGGCGTTGACAGCCGTTAGCTAAATGACCTACCTCACCACATCGATAACATCGCTTAGTATCAGTTCCTGGCGATTTACCTATATTTTTATTTGGATCTTTCGGATCACCCGACCGTATCTTTTCGTAAATCAGAATCTGAGTTTTAACTCCGCGACTGACCTAGCCTGATACAAATTCTATTTTCCTGCTCTAGAGTCAGGGATGCATTCTACAAAATATTCAATGAGGCTCTTGTCGTCTCGATTTATGGGTCTACCTATGTATCTCCATAAGGCTATACAGGTATTCTCGATAGTCTTCGATAGTCCTCGTCTTCACTGATGTTCGGGCTATAATGCTAACACAGACGATCCGTTATTTGAAATTTTTCTTTCAGGCCGTTAACATTCAGGAAGAAAATTTGTTCACTTTCCATGTCGAGCTTGTTCACTAAATTAGTGTGGCCAAAAGTAAATATGTATATTTTAAAGTTAGCGATATAACCTTTGAAAAGGCGATCGCCTAATTACACTTGTATTTTCGTTTACTAAAAAAAAAATATTAAAGTGTTCGGTATGAAACAGAGCTGTTAAATAATTATTTCTAATCGTCATGATTACCGGTTTCATTAATTAACTAATGATTGATTTCCATTACTTAAAATTTTTAATGATTATTTTTCAATTAATTAAAAAAATAATGAAAAAAAATATTGATTTTTTACGGTTATTAATAAAAATAAATAAAGTCTAAAACAATCAAAAAAAAAAGTAGTCTTGATTACTTTTGATTATTTTTGATTTTTATCACACCAACACTACTAAAAAAAAAATCAAAACAAATCAAAAGTAATCAACACAACTTTTTTTTTTTAATTATTTTTGATTTTTTCTAATCGTAGTCAATTAATAATTACCCTTTCTTGAAAAACAATTAAAATAATCATTACCAATTAAAAATCAAATTATATTCTTCAAATTACTTTTCATCACACGAAAGAAATTTATCTTATTTACATCTAGCCGTTTTTTGATTTTAAAATTTTATTTTCGTCAACGCATTAAATTTCTCTTCTGCGAACTACTTCCGCAATTCAACTTCAATACTATTTTGACTACTTACTAACATACATACATACATATGTGTTTTTTAATCCCTTTTGTTTTGAATAAAGTGCTATATGTTTTTATTTATTTTCAAGAATACAAACAAATTAAGTTCTTAAACATAAAAAAGTAAATACAAAAGAAGTAAGAAAGTCTAAGTTCGGGTGGAACCGAACATTATATACCTAGTAGTGATCTATTTTGTCATACCAATTTAAGCAGGTCTATTTTAATACGTTTCAGTTCGTATTATAAAGCCAGCTGAATGTTTTCAATAAAAACACTTCTGTTATGAGTTTTGCCGGGTAAATTAATTTATTTGTATATAAATAGCTTCCCTACCAGTTGCTAACCACATAGAGGGACGGACAGACAGACAGACAGACGGACTCAGCTCATCGTCCTTATTATTTCAGTTTACTTATTGATGGGCCCATCTCTTCTTCTCATACTTACAAACATTTCATGTTCCTTAGAGGTATGAAAATCAAAAAAGGTATATAACTTACCTGTTGCAGGGGGTATTAATAACTTGCCCGGATATTTTACTTTTGTGTTATCTGATTTGGCAGGAGTATACTACATACTAGTGAGAAGCAGCTGAGCAATTTTCATTGAAATATCTAGTTGAAATTACAAGCAATCGCCTTTAAAGTAAACAGAACTTTTACGCTGAATAGTGGGCGGCGCCACGCCTACTTCCCCAAAATCCACAAAATTTTGCTTAAAAATCTTATTATGTGTGCAAGATCTTGTTGATATAGCTTGCATGGTTATAAAAATATCGCGTTTTACATTTTACAAACAAATTTTTCAGAACTATGTTAAAAAACTGGGCGTGGCCGTGAATCGATTTCGCCTATTTTTACAAAAAACATTTACCTTTATATGTACAAAATTTTCGCCAAATATCGTTTCGATAAATAAATTTTTGCCGGAGTTATGGAATAAAAAGTATTGTGGAATAATTCACTATAAAAGGGGTAGGGCCACGCCCATTTTCAAAAATTTATATTTTTCAACTTTTCTCGTTCACGGGCACTTTGAAAGTAAAATATAAATGATATAGAGCTTTTGTACGCAAAGTTATTGCCTATTAAATATATCTATGATCCTTTTCAAATTCTTTCGTATAAAAGTGGGCGTGGTTCTTAACCGATTTCCGGAACATACCTTGTATTAATATAAATATGTGTGCCAAATTTGGTCTCGATATCTTGAACGGTTTTTGATTTATGATTAATATTATTTCTAAATTTGACTTAATCAAAAGTGGGCGGCGCCACACCTATTTTCTAAAATTTGAAAAATTTATTTTCTGCCTTAAAATTAATGTAAACACCAAATGTAATCCTTATAGGTGTATTATGTACTGAGCAATCACTTTTTTTGTATTTTCGAAAATATTCTATACATAAAAAGTGGGCGTGGCTATCATCCGATTTCGCCCATTTTAAATAGCGCTCGGAGATACCTGCCAAGGAACCTGCATACCAAATTTCATTAAGATATCTAAAAATTTACTCAAGTTATCGTATTAACAGACGGACGGACGGACATGGCTCAATCAATTTCTTTTTTCCTCCTGAACATTTTGAAATACATAAGTCAATATCTATCTCGATCCGTTTATGCCGTTACACACCACCGTTACGCGACTAAAGTTATTATATCTTGTGTGCGTAGCACTACTAGGCATAAAAAATATGACTACGATGGACTTGTGGTCGACAATTCATCAGATGAGAATTGAATCTTACGGAACCTAGCTAGAAGAAGAAAACGATTGAGAGATGCCGCCAATATCGCTGTGTCCGTTTAATTTTTTAAATAGGTTAATCAGTGTGTAACAATTATTATTATGTTTATAGATTTATAAAGAACTTTGGACTGTCCAAAGAAGGGCTTATGGACTTGCTCTTCAGCACAGACGAGTTCTAAACGCAATCTGCAAGAGCCAAATCTATTCCAAATATTTTATAATTGGCAACAGTTATTAGATTTTGTGCGCAGGGATCATACCTACTGAGCATTGGGAACGATAATGCACTTGGACTTGCTCAACTAGAGGATCGGTGGTGTTAACAGAGGTGCTAGATGTTTTAAAGATAGATATCATTTACGATAAAGTGATTTCTACAGACCTTTTTGCAGTTCGGATTTTTTTTGCAAACACCTTTCGCTATATTCGGATTTTTCTGCATTAGTGACTAACATTTCTAGTTGTTGTTTTGTACTCACGACCGTAGACCTACATAAAATTAATTAACAAATACTTCAATAAACAAGCATTTAAAATGAAAAAAGTAGAAAATAAAGCCAAAAAATTTAAATTGTAAGCAATTTTTTAATAATTCGGTGCAGCGTCGACAGCAAAATCATATTCGATCAAAAAGTTACGCTACTAATAATACGAATTTGAAATTCGATCTTCGATGTTCGATAAGCAATGAAGATCGAATATCGAATGGAGCTCATATTAATTGCCTGTATGTTGGTCGAGCTGTTACGATCTATTAGTTGGACCATGCTTTTACCCTTCGCTGCTCGTACTCGCACTATTATGTTTTTGTTGTTTTTTCAGCTTCTTCGTTTGCTGCCTGTAATACTTATTCTGGTATTTTTCCTCGTACTCGCTCTTACACTTGCATCAGCCAGCAACGCATCATCTTTCTTCTCGTTCTTTCCCATTTATATCGACACTTTTGCCAAATGCTTGCTGCCACTCTTGCAAATCTATGCCTCTGTCTTTGCCTTGCTATCCAGCAACGACACATCTTCCTTCTGCAATGACTTCGTGTTGCGAACTTTGCTCAAACTAGCAAAATATTCAACGACTGCTGCTTCTGCTTTCGCCGACGGCGCTTGTTGACTTGGCGTTGAAATAGCTTTCAGGCTAAGTCAGTTCAAGAAAAAGTTTTCTCAAACTTTCTGGATGCCTTCCGTTATGCTTGTACACTTATGTATGTCGCCCACTGTACATATATGTACTTCTGTTTAACAATGTTCGAGGAAAATTCTTCCTTTCTCTTAAGATACTGCAAATTAGTAAATATGCACATAATCTTTTTGTTCGCTTTGGCGCACACGCACCTCTATTAGTTAGTGCTCCTGTTAATCTTAATTGGTTTCGATTGTTTGCACATACGTAAGAACAAAAATTGGTTTCTTTTGAAAATTATATGGATACAACTTTTCAGAATGCCCGAAAAAAAAATATGGTTAAAGTGACAAATCAGAATATTAATTTCTAGAGGTCTATCATTGCTAGTCTAGATTTCGTAATACTGATATAATTTTCGCTTTAAAACTGCTAAGCTATTAAAGCAAAAACATTTTGTTAAGTAAACGGTTTCAGCAAAAATTTTCGTCATGTATGCCGTTCCAGAGTAATCAACCTTTAAACATTGGTATGGTTTTCTGATTTCACTTTATTTTGAAAAATTTGTCAAAAACGCAAAAATAACTGTAGATATATGATTTGAGCAGAGTTCATTTCTTAAAAGTCCTGGGATAATTTAATTAATTCATATTCTTTATATTAATACAAAATAATTATGCTAATGCTCATATTCTCATTTTATTTCTTTTCAGGTAAGTCACAACAAAAATTTCTACTTCTTTGTAATATGAATTGACCGAGATAAGTAAGTAGTGTAGTATAAACTTTTATCTCGATACTACGTTTACTTAGTAGATGTTTGTTTGTAAATACCGTATGTCGATAGAAATTCCATCAAGGCAGGAGCATATTAGTCATATTTTAAAGCTCATACTCAGTCCCAAGTAGCTTGTCGAGCCTGATTCTTCGCCTTATATCTAGGTGGCCATTATTTTCGCTGGTTGATCACATCAAGTTCGCAATGATGTTGCTATACGGACGACCTTCCGCATAATCTCTCGTTATCTTTTGCGGTATTGGTCTTTCGCAAACAGAAAAGTCGCCACTATAGTTGCCGAATTTTGTCTGCTTATAGAAAATTAAAACCCAAATTTTCGTAAAATACTGGGCCAGTTTCTCGAATTAAAATATTAAAATGACCTATTCGACCTAGAATTCGGAAAAGTGAAAGTTGCCATCAATTCATCGAAAATTCGCTGTATCTTATGAAAGATTATAGGCTAAGGATATGACAGATTGAGGCAGGAAGAATAAAAGAATAGGAAGAAGGAAAAGTAGAAGAAAAGGCTAAGTAAGAGTAAGAAGGGTAAGAGGACGGGAGGGCCAAGGCAAGTGTTTGAATTCTACCCATAGTTTCGTAATGCCCGTTACAAGACATGTTGGAAATTTGAATTTATTTGACAAAAAAAAAATTTTGTGGTAGATGAAATTTTTCAGATCTTGCTTCTCTTTCTCAGGAACTCTAGAACTATTTTAATGCTACCCAAAACAGTTTCTGAATTGCTCTTCTTAATATATATTGAAATTTTTTTTAACAATTTTCAAAAAAAAAAGAAAAAAAAATTTTTCAAGTCCACTCTAAAACTATCTGTGCTGTTCGATTTTGGCATAGAAATATTTAAAACAATTTTTTGGTTTTATTTTGCAATTTTTTTTTTTTGCTAATTCAGGAACTTTAGAAACAACCAATGCTCCACAGAAAAATCTCAGGCTGCCAGTTTTTAAACTTTTTGTAATTCCAGATTTTTTTTAAACAATTTTGAAAAAATAAAAGGCGTAAGTAGCAAGTACTCGTGGTGTTCGATGTGTATCCTGTACAGAAATTTAATTAAATTAGACATCGCCAACCACAAAACTTTATTTAATTTTCGTTATTAGCTATTCCTTTTATTGGCCTTGTTTTCCTTTTTTCTCTGCTGTTCCTTTCCTTTAATATATATATTTTTTTTATTTGTTTTTCTCTTCTTTTAACAGTCTCTATTTTAATTTAATTTTATTGTATTATATTTTATTGTTTCCTTTTCTTGCTGACCCTTCCCTTTGCTTTCATTTTCCTAACATTTTCTTTAATGTTGCTTCCCTTAATTTTCGTTTATTTCATTCCCCCTCTGTTATTTTTCTTTCTTTTCCATTCCTTTCCGTTCCTTTCTTTTCTTTTCGTTTGTTTTCTTTTCTTTTCCTTTCTTTTCTTTATTTTTCTCTTCATTTCTTTTATTTTCTTCTCTTTTCTGTTATCATAGCTCTTTTAAATTAATTTATTTTTATTTTACTTGATTTTATTTTATATATTATTCATTTTTTTAAATTTGTTTTTGTAAACACTGTGTATATTTATGATAAAAGCAGTTCCGTTCGCGTTTTCCCCGATTGATGGGATTCATCGTGTTTAGGCACGATTACCGAATAATAACAATCAGCAAAGCACTTCCATACAAAAAATAGCAGAGCGTCAAATACATATCAGCAAAGCCGTTAAACAAGAAGAAGTTAAATCTTCATCATCAAAATTTTTAAAAGGAAGTGTTTATTATTAACACTTGAACTAAATTGTAGTTTCATAACGTTCATAAAGTTCAGAAAAGTTAATAAAACTTAAAAATGGCCATCAAAATCTACAAATTTTTTGACAGAGTTTTTAGAAAATTTTTGAGTATCCAGTTTTGTAGCCCAATCAATTTAAGTATAATAATGTGCAAGTTAGAATTTGTTTCGTGCACCGTACGCAAAGCAGTCCCTGAGTTTTTGAGATATCTTAATGAAATTTGGTATGAAGCCGCCATTTTGCATAAGATTAATCATTTGTCGGAACCAGCAAGATCAGGGCCCTCACTCTGTAGTTCTATTCGAAACAAAATTTGTTCGCTTTCGAGTGGTTCGTACTCTGTAAGACATTTTCGAGTAGAACGCATTCGTTGTTAGAGTTCCCTTCCCTTCGGATTTGGTTTATCCCCCTTTCTATTGTAGAAAATTTGGTACTCACTACTTCGAAAACATATGCCGCAAGGGTCGAAAGTTAGAAAAGTCTATTCGACAACAATTTAGCATACGGAAATCCACAAAAATTAATTTTCTTATGATTATAACAATTAGTATTTTTTTTTTCATCAAGAAGTAATTTTTATAGCAGAAAGATTTAAGCAATCGTTGTTGACAGAAAATAATTAAAGAATTCTAGGTAAAAATTTGGAAAAATTTAACCAATAAAATTTTTGGGATTAGATTATTTAAGAAAATAAAATTGTATTTAATAAAAAAAAAAATAAAACAATAAAAATTACTTGTGCAAGGACTTACGTTCGAACCAGTAACCACACGCGTGGTAGATGAGATTCTTATCACCTACGCTACCGCGACATGTAAAACTGCGCTGCATAATACCGCACTTGAGACTTATGCAAAGTGTTTTTGTATTTTGCTTTGAGCTTGAAATTTGTGAAACAGTGATGCCTACTATTATGGATTATTTTCTAAAGTAAATTCTAACGAACTACAGAGTGCCTATGTGTATTAGAATCGCTTTTTGCTTTCGAGTAGAACAGCCTTTCGAATAGAACTGCAGAGTAAGGGCCCAGAGCAGTGTAGCACATAGCTCCCGTACAATCCACAGTTTCGATAAATGGGGTTTGGGCTATGTATCTTTAAATTAACAGTTTTGCAGAGTTTTTACTAATTGTGAGTAAGATCGGAAATTAGAAAAAGAAGCGGAGAAAATGGGATTGGTGGTGAACGAGGGCAAAACGAAGTACCTTCTGTCATCATGCAAAGAGTCAGCGCATTCGCGCCTTGGCAACCAAGCCACGGTTGGCAGCAATAATTTCGAAATAGTAAAGGACTTCGTTTACCTGGGAACCAGCATTAATACCAACAATAATGTTAGCCTAGAAATCCGACGAAGAATCACTCTTGCAAACAAATGCTACTTCGGACTGAGTAGGCAATTGAAAAGTAAAGTCCTCTGTCGACGAACGAAAATAACACTCTACAAGTCACTCATCGCACCCGTCCTGGTATATGGTGCAGAAGCGTGGACACTAACAACATCTGATGAGGCGGCTCTGGGAGTATTCGAGAGAAAGGTTCTTCGAAAGATTTGTGGACCTCTACGCGTTGGAGACGGCGAGTACCGAAGAAGATTTAATGATGAGCTGTATGAGCTTTACGCAGACGCCGACATAGTTCAGCGAATTAAAATAAAGCGGCTTCGCTGGCTAGGCCACGTTGTGCGAATGAGCGAAGATGCTCCAGCCCAGAAGGTATTCTTATCGGCACCCGCCGGTGGAAGCAGAGGAAGAGGGAGACCACCACTCCGATGGAAGGACCAAGTGGAGACCGATTTGCGATCCCGCGGTGTTTCCAATTGGCCCCAGTTGGCGCAACGAAGAAACGACTGGCGAGCTATGTTGAACGGTCAAAATCGCGCAGGCGGTTAGATGACCATTTAAAGAAGAAGAAGAGTAAGATCGGACACTTAAAACCGTGATGCATTTTAATGAAAGGTATAAATTCTTCGGAACAGTCGAAGACAGCCCTTTCCTTACTTGTTTTAAGTTTATTTAACTTTCCTGAACTTTGTGTAAACTTTGAAATTTCTTTTCACGTGAAGAATTTGCTATATCTTAATCGAAAATTGTTAAAATCACAGCTTTTTCTTATTTCTTCGAACGATATCCAATTTAATTTCACTACTATTATATTGCGCACAGCTGTATAGGAATTTGATTCGCTTTCGAAGTTTTCAGGTATGTAAGTTGTTAAATAAGCAGAGTAATTAAGAATAATTTTCTCCATGCATAAACACATAAAAGAGTTGACACATATATTTTCATCTTTGTAGCGATTTAAATGAGTTTGTAGTTAGCCACATATTTCTTCATTAGTAACGCTACTTTGTGACTTCATCAGAGAAAAAGTACTCAATGGCACAGACAAACTCAAAACTAAGCTCTTTCAACTTTCAAAGGGCGGCATAGCTAAGATTATCAGCTTTGAGTAGAGTATCAGAATATAAATGGATGACACAGTCACCTCCAAAATTGAGTTATTCTATCAGAGTAGTTACTGGTCTGGTACACAAAACCAAATACAAACCTGAAGCGCAATATTCCTGTGATGAAAATGAAGAGCACATAAGTGCTTTGCGAATGCGACGATATCTCTAGAAAAATACAAAATATCGTCAGACTCCAAAGAATAGAGTGTAAGCGCTTACATTGAATTAGGCCGAAAGAATCTGAAATTTCAGAATCTCAATGAATGACTCATACATCGCACGCAGCGCAATAACTTTCATAAATCGGATAAGCGACAAGAATGCAAGTTACATTGGCAGGACAAAATTACTTTTTTTCAATTCGATTCTTTGGTATACAAATTTAAATGCTGAAAAATTTTGTCTAAAATTCTACTCCGAAATTGGAGAGGGAACTGGTATACGCAATTTTCCAACACATTCACATTTAAAGCCACCCATTAAATTCTCATTTTCCACAAATTTCGCCTCAGAGTTCCACGTCGTCTTCCTGGTCGTTTGGTTGTAACAGTACTTCGCCTTGCTAATCAGCACCTCCCATTACCGTTATTGCCATCTTGCTCTTCTAAAGGAAGTCTTTTCTTCCAACTACAGGTCCTGCTTTTGGCTCTCATTATAGATCATAAACTTTGTGTGAATGATGTTAAGGGGCCCGCTGGTGCACGTTCGGATCAATCGGCTTTATTGTGTGATGCCAAATGACATCGTAGTTCTAACGGAAATGTTTTCTTATTTGCCTTGAAGTCAGCTCAGCTTTAACCAGTTGTCTGCTAGGATGGTGCGTTTTACAACAATTTTCTTGTTGAGCATTTTATATGAATGAGGATATTCCATCGTTTTTTACAGGGTTGAACAATTGTTGTTCGTGTGTAATGTGCATATAGTTATAATTGATTTTCTACCGTGGTTTTGTTTGCATTGTGTTGTTTGTACTTACCTCTAAGTATGTTTTAATGCGCATTACACAGCTTGGCAGATTTAGGCACACAAAGACTGTGGAGACAATTAAAAGCATCTTTGTTACTTTCAATTGGGATGAATTGGAAATTCGTCGTTCTGCAAATAGAGAATGAAAGAAAATTTGAAGAAGGACATAGAAAAAGTTTACATGAGCGCATAACTAGGAGAGCTAAAAAATAATGGATTGATAGTTTTGTGTTCTTGTGGCACTCCGAATTATACTCAATAGGAAGCGGGTTTGAAAATCTAATGTAGAAAATAAGACCAGGTAGAGCTTGACCGCTTTGCTTGATGCAAGGGAAGGTAACAGGGGAGTTTGTTGTAAGCCGGAAGTTCAAGCTTCCACCATTCGATTCTAGCATTAGCTTATTCAATGTTTACTTGGGCAGCCAGACGGTCTTAATAATCTGAGCTCAAAAGTGGCGCAGTCGAGCGTGGTCTTGCAACTATTTTTAGAATAAGAGCATCATCCATTTGTTCATAGCACTATTTCATTTTCATTTCATTTATTGCTACAACAATAATAGTGCAATAAGATATACAAATATTTTTTAGTACAAACAGGTACAAATTAAACACTTGAGAATTTGAAATATTACACAGGAACAGACTTGTTAAATTATGATTACTAATCGTAATGATTACCGGTTTGATTAATTACTTTCCTGAGAATCCATTTAATGATTGATTTCCAATTACTTTCAATTTTTAATGATTGTTTTCCAATTAATTAAAAATATGTTTCGATTACTTTTGATTATTTTATATTTTTTTAAAAATTTTTTTTAATCTTACTTTTTATTTTTTTGATTGTTTTCAGAAGCACAGAAATATACACATAAACAATACTGAAAAAAATAATCAAAACAAATCATAAAAAAATTACAAATAATCAAAAGTAATCAAGACAAATTCTTTTTTATTATTTTAGATTTTTTTTTTGATTTTTTCTAATCGTAATCAATTAATAATTGCCTTTTTTTAAAAAACAATTAAAATAATTATTACCAATTAAAAAAGCCGTCTAACTAATTGATTACTAATTACTAATCAAATTTAACAGGTCTGCACAAGAATAGACTTGACAATCCAAGAAAAGTGGAACATTTTTAAAAAAAATTGAATAATTGACTGACAACTGTATAGCAAGTTCCCTTGGCCCGATTGGCTACTTGTGAACTGGACTTGACGGGTTGTTTGGTTTTCGAGGTTACGCTGGTCACCTGTACTCTATACTTGGGCAGATGAGCCACGAGTCTGCTAAGCAAGTTATCTCTTGCAAGCTACCTTTTAGTTCTCCAAGGTGAATTGAAGGCGATCTGCGAAACTAATTTACTTAGGTGAATTTGATGAGGATGACGAGGTAGAATCATCGATCGGCGTTGAGGACCGAAAAGAGGCTATGCGATATCTTATTTTTGTCTTATCGGCAACGCCAGGGCGCATGACCAGTTCGCGAGATATCGAACTCGTTGTGTTAGCCAATAATTGTTTTCGGAGGCCACGAAAACTCTCACCATACCTTGTGATGGTGCAAATTTAAGTCATTCATTCAACTTTCAACCTCGACATCAGTTTGGTCACTGGTTCAGTAAGCATAGGGGACTTTTTATAAAAGTACTTAATATCTTAAATAAAAACAGTCCACAAGGTCAAGCGGCCTTCCTGTATCAATTTCTGTTATGAGATTGGGCGGTTTTCCGCGGAAGAAAACTGGACCGACTGGAACACGAATACCCGCCATACTCTGACCAGCAAACTGCTACCATCGGATTAAAAGATTTCGTCAATAAAGGGGTAGCAGCATTGAAAGTTACTTACCTTCAGCACCATAAGTTACCAGGACTGAATGGATGGTGTAGTCCCAGCTCCACTGCAGTACAGTATCCCCTTCACGTCTGTCACAGAAAAACTTTTCAACTTCTAACTCTAAACCAAAACAATTTTATGCAATCAGCCTTTCAGCTGCTCCTTCACATTCTGGTACTACTAGTAAGATTTTACAAGAGACCATTAAACCATCGCTTTTTTCAAACGAGAGCACTTCTCTAAAAAAGGCAGACAAACGGATGGGTCCCCTGACCTAAAAGACTACTAATTTGTGGAGCTCTGCGATACGAGTTTTTTCAATAACTTTTTTCGGAAGCCATAAATTCCACCTTAGCGATCCTGGCACGTGCTTACATAAATAAACAGCTTGCATATAGGACTAATACAAAGCTTGGAGAAAAAACAACATACCTCTGCAGGTTAGGGGGTTATAAATGCGCGAGGTAGGTAAGTCTGTCGTAAGAGGCGACTAATGATGGTTGATCTACGGACAAGATGTATCTCACATCTCATTACCAGCTTTCTTCTTCCCCATAGAAAGCAGGGGGTGAGACGACCAAACCGGAGCGTAGAGGGTTCATATCCGGGAAAGGACTGTCATTTCCGGCAACACTTCCAAACACTTTCGGGGATTATTTTTGTCAGTAAAAACAACAACCACAAAATACTCTGATATTTAATAGAGAAAACATTATAAACAAAAAGAACTTCAACCCCTTCTTCGGTAGCCTTTTTTGTTGTTATTTTTAACATCCCTTGGTTGTGCTCAGTTTTCTGGCAGGCCTGCAGCTTCCTCCAATGTCTGTCTGCTATGCTCGGCGGCCATATTGGTCTAGTAGCTTGAAGTCGATTGTCGTGACCCTCTCAGAACTCAGTGCTATCAAGTCCGGGGAGCTTCTAAAATGTTTAAACTCAACGGCATGGCTATGTTGGGACAGGAGTCCTCTGATTTTCCGCCAATCAAGGTACTCGTACTTCGATGCTTATTGCGAAAGTATTCCCCTTGGCTATAAATTGATTTTCAAGATTTGTCTGATTTTTGATGGGTGAGAAACTGCGCCCTCGAAAATCAGGCTTTTCATGGTTCAATTTGGTTCGATTGTGTTTTTATAAGAACCTTCGAGTGCCAGCCTCTTGAAACCTTACTGCGGGCCTATTCTACGCCATCTTACTCATTGGGATATAGCTTACTTGCTCAGACTCTCTGATTAAGCCTACTGATAAAGGAAGCAAATATTTTGTATGTTCTTGTTTTATGCTTTTTTAATTAGCCCATGCTGAGACAGTTTACATCAAGCTTTCCGTGGCTCTGAAACTGAAGCGATTTAAACGAACTAGAGTTCGCCCAGTGGTTGAAATTCAACCAATAAACTTTATTTTATTTTTTTGCTGTAGGTATGTTTTATCCGCCTTTTTTCTTCCTTTCTATGTCGTTCCTTTCCTCTAACATATTTTTATTTTCCTTGATTTCTTTTTTTACTCTCTTATTTTATTTTTTACTTTCCTCAAACTTCTTTTCCTTTCCCTTCTCTTCCTTTTATTTTCTTTCTTTCCCCTTCGTTTTCTTACCTTTCCTTTAATTCCCTTTCCCTTCCCTTCCTTTCATTACCTTACCATTCCTTTCTTTCCTTTAATTTTCCTTCCTTTCCTATCCTTTCCATTCCCTTCCCTTTCCTTCCTTTCCTTTCCTTTTCCTTTTCTTTCCTTTCTTTCCTTTAATTTTCCTCCCTTCAATTCTTTTCCTTTCCTCAATTTTCTTCGGTGTTTAATACTCTTTATGAGTAATCATTTATTTTATTTTTGTAAACCCTGTTTGTAGGTATCAGCAATGAATTTTAAATATTTGCTCACCACACGAATAACACAAAAACATGCATGGCAAGTCTACTCACACTACTACGGCTCTTAATTTTTTCCTACAAAGCAACTCCTCGGCCATGCTCACGATTCAGCATAGTACACAAAAAGCAAGTACACACACACACAGCGTGTCTATAGTGTGAATAAGTGAATGCGTAGTGGTGTGACTTTTATGTTAAATTTTTTATATTAAAATGATTTTTTACATTTTTTTTATATACGGATAAAAGTACACCTCAAAATTTCGTATCTATACATATATAATTTGTATACCTTAGAATTATAGTTTAGCAGAAAACGGTTCTACATTGCATTCATCTTGTCTATTTATATATAAGATACTTGCTCTTAATCTGTAAGTTCGTGGCAAACTTTTACCATTGCTGAGGCGCTCCAGATAGTGATGAATAACTCAATGGCGGGTAAGATGCCCTCCATCTCTCACTTTTAGTCTGCTCTTTTTCCTTCACTTTAGGTGACGTATGAGAGATTGACGCAGTCAAATCAAATCCTTCGCACAACAGTCAGGCTGGTATTGCCACCTTGACTCTCTTAAAAGCTGCAGGGAGAGGTTTTGGTTTTATGACAACTGCCATAAAAATACCAGCAAAAAGGTGGAACCTTTATTCCACTGTTAATACACTTCGGCTCTATTATGCTCTTGTCTTGCTTTGAGATACTTATGTATGTAGAGGTCTTGTTCGCTTTGAGTTTCAGAAATTAGCCTTTGAAATAATCAAAATACATTTAATAAGGGTTGAAGTTTCCTTTTATGAAATATATATTTTCGTCTGTTTCCGTGAATAGCTACTTAGTAATTCATTAACCGGAGATGAAATATATAAACTTTTGGGCGGATAAACAGGGTGCGTATATGTATTCACTGCGTATACCAAATACTCCCCTACCAACCATGGCTATCTACCTTTTGTCAGTTCCTAATCAAATTCCTGCACCATATCTATTTTATCTTCTTCATACCAATACCAACGCATATTTATGAAATATTTTTCCCAAACAAAAATCCTTCGGATTCCTCACTATTGCTATTCCTATGAGTGTGAATGAAATAGTAAGAATTGAATAATTAGGAACAAAACCATAACAGAGGGAAATTAAACATCTGTTTCCATAAATAAAATTTTCTGTCGAAATCAAAATTGAAAAATTGTTAAGTTTTTCTTCAACATTTTGTTTTTATTTAAAAAACAAGGTAAGTCGCATAATTTGAAGCCGTTTCAATCATAATTTTAATATAACTAATAAAGTCCATGTTTCTACAGGTAGAAACTATGGTGGCAATTTCAGAGAAGGGAATAACGCTTAAAAAGTCAACAATCCAGATTTTGGTTGTAAATAAATCTAGTTACCTCCGTGGCCAGTCCAGTAATTCCACTGCAATTTAGTTGCAAGATCAGTCTGTTGGCGGGTTAGACGTCAAGGACGCATGAGTCCGCTTGTGGTATACTAGGACGCCGATGGTTTTGACTCCATGCATACTGGTTGCGGGGGAGTGTTGTTAGACGGTAGTGGCAGAAGCTTGAAATTGGTCATGTCTGTCCTGTCTCGAAGAATTGAGCATGGGATTACGAGATGGCAGCAGCCAAGATTGTTTATTATATTCTATTTCATAACGTTTAATTCATTTTATTTTATTTTAATTCTTTCATTTTAATTTACTTAACTTCATTTTATTTTATTTTTTTAAATTTAATTTAATTTTATTTTGATTTGTCTTATTTTGCTTTATTTTATTTTCCTTTATTTTATTTTATATCATTTTATTTTATTTCAATTCTTTCATTTTAATTTACTTCATTTTACTTTACTTTGCTTAATTTTATTTTATTTTTTTAAATTTAATTTAATTTTATTTTGATTTGTTTTATTTTGCTTTTTTTTTATTTTCCTTTATTTTATTTTATATCACTTTATTATATTTCAATTCTTTAATTTTAATTTACTTCATTTTACTTTACTTAATTTCATTTTATTTTATTTTTTTAAATTTAATTTTATTTTATTTTGATTTGTTTTATTTTGCTTTATTTTATTTTCCTTTATTTTATTTTATATCATTTTATTTTATTTCAATTCTTTCATTCTAATTTACTTCATTTTACTTTACTTAATTTCATTTTATTTTATTTTTTTAAATTTAATTTAATTTTATTTTGATTTTTTTTATTTTGCTTTATTTTATTTTCCTTTATTTTATTTTATATCATTTTATTTTATTTCAATTCTTTCATTTTAATTTACTTCATTTTACTTTACTTAATTTAATTTAATTTAATTTAATTTTTTTTTTAATTTAATTTAATTTTATTTTGATTTGTTTTATTTTGCTTTATTTTATCTTCCTTTATTTTATATCATTTTATTTTATTTCAATTCTTTCATTTTAATCTACTTCATTTTACTTTACTTAATTTAATTTTATTTTATTTTTTTTTAATTTAATTTAATTTTATTTTGATTTGTTTTATTTTGCTTTATTTTATCTTCCTTTATTTTATATCATTTTATTTTATTTCAATTCTTTCATTTTAATTTTCTTCATTTTACTTTACTTAATTTCATTTTATTTAATTTTTTTAAATAAAATTTTATTTTATTTTGATTTGTTTTATTTTGTTTTTTTTTTATTTTCCTTTATTTTATTTTATATCATTTTATTTTATTGTAATCCATTTCATTCCATTTAATTTAGTTTTTATTTGGTTCTTTGTGTTTGTTTTGGTTTATTTTATAAATATATTATATATTCAATAAAAATAAATAGAAACGTTTTTGGAAATTTGTTGTTTTGGCATATCGGTTTACGGGGTGGCAATCCTAGCATTGCCTAAAAGTATGCCGTCTTTGTTGTGCTATCAGGTTGTTTTGGGAAATTTTTTATTAAAAGGAGTGCAGATATGTTTTTTCTTATTCGCCGAAGTTCCACATTGATTTCCTTGCATATCACTGCGTCTTTCAGCCGCACAGCTGGGTACTTATGGCACACCCTATACAGTGTTAACTTTCATATTTATCACGTTATTAGCTAACTCTTTGTAAATATTTATATAAAGGGCATGTGTCAACAGTAAGACGTCACGAATCATCGATTGGACACGCAATTTTTCCAACCCAATTCAGTTGGCTGCTATGTATGGATGATTTCGCTGATGAAGTGGCTAATAAATGGAATTGGTTTTTGTCGTTTTCTTTGCGCTAAGTTCTTTATCCAGTATTTCTTGTTTGGTTATAATTTAATAGTGATAACGAATTGCAGAATTTTTATATGTCCATGCCATTGAGTTTATGTAATATTTTGCGACATGGGACTGAACATACAAGTGGCACTATATAGAGAGGTATGTGTCCTACAAAATTAAATTGGTAACAAAACACTCTATTATTTATTAATGCTTTGTACGTACATAAAATATGTATAGCTGTGTTCAATATAATAGTAGTGAAATTAAAATGGATATCGTTCGACGTAATAAGAAGAAGCTGTGTTTTTAATCATTTTCATTTTAAATATAGCGAATTCCATAACAGAAACCATATTAAAAAAAATTTCAAAATATACACAAAAAAAGAAAAAAGAACTCGCTCAAAAATTTGATTTTTATAAAATTTTTTCGTCAAATGTGTTGAGTGATTTCTTCCATACAACGCATGAAGAAAAATTAATTTTGGAAAATGAAAAAAAAAAAATAACTATCAAAATTTTTTTTAAAAGCTCAGCGGAAATTTTGAGGTACTTGTAACTTGCACATTATCATGCTAAAATTTAATGAGCTATAAAACTGCTTCCTCAAACATTTTCTAAAAATTTTGCCCAGAAATATTGAAATTTTGATGTAAATTTTTAAAAATCTTCTTATTTCATGGAACGATATCCATTTTAATTGCACTACTATTATATTGAACACAACTGTCTGTGCACAGGTGCTAGTCTTGGGTGTTGATGCACTGCGCTTGCGGGCAACTCAATTGCTAGTGTGTCAAGTTTCTGGTTCAGTACTAAATCTAAAGTGGCAAATAAGAACTTGATTTTTACTTGTTTAAAGCCATTAGTTGAATGATGGTTATCATTAGGGATTTTAAATTGAATTTGAGAAAAATCATGCTCTTGTACTGTCCTTCAACGAAAAGCATTAATTGTTACAATTTAAGTTTTTAATATATATTTAAAAATTAATATCTTTAAAAACTATTCTGTCACCTAACCTAACCTCAACTATATTCAAACTAGATCTGGTAATGATAATAAATTGTAATGAATCGTTACCAATTATTTGAGAAGTCATTGAATGATGAATTAGTATTTGTGTTTCCCTATTTTTAGTGATTATTTGCCATTTGATGAAAAAATCTCAATTTTTCCAGTTGTTCATGACTATAAAGTTCAAGTATAAGCTCAAAGCCAAGAATAATAATTTTTTTTTATTTTTATGAAAATTATTATTATTTTTTTTCGTTTTTTTCTTTCCGATCTGTTTTAATTATTTCTTTTATATTGTTTCAATTCTGAAGGGTAATCCGATCTATTGTTTTATTATACCTTTCATAAATATGAAATGGTATTATAACTTTGGTCAGGTGTTTGTAAGTATGAGAAGAAGAAGAGATAGACCCACCAATAAATATGCCGATATGATCAGGGCGATGAGCTGAGTCGATATAGCCATGCCCGTCTGTTTGTTTGAACGCAAACTAGTCCCTCAGTTTAAGAGTTATTTGGCTGAAATTTTGTATGCGTCGCAATTTTGTAATATATTAATCATTTTTCGGAACCAACAAGATCGGACCAATATAACGTGTATTTCAATTAACGGGATAAGACCGTAAAATTTTGCACAGTTTGTACTTATTGTAAATGAAGATTCGACACTGAAAACAGTGATGAGTTTTCATGAAAGGTATAAAGCCTTCACCACAGACGAATACAGCGCGTTTCTTACTTGTTTTTAGTTATATTTATAAATTATTAAAAGTTTTTATTTTTTATTTTATTTTTATTTGGATAGAAAAGGAAAATTTAGAAACAAAGGCCATAACTTTTCTTAGAGATTCATTGTCGAAGCTGGTAGACTTCCTCAACAGAGAATCTTATGCACATTCTGTTAACCTTTAGGCTATCAGAACGATGGTTTGTCATTTTTATGGTCCATTGTGCAAGTGACAGCAACAATATGTTGTGACTGTCATAAATATTTTAATGCGTCCATTTTTGACAGATCCGATGTGCTGTCGGTTTTTTGTACAAATTAGTACTAACAATTGAATTTTGTTTTCGGTCTGTACAATTTTAAAGTATTTAGAACTATAAATGAGCTCGACACCAGAAATAATTTTGTTTTTTTTAATTGTTATTGCTTGTTTAGTTTTATTACTATTATTTCTATAGTTACAATTATTTATGGTACTAAAAAAAAAATTTCAGATTTTTTGATTATTTCATGATTGTTTCAAAAATGCGCAGAAATTAATAAAAGAAAAAGCACTGAAAACAAATTCATATTCAGAATATTTTCCTCAATACAAGTAGCCACGCCTCTCTTTTGTATATGAAACATTTTACGAAAATAAAAATCTCTAATAATTCAGTACCTACGTTTCAACAGTAAATGGTCCTTTCAAAAGCTTACATCGAAACCTCTTGAGGCATAAATATGTTGGAAATTTGTTTTTGCCTATTACCAATACTGGGGTCTATCAGCTATTCCGACGTAACTGCCAACGGGAGAAATGTAATAGATCTTGAGCGAATTTAATCGTTTTCACCGGAATTTGGCAATGAATTGTATATTTTAAGTTTAAGATTTGTTTTTTTTTTTCTTAAATTTTCGATCCTCAAAACAGTTGCGAAACAATTTTCCTTTATTTCCCGAATTTTAATAAGAAAATTTACGAAAATTATCTTTAGTTAATTAAATATCCATACGGTTCATCTTGACAGCAAATAATTAACTAGTTATATTTACAAATAAATTTTTGTCCAGATTTTTCAAATAACTGGTCTGAAGAACACGGTTCCAAGCAGGCCTGTTAAATAATGATTACTAAACGTAATGATTACCGGTTTGATTAGCTATTTTCTGGATAATCCAATAAATGATTGATTACCATTGCTTTCAATTTTTAGTTTTTCATGTTCCAATTAACTAAAATAATAATAAAAAAAATCATAATTTTTTACGATTATTAAGAAAAATGAAAAAAAATTGTTTTGATTACTTTTGATAACTTTTTTTTTTTGGTAATTTTCGATTTTTTTCAGTATTGGTGTAGAAGCACATAAATATACACATCAACAATACTGAAAACTTAAAAAATAATTAAAAATAATAAAACAAAAAATCAAAAATAATCAAGCACCTTTTTTTTATTCTTTTTTTATTATATTTTTTAAAATATTTTTTTTTTATTCTTTTTTTATTATATTTTTTTATATAATTTTTTTTTTAATCGTAATCAATTAATAACTGCCTTTTCTTGAAAACCAATTAAAATAATAATTACAAAAGCCGTCTACTTTTTGGATTACTAATTACTAATCAAATTGAACAGGTCTGGTGCCAAGCTAGGAAGGTTACGAATACGTACAGTAGACCGGGTCGATTTATTAAAAATTTTTTTTCGCGTTTTGGGACTTGTTTCGGTCGAAAAATCGAGTTTTCCAAAACTTGAAAATGACATTTTTTTTCAAAAAACTGTTATCGCCAACGTTTTTAGCGCATAATTTTAAGTGGGACAGGACATATGAGACAAATTCGTTTTCATCGAAAACATTTTTGCATGTATGCTAAAAAAACCCTTCAAAAAAATAGCGAAAGGGTAAATTTTTTGACCAAAACACTCCCCAAAACCCAAAAATATTTTTTTTTCAAAAACTGTTATCGCCAACGTTTTTAACGGACATTTTTGGGTCGGGCAGGGTATACATGAACATTTTAAACGTAAACGAAAACTTTTTTAGTAGGTCATGAAAAAAACCTTAAAACTCAAAGTCGAAAAAAGTCAAAAAAATTAAATTTCGCAGGCTCGAAAATTATTTTTCTGGGTATGCATAGTGGAACTTTTTTTCCTGAGCTCAAAACCTATCGAAAAATCGATGGCGCGATATCGGTTAACTTTCGTCCATACAAATCGACCCACCCTAACGTACAGTCTTGCTTGAAATGTACGCAACTTTTTACAAGGAAGACTTTTAATAATACTGTATTTATTTATGTGTTTTTAATAATTTTCATTTAAAATATAGCGAAATCTCTAATATAATCCCATAAGAAAGTTACGAAGTTAACACAAAGTTTAGGAGAGTTGTAGTAGAATTTTTAGAATTTAGAACAGCACAAAAATTGACCACAATTTTCGTATTTTTTTTAGAGATTGTTTAACAAACTATTCCATGCAAAATTTAATTTTGTTTATGCTTTGTATGGAAGAAAGTGCTCAACACCTTCGACAAAAAAAGTTTAAACCCGAATTTCGGCTCATATGGGTATATAAATATCTCGGACCCGTTTCGAACCTTGAATTGTTTTTTTTAAACAAATTTATGTTAATTTAATTACTTTTGTATTTCTTGTAAGACTTACTTAGATATGACTGCATTACAAACAACAACTCCATTAACCACCCCACTGTCTTCTCTAAATTAGGCGCCCCTATATTTTCTCGCTTTTGTGCGAGTAAGCTCGAGTACACTTGTACTGAGGAATCAAATCTGAATATGAATTTTTCCCAGTGCTTTAATTAAAAAAAAAAAAAAAATTTCGTTGTCAATTGTAAGTGTAAATTGGTGTATCATACTGAAGTGACTGAGCTTCATACCGAATGGCTTTCGCTTTGCACTTTCATATTTAACTTTCATATAAGTTATTTTTCAATCAGACCTGTTAAATTTTATTATTAATTAGTTATCAGTAAATTAGACAGGTTTTTTAAATGGTAATGATTATGTTTGCTGTTTTTCAAGAAAAGGCAATTTTAATTGATAACGATAGGATTAAATAAATAAAAATTAAAAAAAGGTGTATTGATCACTTTTTTTTATTTTTTGATTATTAAAATTTTTTTTTTTTTTGTTTTTTTTTTAATTTTTTTTTTTTATCCTTTTCAGTATTGTTGATGTGTGTATTTATGTGCTTCTACAACAAAACTGAAAACAATTAAAAATAATCAAAACAACTTTTTTTTTATTATTTTTGATTTTTTTTAATAATCGTAAAAAATCATGATTTTTTTTGGTTTGGAAAATAATCATTAAAAATTGAAAGTAAATGTATTTTCAACGAGATAATTAATCAAACCGGTAACAAATACGATTAGCAATCATTATTTAACATGTCTCGTTTCAATGTGAGGGCATTTGGGAGTGTTATGAACATTGCTTTTGTATTTGAAGTGTACATTTTTATATTGGCCTTTACTTCAGTGCAAACCAAAAACAAAAGTGCTCTAGTGCATATGGTTTGCGCAGCACTGTCTGTTATTTTAAATTTCTCACCTGATTTGCGTCTAAGCACTTTCACTTCCCCCTGATGATCATTGCTCGGTGTTGTGGTATATGAATTTGCTGTTGACCTTTGGCGCCTGAGCGAAGATGAATTACATGCTGATAATATGCGCGTATCTCTTGGCATTTGCTGCGTTCTCCTAAAATAATAATAATGACAAAAACTAGTATGCAAGTTTGACAAACAACATTTAATATTACTTATGCGAAATGGTAGTCTAGGGTTGAAATTTCAGTGGACGCAAAGGAAATAGTAAAAATTCTGCTTAATGAGGTCATATAACAGTTTGCAGAAACGGTCGAAAGAATAGAAAGAGTAAGAGACCAGAGTTTTCCTGTAAGAACTAGTGAACGTTACTCGACCAGTTCTGTTTGAGTAAGAAAAATTCACAGTTCGCCTGTTTATTCTCATTGAAACTTTCCTTGCAGAAATACCGCTAGAAATATTATCCTCGAGATTTTATTACAGTCCAATTTCCGGCTTTCCAGACCACTTGACCATATTCCCGATCGTGAGATGAAAAATGTTTTAGAAAATATACTTTTTTTTCGGAATTCTAGGCACTCTGCAAATAGTCAAACACGCGGCATTTCGCAAAATAGGCTAAGCTTTACGATCCTGTCTAGCTGAATTTAATTTACATTTAAATTTATTTTATTTTTATTGGTTTACGAATGAACTAATCTAATTTTTCTAGTTGTATATGCACATTATAATTCACGAAACATGAAAAGATAATAATACTCATAAACTTGAGCACCTGTTTACATTAGAGTGATCCTTAAATGTAGGAACAAAATTTTTACTTGAGATTTCCCAAGCCTCCACGTCTATGTCGATACCAAAATAGCCAAATAAATTACATGTGAGTTTTGATCCCGGTTGAAGTCGGTTAAGTGATGTCACACGGAAGTCGAAATTTAGAACAGCCGATAAAATCTCAAAAAAATAAATGTTTGTTTGATCGAACTCAGAAAATCAATAAAAACTATACTTGAAGATAACAGATATAAATCTTGGTCCCGCTTGGCCACGGCTAGGTTGTGTAGCACAATATTTTATGTTAAGAGATAAAATAAAAATAATATTTTTTTTCGAATACTTCTAAATTTGGTTACTGCGCGACACGCCTTAACCTTCTCTAAGTGAGACCAAAGCTCGAAAGTTATCTCTTAGACCATGATATTATTAGGCTAGGAGTGAGACTGTAAAACAAAAAAAAATTTAAGGACCACCCTAATGCACATATCTAGGTTGGGATTTTCCAGGCACAGTGTAATAACACGCACGGTAATTACGCTTTCCTTTAAGATTTAAGAAAAAGAAGTAATATTTTCATTTGCGGAAGCGCAAAAAACCCCGCGACAGCATTGGTTTGAATCGTTATATCTCCGTAACCAGTTGACGTATGGAACTTAAACACATCGATTATTGTAGCACTTATTATCGCCTTTCGTTTGATATTCTTATTGTACTAACACATTTTGGGTCACACTGGTCCATATAATGGTCGATAATGATAACGAACAGGTGCAAGTTATCGAAATAAGGGATACCTTAAGCTTTAAGTTGGAAGTCTAGTAATAAAACGGTGAAAGTTGCATTTACTTCTTTTCAACAGTTATTAAGTGATGCTCGCCCAAACATACATACATACAGACAAAAATTTTAAAAACCGTCACTTCGGATTTTAATGGCTCAAAACTGATGCCTCCTATAAAACGTCACTGTGATAGTTAAAGCATGAAACTGTGAGGGACTTCGTCTATTTGGAACCAGCATTAACAGCGAAAAAACTGTTATTTGAGAAATTCAACGGCGAATCACTCTTGCTAACAAGTGCTACTTTGGACTACTGAGACAACTAAGAAGTAAATTCACGCTCTTTAAGTCTCTACTCATACTTGTTCTCATGTGCGGCTCGGAATCATAGGCAGTGTCGAGAGAAGATGAAATGGCATTTGGAGTACTCAAGAGAAAGGTGCTCCGAAAAATGTATGTTCCTTCCCGTAGTGGCAACAGTTAATATCGAAGCAAATTTAGCCATGAGCTGAACGCGCTTCACGCAGATCTGATCATAGTGTAGCGAATTAAAGCCCAAATACTTCGCTAACTGGGACATGTTATGCTAATGGATAAAGAAGCTCCAACCTGGAAGGTTTTTCCATTGACATCCGAATTCGGCACCAGAGGGAAGGGGCTGTCTCGACTGAACTGCAAAAAAATAGGTGGAGGTTGACTTGAACTCCCTTGGAATCCCCTAGGCGCTTAACCTTTTCACCCCTGAGTTTTTTTTCGAAACCTGGAGGGTTTTTCATCATTACGACAGCAAATACTGTAATATGACAAAAATATAAGATGTTTGGCATACCATTAAAGTACGAAATCCTTACTAATATCCTGGGATATATAATCCCAGTAATGTTTTTAAGTGGGATGTATACGTCCCAATAATGCTGAAAGAACTAAGGAAATTAAATAACAAATTTTAATAAAAAACTAAAAAAATTCACATTTTATTGGCTTTTCTTTTACAAATTTAATTAATTTGTGAAATGAAGCAAAACATTTGAAACATAAAGCGTTGTTGCATCCTTCTTCTTCTTTAAATGGTCATCTAACCGCCTGGGCGATTTTGGCCGTCCAACATAGCTCGCCAGTCGTTTCTTCGTTGCGCCAACTGGCGCCAATTGGAAACACCGCGGGATCGCAAATCGGTCTCCACTTGGTCCTTCCATCGGAGTGGTGGTCTCCCTCTTCCTCTGCTTCCACCGGCGGGTGCCGATAAGAATACCTTCTGGGCTGGAGCATCTTCGCTCATTCGCACTACGTGGCCTAGCCAGCGAAGCCGCTGTGTTTTAATTCGCTGAACTATGTCGGCGTCTGCGTAAAGTTAATACAGCTCATCATTAAATCTTCTTCGGTACTCGCCGTCGCCAACGCGTAGAGGTCCACAAATCTTTCGAAGAACCTTTCTCTCGAATACTCCCAGAGCCGCCTCATCAGATGTTGTTAGTGTCCACGCTTCTGCACCATATAGCAGGACGGGTGCGATGAGTGACTTGTAGAGTGTTATTTTCGTTCGTCGAGAGAGGACTTTACTTTTCAATTGCCTACTCAGTACGAAGTAGCATTTGTTTGCAAGAGTAATTCTTCGTCGGATTTCTAGGCTAACATTATTGTTGGTGTTAATGCTGGTTCCCAGGTAAACGAAGTCCTTTACTATTTCGAAATTATTGCTGCCAACAGTGGCTTGGTTGCCAAGGCGCGAATGCGCTGACTCTTTGCATGATGACAGAAGGTACTTCGTTTTGCCCTCGTTTACCACCAATCCCATTTTCTCCGCTTCTTTTTCTAATTTGGAGTAAGCAGAAGTTACGGCGCGGTTGTTAAGGCCAATGATATCCATATCGTCAGCATATGCCAACAGTTGCACGCTTTTATAAAATATTGTTCCAGCGCGGTTAAGTTCTGCAGCTTGTATTATTTTCTCCAGCATTAAATTAAAGAAATCGCACGATAGGGGGTCACCCTGTCTGAAACCTCGTTTAGTTTCGAACGGCTCGGAGAGGAGCTTCCCAATTCTGACCGAGCTGGCGGTGTTGCTCAAGGTCATTTTGCATAGCCGTATAAGTTTTGCGGGGAAACCAAAATCAGACATAGCGGCATATAGGCAGCTCCTTTTCGTGCTATCGAGAGCGGCTTTAAAATCAACAAAGAGATTATGTGTGTCGATTCTCTTTTCACGGGTTTTTTCCAAGATTTGGCGTATTGTAAAAATTTGGTCGATGGTAGATTTACCAGGTCTGAAGCCACACTGATAAGGTCCAATCAGTCTGTTCACATCAGGCTTCAGTCTTTCGCACAATACGCTTGATAGGACCTTATATGCGATATTCAAAAGGCTGATTCCGCGATAGTTGGCGCAGTTTGCAGGATCGCCCTTCTTGTGGATTGGGCAGAGAACACTTAGATTCCAATCTTCAGGCATGCATTCATCCGACCATATTCTGCATAGAAGCTGATGCATGCGCCTTACCAGCTCCTCGCCTCCGTGTTTGAATAGCTCAGCAGGCAAACCATCAGCGCCAGCTGCTTTATTGTCTTTCAATCTGGATATTGCTATTCGTACCCCATTATAGTCGGGTTGTGGAACGTCAATTCCATCATCTTCGATTGTGGGCTCGGGTTCGGCATCTTCTCTGGTTTCTTGCTCAGTTTCTCCATTTAAAAGGGCAGAGAAGTGATCCCTCCATATTCTGAGTGCTCTCTGAACATCGGCCACCAGGTCGCCGTTCTCATTCTTACAGGAGTTTGCCCCGGGTTTAAAACCTTCTGTCATTCGCCGAATTTTCGGGCATTATTCCCTTTGGCCAGCATCTCAAGCTCCTTTATTTCACGCTTTTCTGCCTCTCTTTTTTTCGCCCGGAAAAGCCGCCTCGCTTCCCTCTTCAACTCGCGCTAGTGTTCACACACACTTCTCGTTGCATTCGATCTCAGCGTTGCCTTGTAGGCTTCGTCCTTTCTTTTCGTTGCAGCGCGGCACTCTTCATCATCATACAAGTTGTTTCTTCGCGTTCGCCGGAATCCAATTACTTCTTCGGCTGCGGTACAGAGTGCTCCTGAGATATGATCCCACTGCTCATGCATTCCACTAGGTTGAATTGTGCTCTCGGAGAGCAGGTGTGAGAGGCGATCTGCGAAATAATTGGCGGTCTGTTGCGATTGCAGCTTTTCGACATCCAGCTTTCCCTGCGTTTTTTGTTGCACCTGTTTTGTCGTACAGAGGCGGGTACGAATCTTGGCTGCTACTAGGTAGTGATCAGAGTCGATGTTAGGTCCTCGTATTGTGCGAACATCTAAAACGCTGGAAGCATGCCGTCCGTCTATCACAACGTGGTCGATCTGGTTGCGTGTTTTTCGATCGGGGGACAGCCATGTAGCCTGATGGATCTTCTTGTGCATAAACCTAGTGCTGGATATGACCATGTTTCGGGCACCGGCGAAGTCGATCAGCCTGAATCCATTTGGCGAAGTCTGATCGTGGAGACTGAACTTCCCGACAGTGGGGCCAAATACACCCTCCTTACCCACCCTGGCGTTAAAGTCACCAAGCACGACTTTGATATCATGACGGGGGCAGCACTCGTATGCTTCTTCCAGGCGCTCGTAGAATGCATCCTTTTCCACGTCGTCCTTCTCTTCCGTCGGTGCATGAGCGCAGATAAACGATATGGTGAAAAATCGTACTTTTATGCGGATTGCAGCGAGACGCTCGTTCACGGGTGTGAACGACAGTACTCGGTGACGGAGTCTCTCTCCCACCACAAATCCCACGCCGAATCTGCGCTTGTCTTCATGCCCACTCCAGTAGATGTTGCAAGGTGTTTTGATCGTGTTTCCTCGCCCCGTCCATGGCATCTCTTGTATGGCGGTGATGTCAGCTTTTGCTTTCCTCAGGACCTCAACCAGCCGGGCAGCGGCACCTTCCCTATTAAGGGACCGGACATTCCAGGTACATGCCCTTATCTCATAATCCTTATTTCGTTTGCGGGTGTTGTCATCTAAAAAAGGGGTTCTCATATCCGAGGCTTTGTTGTTGAATTTCATTGGAACGTTGTTTTATGTGGTGGGTCCCAAACCCAACGCACAACCCGTTTCACGGGAGGTTGAATTCTATTACACGTTTGTATAGCGAGCTGCTTGATCCAAGACAGACGCCCGCTTGCAGCCGCACCACCTGGTGATCAGACGCTGCTGTTTGAACCCCCCAGCAAGACCTTAAACCGATTATGTCGGAGTGGCCTTACCAGGTTGTCGCCTTCTCACGTTTAGCTCACCACGAAACGGGTGTTCGGTGGTTACCCAGAGGATACTTGGGCGCAAAGCCCGGAAGTAGTGAGCTGCTTGAACCGCATGCAAAAGAATCGCTCTGGCCATTCCCAGGTGAATGGCGATCAGAAACTTTCCCCACTTGCGTGGACTTCTGCACACGGCCCCACCCTCCACCCTCCCTCCGTTGTTGCATCCAGAATAGGCGTATTTAGTCCTGGTTACCTTATTTAGTGAGGTAAAATGCACGCATCGATGACAAGAAGGCTGTTCAATAGGGAGATGATCGCCTATATTAAGACGTTCCGCTCGTGATCGCTTGGCGGGTCTTCCACCACATTGACGTGTAGTAAGCATTTTGTATTTTATACCTTCAGCTATCATCGACTCGGCTAAGGGCACAAAAAAATGAATGAGGGAATTTGACGGTGCGTGAATATTATCCAGGCGATAACCACAGCTATCATACAAATTTTAAAAAATAGTTTTTTCCAACATTTTCACTTTAAAATACAACGCGTGACTTATAGTATTTGAATCCTGCAATACGTATAAGTAGGAGTAGTAGGAAAAATTTTCCGAAAAACGTCGAGCTCTGTAGCGCAATGAGGGAATCCAATGAGAACTTCAGCATATTTTTCTATGGGCATTTTATACCTTGGTTCAAAAATGACTCCGTTGTTAAAAGTTGTCCAACTACATTTATTGCCGATTGGTTGATCCTCAATATTCTCCAGCGAATCATGGCGAAGATTCATCATTGTATATAGCTTGTGCTAGAGGGTCTTCCACATCTTCGTCATCATCATTTGATGATACATAGCTAGACTCGGATGCACTAAAGTCATCGCCCATATTATTACTCTCGTCATCTACAAAATATTTCTCAATTTCATGCTCATCAAATTTCCTCCTTCTAGACATCTACAAGTATAAACCAATATTGGGATGTTATTATCCCACTCAAATATGTTATTGGTTTATATGTCCCAATGTAGTTGTAAATATAAGAAACTTACCACACTCGAAGTCTCAAACACGATGAATTTCCTAGAAAAAATGCTACTAGTTGGATGTTTCACATTGAAATACAACGCGTGGCTGATTAAGGTTTGCGACTTGTCTTTGCCAAACATTCGATTAGCAGAAACTTTATTTCAATAATTGGGACTATTTCAATGCGTAATTGGATGAAAAATAAAAGTTATACACAAGTTTGAAGTTGTCTGGGATATATTGTCCCAGTAGGGGAGAAAGGGTTAAGTGTCAATAAATGATGAAAATTATGAATATACCTATCAAGCACCGATGGCAACACAATCATTTGATAAGCTCAATATTTTATCCATGCCTGTTAAATTTGATTAGTAATTCTTCTTCTTTAAATGGTCATCTAACCGCCTGGCCGATTTTGACCGTCCAACATAGCTCGCCAAAAGGCTTTGTTGTTGAATTTCATTGGAACGTTGTTTTATGTGG
This sequence comes from Merzomyia westermanni, assembly GCA_949987695.1. NCBI lineage: Eukaryota > Metazoa > Arthropoda > Insecta > Diptera > Tephritidae > Merzomyia > Merzomyia westermanni. The sequence goes on along the minus strand of OX465291.1, from coordinate 39,937,027 downwards.
TGGGTCCCAAACCCAACGCACAACCCGTTTCACGGGAGTAGTAATTAGTAATCAATTAATTAGACGGTTTTTTTAATTGTTAATGATTATTTTAAATGTTTTTCAAGAAAAGGCAATTATTAATTGGTTACAATTAGAAAAAATCAAAAAATATTGCAAATAATCAAAAGTAACAACTCTTTTTGATAATTGTTTTATTTTATTTTTTATTTTTATTTTAGTTTTCTTTTAATTATTTTTTTTTTTTTCAGTATTGTTGATGTAAATACATATGTGCTTCTACAACAATGCTGAATAAATCAAAAATAATAAAAAAAAATCAAGAATAATCAAAAGTAATCAAAAAAACTTTTTTGATTGTTTTTGATTTTTTTTTTAATTTTTTTAATAAACGTAAAAATTATGATTTTTTTATTATGTTTTTAATTAATACGAAAATAATCAATAAAAATAGAAAGTAATTCGTAATCAATCGTTGAATGGATTCTCAAGAAAATAATTAATCAAATTGGTAATCATTACGACTGGTAATCATTATTTAACAGGTCTGATTTTATCTCCTGTCTCACTGCGAAAGCTCCTGACTAGTTCCCGCTATCTCAGCTTTAATATGTATGTCCCATTGAAAGTAAAAATTGTTTTCCAAATCGGTTCACCCTAATGTAGATATTAAATACTTCAAAACATGAAAATGATATCGTGTTTAAATACCTCTTTTGCATTGTAAGTGAACGTCGGACGGTAGCGAACTTCCACACTCTATAACCAGTGATTGTGTTCAAAACAAAAATGATTGCAAATGGCACCGTAAACACGGTTACTGTATCCCAGTAGTTCCAATACGTCATTAGTACCTGAAATTAAATAAAATTTGGAAATTGCAATTATCAATTGTGCAGTAAAATGAGACAGTGAGTTAAACTATACACACTATTTGATTAAGCACAAGCATACAGGAGGACTAACAAAGTTTCGTCAGTTTTGTAGAATATCAAGAGTCAATGGATTTGTTTCAGATTTCAAAATAATAATTTAGAAAAAAAACTTTGAATTATAAGAAAAATGTCTTCACGTCTGAAATAACATTGAAAAGCCCCAAAAGAGATGTTTAGAGTGAGATTAACAATGAGGGCTCAAACTCACAATGCTCTCTCTTCAGCCATCGAGCTGCAGCCACAACACTTTGCTACTCAGTTTAAATTTTCTCCGTCGGCTATAACAAGAGCTACCGGGAAGTGATTTTAACAACTTGTTGACGAGCTTCATAAATATTGAGACTATAGCCTAGCTCATCCCTTCCTAAAAGCTAGGGTAGAGAGATAAATGTTATAGGATGCAGAGATCGAATAGCCTCTGTAATGCAATGCAAAAGTCGCCAAAAGCGCAGGACTGTGTCAGGCTTAAATAGCTCACTAGAGCGCAGACAAGAACATGCGCCTTTTATTTATTCCACTAGAGTTGTAACTTTAGTCTCTTCTTTTGTACATTGGAGTCTCTAAGTAGGGATTCTTCGTTGTCAATACGGCGTGTTCGATGTTGTTTGAACAAGATATTTATCGTACTTCGTTCGAGTAACGCTGCATTAACAGCATTTTACGTTGATGGAAAAAGATGTAGATTCGTATATATCTTAACAAAATTAGGTACATAGCTTCATCTGCATCCAGACTAGATTGATATTTGAAATCGAATAATAACCCCAACTTTTTCTACATCGAAAATTATGGGAAATAGAAATAGTGAACTTAAACTTCCTTACTAAGCAAATAATCGCATCCGCCAGTATGACTTTAGCATTTTAAGGCTTCGTTCAACCCCCGCTTTCTAGTTAACCTGCCTAGTGAGCCACTAATGAGCTATGTCCATTTGAGTTTAAATAGGGAGCAATTAAAAATTGCTCGAGTACCACTGAACTCTTCCAAATAGAGCTACGTATGAAATTTTCATCGAGCTCAATTCGCAACTACTAAAAATTTTTAAATTTTTAAATTTTTGAGTTGGTCAAAGTAGCAAAAAAAAAATTATTATTATTATTATAAGTGTTTACCGAAATACTTAGTTTGAGTTCCCAATTTTTATAACTAATTTTGTGGCAAGTGTTGTGCAGTGAATTTAAACTCATAAACGCTGGCAGGGTTATGTTGTACGAATGGATAAAAAAACTCCGGAACCCCGAACTTGTTCCCGTGTTGTTGTTGTTGTTTTTAACGAAAAAACGCTTCCCAAAAGTTTTGGGGTGTGCTTTCGAAAATGACAGTACTTTGCCGGTTATGAACCCGGTACTCCCTTGCGGTACATGCCCGACTGTCGCTGGGGCGATTTGGTGTGACTAGTGCAATCTTCTAGGTTATGTCACCCCTTCTTCCGTACGGAAGGAGAAGATGGGGAATGAAAGGTGAGAGCAGACCTGTTAGATTTTAATTGGTAATGATTATTTAAATTGTTTTTCCAGGAAATTGCAATTATTAATTGATTACGATTAGAAAAAATCAAAATAAATAAAAAAAAAACAAAAAAATCAGAAAAAATCAAAAATAATCAAAAAAAAGTTGTTTTGATTACTTTTGATTTTTATTTTGCTTTCTTTTTTATTTATTATTTTTGATTATTTTTGATTTTTTTCAGTATTGATGATGTGTATATTTATGTGTTTATACAACAATACTGAAATAAATTAAAAATAATAAAAAAAAAATCTAACAAGAATCAAAAAAAATCCAAAATAATCAAAAGTAATCACAACAACTTTTTTTGATTATTTTAGATTTTTTTAATAATCCTAAAAAATCATGATTTTTTTTTTGATTATTTTTTTAATTAGTTGGAAAAAATTATAATGGTAATCAATCATTTTAAAGATTATCAAGAAAATAATTAATCAAACCCGTAATCATTACGATTAGTAATCATTATTTAACAGGTCCGGCTGAGAGGCATCATATCCGTAGATCAACCATCAAGTTGCACGTCATTACCTCGGGCATATTCTAAACCGCCAACCCGCAGAGGGAAAGGTTTTCCCATCGTCACCCGAATTTGGCAGCAGAGTGAAACGGGGGACTCGGCTAAGATAGAGTTTAACTAGTTCTTCCTTGGTTATTTCAACGGCTTTAACTAGACATTTTCTGTGTGATTTGTTGCTATTGTTCTTTCCCTCTCGAAGCAACAGCTGTTAACCGGGTAAGAAACCCCTAGTCATTCCGGTACAATAGAACCGGCTGTTGGAGGAATGTCTGCTTGAGGCTTATTTCGCTTTGTAAAATCGACAAGAGGGTCACGTGTGTCGATTATCTTTTTATGGAACTTCTCTAAGTCTTTAGATATCGTAAAGGTCTGGTCGATAATATACTTATAAACTCTGCAGCAGTAATAATATGATGTGATATTGTCTTGTGGACTATGGGCTCAAGTATTTCAATAATTTCAATATAAATAAAATAAATTTTGAGGTACTTCTAACTTGCACATTATTATGCTGCAATTGAATGAGCTTTAAAACTACTTAAAAATTCTGCCCAAAAATAGTGAAATTTTGTGTATACATACTTTGAAATTTCTTTTTATGCGGTTTCTGTTACAGAATTCGCTATATTTTAAATAAAAATTATTAAAAACACAGCTTCTTTTTATTTCGTCCAATTTAATGTCACTGCTATTATATTGAACACAACTGTATGTATTGAAGAAAGAATTTATCATTTAGCGCCGTTGAAATTTTTAATTTTGAAAAAATCAAATGAACAAAGTGTTTACGACGTAGACAACTTAATTTTAACTTCTCTCATTTCATTGTTTCATGGAAATTGAAGCGAATTTAATTACCGATTGTTTTGTGTATGTCAATGAAAATCAATAACGCACTAAAGTGGACGCTTGAAATGCTCCTACCACTCATCTCTGTTCTTCTCTCATGAACACTACAGTATGTACATACCCCGCTGTCAAACTAACTAGTTGTAAACTATCCTGCAATTGGTTGGAACTACCGAACTGGTATTTTTCCGACTAGTTTGAGAGCAGTTCTTAAATTCTAGTTTATAACTACTGCGTGAAATATTATTCTATTTCAATTTATTTCACGGTTCTTTTTTTCCAAAAACGCACTTTTCAGAATTTGGCTGAAGAACTCTCTTTATCAGCTGAGTCAAAAGAGCATTTGGCAAGTCATTCTGAGGTAGGGCGTTCAAAGACTGAAGTGTTTGAAAAAGTAATCGATTATCACTAATCGACTAGTCGACTAGTTGTTTGCATTCGACTAGTTGTGTTTTTTTATTGAAAATGGATGCTCTATTCCCATGGAACTGAGTTCCATCACCTTCATAAACATGCGTTGCAACTATAGAAAATATTGAATTTTTCATTTTTATTTAAAAAATTTTATTTATCAACCGTAAGTATTCGATTAGTCGAAATAGAAAATTTACTATTCGATTTTCAAGTACCTCAATAATTGCTATTCGACTAATCCATTATTCGGATAATCAATTGTAAACAACAGCCTTAGTGAGCACTAAACTCCCTCTAAACGCGGAAACGGAATATTGGAAATTGGTAAGAAGTTGAAGTAGACCATTCTCTAACACCTCAAGAAAAAAATGGAGGAAGTGAGAAGTGGGCGTGCCACTTCCGATACAAATGACATTTTTGATACTGCATATCTCTGGAATTATTCGTGGCAGAATAGTGAAAGCTTTTACAGACTGAGATGAGGATAATCTCGAACATATCAAGAAAAAACGTTGGTAGGAGAGAAGAGGGCGTGGCAGCTCCCATACAAATGGGATTTTTCTTACTACATATCTTTGCAAATATTCATAGTATAATGTTAAAATTTGACTCACCAGCTTAAGAAAAAACGAGGCGTGCCGCTCCTTGAAATAACCAAAATAATATTACTCCGCAACTATTTCTACGAGCTATGTAATATTTGGTATAGAGATCTTTTATAATTCCTTCTTCTTGCTGGCTTGAGGTTGTTTTTTCAAAATTGAAACCAAAAATATTGATTCTACCAATATATTTCGACTACCTACGGTAACCGTCTTCAGGGTCAACTATATACGAGTATAACAATAAAACATAAAAATATAATCACAATTAACATAAAAACAAATTGGTAAAAATTAAAAACATACATTATTACACGTCTGTCCTGTTTAACGTGGAGTTGTTTACTGTCCGTCTGTTTGTCAACAAATGCCTATATAAGTGAGCGCAGTTATCAGTGTCCGTTTTGTAATTCATTCTTATGCTGGCCGGTGTGTTAATTATATGAAGCATTTCCAATGTGAATCTCTTGCTGTAATGTTGTTCTTGTTGTAATATCGTTGTTTCGTCAAAGTTCGGTGAGTGGTTTTTAGTTGTACAGTGGGTCATAAGTTCTGTTTTTTGATTATTTGTTTCGCGGCAATATTTAAAATCTGATTTGTGTCGAGATTTTAATTTGGCTTTTGTTGTTCCGATATATATGTTATTACATGATTCGTTTTCGTTTCCATTGAAAGGGATTTTATAGATAACATTGCTTTTTTCCGTGTGCAGTATTTTAGATTTAGTGTTGTTAAATACATTTTTTAATGTATTAATTGGTTTGTGCGCTATTTTCACTTCTTCCCTATTGTAACAATCTGATTTCGTTAGGCGTTCTGATAGTTTGGGTACGTAAGCTACGGACTTAAATATTTTTTGTTTCGGCTTTGTTGACGTATTTTGGTTAGTTCCTTTTGAATATTTTTTAATTAGTGTTTTTATTAAATTTTCGGGAAAATCATTACTTTTTAATAGTTCTTTTATTTCTTCTTTGACTTCGGTTATTGTTAGCATTCTTCTTATACAGCCCATTGCTGTATTAATTATCATCGTCTTAGGGTGATTTGAGTAAAAGTTAATGATTCGTCCTGTAGATGTACATATGCTTACGGCGTGCCTCCCGTCTTGATCCCGTGATCTTTTATATGAAGAAGAAGAACGGGATAGGGTAGCAAAAGCGACAAGGATAGTAATAGGGATAGGCATAGGCAATATTTCAAGATTCATGCGGGTAAATTTCTGGGCAGAACAAAGTCTTGAGTTTTAAAATATTTTCCAAAAACGTCGCAGCTCTAATCGATTAATCGACTATTCGATTAGTCGATTATCAAGAGCTCTAGTGCTCACGAACTCACAAAAGATTTGTATACATACAAATATGGTGATCTTCCTGTGTTCGTCGATATATGGATGTCAAATTTGGCCTTTAGCCGGTATTACCAAAAATCTAAAAGTCTGAAGATCTGATATTTGGATATTTTAGCACGATTTTACACTCAATTTTTAATTATTTCTTTATAGTTTTCAAATGCTTCATACCACTTAGGAAATTAAATTCTTTTGTTTAAATCATTTGAACAAGTGTATTATCTGTCCTATCTACTTCTCCCTCTACCTCTTTCTCTGCGCCTTTAGCTTAAATGCAATCCCCTTTTTTGCATTTACTTCTTTTCTTGCCCCTTTGCCTTTAGATTTTCCTCTCAGACTTCCTCGGATTTTGGTGGATTTTTTCCCTATTATTTTAAAGCAATAAAGTTGATTACGCCACATAATAACGAGAATGAAAAAAAACTAACTTTTTTTATTACCTCCAGCGTAACTGCACTCACGAAATACAAAAAATTGTTCACATTGTCATTAAGACTGACCAAAGACGGAAGCATCAGTTGGCTTGAAATGTCATCGGTCGAGAGGTTAGATTGCTTTGAACTTTTTGTTTAGGCATGTAGGCGATGATATTGCAAATATTACCTGTGTGTGGACAGATGAGCCCAAAACTGTTTGTATTGAGGTATCCATCAATTCTACCAAAAAGTTTAAGTATCTCAGTAAAGGGTCGTTTAGAAGCAGTACTCTAAAGTACTACAAACAAGTAAGGAAAGGGCTGTCTTCGACTGTGCCGAAGATTTTATACCTTTAATGAAAATGCATCATGTGATCCTTACTCACAATTACTACAAACTCTGTAAAACTGTTAATTTAAAAATACATAGCCCAAACCCCATTTATCGGAATAATCGATTGTATGGGAGCTATATGTTATGTAGGTCCGATATGGCTGATTTTCACTACACACTTTACATATGTAATAAGTACCAAACTTGCAAAATTTACGTTCCTAGCTTTTTAAATGCAAAATTTATAGCCCAAACCCCATTTATCGAAGCTATCGATTGTATGGGAGCTATGCGTTATATTGCTCTGATCTTGCTAATTCCGACAAATGATTAATCTCATGCAAAATGGCGGCTCCATACCAATTTTATCAAGATATCTCACAAACTGAGGAACTAGTTTGCGTACAAACAGACATACGGACAGACGGACATGGCTAAATCGACTCGCCCTGATCATTTCGGTATATTTATTGGTGGGTCTATCTCTTCTTCTTCTCATACTTACAAACATCGGACCAAAGTTATAACACCATTTCATGTTCATGAAAGGTATAAAAATAGTCCCACGTTTTTTGTTATAAAATAATTTTTATAGCTCATGATAGGCGGCATGTCATTTGAAGTTGCAATTAGGGGTAAGGATACAACAATACATTGTTTATTGCGAATCAAAGGTCAAATAGAAAAGTAATACGGAAAATGGTTGTGGACAATGAAACATTCGAAGCACTAATCTCTATACATATATTGTTGAATAAGTAACACTTAAATAAATATCAGAATGCTAGTAATAATAGAATTTCTAAGAAGATAAAATATGTTTTCATTTTTCAGAATTTGATGTTGCTGATTACAATTTTAACCAATGAATTTCTTTTACTTGGCAGCGTCGGCTGCGGTCAACAGCAAATTTGAGAAATCCACTTAAAACTTATGTGTGGGCGTAGTTACGAAGATCTTAAAACCATAATTAATATTCACTATTTGCTAAGCCATTACGATTACTATGACAAATTTATTCATTTCACTTCAACTTGTTAATAGCAATTTACTTAGTGTTACAATTTCATTTTACTCTCCATTGCTCATTTTCATTTTTGACAGCCTTACCATGTAGGCCAGAATTGCGGTTACACGAATTGGTTACGAATTTTGGTTACATAAATCCTCTTGTTGCAAAATTAGCGTTAAAGCTCGGAATAAAAGATTTATTTGCTTTGCAAATTACTTGAAATATTTTAGATCGGTTTTAAGGGATATTTTCTTTCAACTTTAATATTTAAAGTACGGCGCATCGTTTAAAAAATTTAGACACTGAATTACACTTTCTCATTTTTACATAATCAATGCGCAATTTTCAACTTCAAATTATCAGCAAAGTTAATTAAGATTTTACAAACATTGAGGTGTTATGATGCAGAGTATGAAAAGTAACGAAAATGCTCAACCGAACACATGAAATTTTGAAATACTTGAAATTGTTCAGTGTTCGGGAAAAACAAAATCAGTATTTTTTCGAAACAGAAACGAAAAGAAACGATTGCATTTTCTTTCGCTTACCAGCATTAAACACGTTTGAACAAAATTGGAAAAAAAGTATACAGAAATGACCACAACGAAGAGATAACCCAATTTAGCTATGACGATCTCTCTGTTTGTTATCTTCTATATGAGAATTTACGTTAACTGAGCGCATCTACTATTGTGTACCTTTTGTCGAAAAATAGTATCCGCTGAACATAGCACATATCCACCGCTAATTTGAGCAGATTTTGCCCAGTACTACTAATATATCTAAGAGACGAAGTATTTATAAAAACACTGAGAACGTTAATGTATGTTCGCTTTTCGTTATATCTTTCTCATTTAAACACGTTTTGAAATTTTATGGGATATTTACCAATTCATCATGAAACCTTTCCCAGGGGTTTGTCATACATATTAATATAATGCTAGCAGACCCGATAGACATTGTCCTGCCCAAAAATTGACTTGCCCACATTTGACAAATTATACTCTCTTCTTCCCTTTCCGTTTGGTGCTTCCTCTTCATTTGTCAATATATCTTTTTCACCCTTTTTTCTTTCCCCTACCCCGATATCACCTTCTTCTTCTTTATCCTCTTAACCTCTACATCTCAAATTTACTCTACCTGCTCCACTACTTCTCTCTTTTCCAATGCCGGTAATGATATGTACAAAGTTTCGAAGATATAGCTATCTAAACTTCTGAGGACTTTTCCAAAAACTATGTTTGACACTGTTACATAATGATTACTAGCCGTAATGATTACTGCTTTGATTATTTACTTTCTTACCAATTACTTAAAATTTCAATGATTATTTTCCCATTAATTAAAAAAATAATCAAAAAAAAGTCATGATTTTTTAGGATTATTAAAAAAATCAAAAATAATCAAAAGAAGTAGTTTTGACTACTTTTGCTATTTTTGATGTATTTTTTTTTTTTGATTATGTTTGATTTTTTTCAGTATTGGTGATGTACATACATATTTATGTGCAAAAAAAAAAAAGAAAATTGAAAAATGCAATAATCAAAAGTAATCAAAACAACTTTGTTTTGAATATTTTTGATGTTTTCTAATCGTAATTAATTACTAATGGCTTTTTCTTGAAAAACAATTAAAATAATCATTACCAATTTAAAAAGTTCTCTATTAATTGATTACTGATTGCTAACCGCATTTAAAAGGTCTTATTTGGGCATTTATTTCAAATTGTGCAGATCTTAACTATAGGACACATATATCCAAATATTATTAATTAGTACCATGACTATAAACGAGCCAATAATAATAATTTTTCTTTTTATTTATGAAAATTATTATTTTTTTATTTTTTTAATAATTATTTTTTTTTTTTATTATTTAATTTATTAGAATAGAAATGAAATACTTTCAGAGTTATGACGAACTTTATATAGCCTGGTGGAGTGGTACCGCTCACTTATCAAAAACTATATATACCTAGTGCACCCAAGAATATACTGTGAAAATTTCATAAAGATCTCCCTCCCCACCTCCAGCCCCATAGTCTTCTGCCCCTCTTTCTAACATTATCTCTATCCTAAATGTTAATATAAGCAAAGAGCTACCAATGTACCAAATTTCAAACAAATCGCACCATAAATAAGATGTTTTCGGTCCGGGGTCCAATTCCCGGAAAAAAGTGTTAATCGACCTTTCTCAAACCTACCCATAGCTCCCACTCTGCCTTCTTGTTGGCTAAAGACATGAAATTTCATTGGAAATGAAGTTCGTGTTTTATTTCGGGGCCTCAGCGGAAGATAAACACACTTTCCCAAGACCTACTCAATCGGTTTTGAGATGTTAAAACTATTAGCCGTATTAGTTGAGAATTTGTTCGAAACTACTTTTGGGCCATCTTAATGTAGTACTGAGAAAATATGAAGAGTTGCTGAAAAATAGTTCGAACTGAACTCTAAGCTAAAATTAAACTTGTTACCGGTTTGATTAACTACTTTCTTGAGAATCCATTTTATGATTGATTACTCAATTTTAAATAATTATTTTCCAATTAATTAAAAAACTATTTTAAAAAAAGTCATGATTTTTTACGATTATTAAAAAAAATCAAAAATATTCAAAAAAAAGTTGTTTTGATTACTTTTCATTTTTTTTTGATTATTTTAGATTTTTTTCAGTATTGTTGTAGAAGCACATAAATATAAACATCAACAATATTGAAAAAATCAAAAATAATCAAAAGTAATCAGAACAACTTTTTTTTCAATTTTTTTTTTTTCATTAATTCTAATCGTTATCAATTATTAATTGCCTTTTCTTGAAAAACAATTAAAGTAATCATTACATAGCCGTCCAATTAATTGATTACTAATCAAATTTAACAGGTCCGACTAAACTAAACGCAAAAAGTTCTTATGATGCGGATTAATAACTGCCAAGCTGTTTGAATAGAATTTCGTTTTTGTTTTGTTTTTATGGAACGAGTAAAACAAGAAAATTCACGTTTCGTTTACTTTGTTTTCATACTCTGGTCGGGAGTGTGAAGAAAAGTAAAAGCTTAAGCTTGTAAGTACACGTTTCATATATGCTCACATATAGAATTACATATGAATTGCATAATTTAGGGTTTTAGTTTAACTGCGCCGCTGGGGTTTGTTCCAAGCAAGCATAAACAAATTTGTCGTAATATGTTTTCCGACAGCAAACTATGAGTACCATTAAGAGCTGTTTAAGTCATTAGACATTGTGTTAATCCGGATTTTAATTTTCATATACTTTGACACGAAGATTAGATGAAGTATGCATGTACAGCGGTGTTCAATATAATAGTAGTGAAATTAAGATGGATATCGTTCGACGAAAAAAGAAGAAGCTGTGATTTTAATAATTTTCATTTAAAAAATATAGCGAGCTCCATAAAAGAAACCATATAAAAAGGAATTTCAAAGTTTACACAAACTTCAGGAAAGTTAGTTAAACTTTAAAAAATGGCCATCAAAATCCTGAATTTTTTAGACTTTTTTTTTCTTTTATACAACGCATGAAGAAAAATAAATTGTATATGGAAAAAAATACCCAACATCCTTAACAAAAGAAATTCTAACAAGTAAGGAAGTCTAAGTTCGGGTGGAACCGGACATTAAATACCCAGCTGTGAAAAGTGGTCATGGTAAATTGGTAAATTGTTTTGGAGTTATGACCTATTAAGGTTTTCAACTTTTTCTACTACCATGTGGGCAATCTTATAAATAAAAATGAATGTGTGTCTGACGTCGAAAGTACTTAACCGATCTTTATGAAATTTTCACAGTAGATTCCTGGGTTCACTGGTTACAGTATAGGCTATATATAATTTTGGAAAAGTTTGCTGTGCCACGCCCCCATGCTTTATAAAATTTTAATCTTGTATAGGCGTCCAAGGTACTAAACCGATCTTTATGAATTTTTCACAGTAGATTCCTGGGTTCACTGGTTACAGCGTAGGCTATATATAATGTTGAAAAGCGTAGATAGTATACCTCGTATCATGCTTCGTAATTTTATTTAACTCGGTTCTGAAGTTAAGAATAGCTGAAATTTGACATTTTGTTCATTTATATGTGGGCGGGGCCACGCCCATTTTCCAAAATTTAAAAAGATCATTAATAGGATCATCAGGTCATTATAACAACGAAATTCTAGCATTCTATCCGCATCAGTGAAGGAGATATGGCATGTTCCGGTTTCCTAACTGTCTTTTAGAAAAATTTGGTCTAAAAGTGGGCGTGGTCGTCCACCGATTTTGCTCATATGTGGGCGGTACCACGCTCATTTTCCAAAAATTTGGTAAAATTGTCAATAGGACAACCAACTTAATAAATCTACCAAGTTTCATTATTGTAGCTGCTTTTATTATTGAACGTTTTTCTCTTTTTAAACGTTTTTCGAAATTTTCGATATCGTAAAAAGGGGCGTGGTTATGCTTCGATTTCGCCCATTTTAAATAACAACCTACCTTGGCCAGAAAGCAACCTGTGTACCAAATTACATTCAAATATCTCAACTTTTACTCAAGTTATCGTGCCCATGGGTGGACGGACGAACAGGCGGACATGTTTTAATGAATTCCTCTGTTCATTCTAAGAACTTTGATATATGGAACTATAAATCTATCCCCATTATTTTGTACCGTTACAAACCATCGTTATATGACCAAAACTATAATACCCTGTGTACTAGTATAAGCTGGGTATAAAAATTCAGGGAACATTTTGAGGTACTTCTATTTTGCTTAATATGCTAAAATAGAATAAAACTACGTACTCAAAAATTTACTGAATATTTAATTTCACACACACACACATATAACTAAACTATCTTGGTCTTGAGTTCAGCTTTATCACTATTCCCAAAAAGTTAATACAAGGTGGCGCAAAAGTCAGCATATCGGTTGTGGCACGTGCAGTGTGTGCTGTTGCACCGTCTTGTTGGAACCACATGTTTTCCAATCCCAATTCATCAAGTTGCGGCAAAAAGAACTCGTTGATCATTGCTCTGTAGCGCTCACCATTCACAGTAACCGTTTGGCCCCGACCGATTATTGGTCAAATAAATAGTCAGCAATATTCCGCGTTCTGGAGCAGTGTAGCGTAACATTGTTTATTAACGTGTATTTCGCATGTGTTTACTACACAAATGTCAAAACAGAACTGACTTTAGGGGCCAATCGCAAAATTTATAGCATTTTCTGATAGGAGGATTACTTTTGCGCCACCCTGTATAAAGGAGCGAGGTTTGCGTCTATTATGTTTCTTCGTTGGCCCATCAATAGTCTTAGCTTCAGCACGTCAGAACCTTCTTTATCCTATAAAATGGCTATACCGAAAAACTATAATTTAAAACCTCACCGAGACCGATCACCATAGCGTAAGTTACTAAGTATATAACTACCGGTTATTGGGTGCATTTTCAAATTTGTTTGCTACCATTAACCAATCTCTAAACTATCTATTTTTATAAGAGGAAGTGAAATTAGAGAAAAACACATTCAGAGGCAAAGGTTTTCTCATATTGAGAAAAAAAGGTTCAAAGTATAACCTCTGTAAAAAAAATTGCCTCGAAGTATGTTAAATATGTTGCTAAGTGATTTTACTTACAGCTGATAAATGTCGCAACTAGAAAGGAATGGCGGCCGCCGTGGTGTGGAGGTAGTGTTGCCGGCCTACCACACCGAAGGTCCATGGTTCGAGCCCTGGTACAGGTAACATCAAAAGTGATTTGAAAATGTTTTTCAAAACGGGGTCGCCCCTCGGCAGTGGTTTGGCAAACTCTCCGAGTGTATTTCTGCCATGACAGGCTTCTCAGCGAAAATTCGTCTCCTTTGTAGATGCCGTTCGGAGTCGGCAAAAAACTGTAGGTCCCACCAATTTGTAGGGTAAATTCAAATCGGCACACCACAAATTGGAAGAGAAGCTTGGCGCAAAAATCTCTTAGGAGGTTTATGATGATATACCTGTTGTATATCGCGCCTTAAAGAGAAAAGAGAGAGAAAGGAATTCATGTATGTATATCCCTTTGCTACGAAATACAATTTTATTTTAATGATGTACTTAACTCGTTTTTTATAGGAAATTCACTTACACCGCTTTGCTTCTGCCAGCCTTAAATTCAAAGCCAAATTCACAAACAACCAACCCACTAAGCCGATTTATTCACTTTTAATTTTGAAATGACATATTCGTGGTACACAAGGTTATACATTTACTTTCAGATTGAAATGCTAATAACAATTATGTGTAATTAAAGTACTAAGATTTTAATTAATTCCACGCATTGCTATACAGCTTGCAGCAAGAAACCACAAATTTATCATAAATCTGCTCACCCTTTATGCTCAGCCAGCACAGCATCAGAAATATAAATTTTCTGTCAGCGAAAAGTAAACTAAATACATGCAGACATAAGCAAATCTAAAAACAAGTAGGGAAGTCCTAAGTTCAGGGCCCACACTCTGTAGTTCTATTCGAAACAAAATTTGTTCGCTTTCGAGTGATTAGTACTCTGAAAGAAATTTTCGATTAGAAGGCGTTCGTTGTTCGAGTTCCATTCTGTTCCCTTCGGATTTTATTTATCCCCCTTTCTATTGTAGGAAATTTGGTACTCACTACTTCGAAAACATATGCCACAATGGTCGAAAGTTAGAAAATTCTATTCGACAACAATTTAGCAAACGGAAATCCACAAAAATGTATTTTCTTATGATTATAATAAAACAATTAGTCTTTTTTTCATCAAGAAGTAATTTTTATCGCAGAAAGAGTTAAGCAATCGTTGTTGACAGAAAATAATTAAAGAATTCTATGTAAAAATTTGGAAAAATTTAACCAAAGAAATTTTTGGGATTAGATTATTTAAAAAAATTTAATTTTATTTAATAAAAATAAAATGAAAAAATAAAAATTACTTGTGCAAGGACTTACGTTCGAACCAGCAACCACACGCGTGGTAGTCGAGATTCTTATCACCTACGCTAACGCGACATGTAAAACTGCGCTGCCTAATACCGCACTTGAGACTTATGCAAAGTGTTTTTGTATTTTGCTTTGCGCTTGAAATTTGTGAAACAGTGATGCCTACTATTATGGAATATTTTCTAAAGGAAATTCTAACGAACTACAGAGTGCCTATGTGTATTAGAATCGCTTTTTGCTTTCGAGTAGAATGGCCTTTCGAATAGAAGTACAGAGTAAGGTCCCAGGTCAACCCGCACATTATGTACAGTTGTGTTCAATATAATAGTAGTGAAATTAAATTGAATATCGTTCGACGAAAGGCGAAGTAGCAGTGGTTTTAATAATTTTCATTTAAAATACAGCGAATTCCATAACAGAAACCACATAAAAAGAAATTTCAAAGTTTGCACAAAGTTCAGGAAAGTTAATTAAACTTTTTTTAGCACGATATTATGCATGTTAGAAGTACCTAAAAATGTCCCCTAAATTTTTAGAATTTTTTTTGTCAGGATTTTGGTTATTTTTTCCATACAAAATTAATTTTTTTTCATGCGTTGTATGGAAAAAAATACTGAAAACCCTTAACGAAAAAAAAAATCGGAAACTTCAGGAAAATTTTTGATCGAATTCTCACTTGCACAATGTTATACTAAAACTGATTGGTCTACAAAACTGCCTACTCAGAAATTTTCTAGAAATTCTGCTAAAAAAGTTTAAGATTTTGATGGCCATTTTTTAAAGTTTAATTAACTCTCCTGAGCTTTGTGTTAACTTTGAAATTTCTTTTTATGTGGTTTCTGTTATGGAATTCGCTGTATTTTAAATGAAAATTATTAAAAATAAAGCTTCTTCTGATAGCGTCGAATTTTTAACACAGCTGTATGTACCTAGTAGCGTTCTATAATGTCATTCCACTTTACGCATGTCTATGGTTATATTTAAAAATAATGAAATTGCGGATAAGATATATGTATAAGCTATGATTAGGGTACTAGCTACTTCGCAGTACATTTTGTTTATTTGTTTGAAATCAGAGCTGGGCGATAAGGATTACGATTACAAGACGATTACGATTACAGTAATCGTAATTCCAAAAAACTAAATTACGATTACTGTAATCATTAATCCATCGAACCGCGATTACGATTACGTAATCGTAATTCTAGGAAACATAAATTACGATTACCGTACTCGGAATCGCACTTTCAACAATTAAGGATTACGTAATCGTAATTTCATATGTATTAAATTACAATTACTGTATTCGTTGCTTAGGATTTTTTAATAAAATACTTGTAAAAGTAACGATTATTCCTTTTCAGATCAGATTTCTGTGAACCTTTATTTAAGTAAACATTAAGTAAATAACTAAAATTAAGAAATTAATATTGTCACATTTTTGCGCAAATAACATCGACAAATTTTAGAAATTCAAAGTTATATTGTATAGCCTTATTCTAAATTGGCCTTAAGCAAGACTAATTTTTCAAAAGAAAATTCAGAAAGGGCATGGCGACGGGGAGAATAACCTTTCTAGAGGTGCAGATGAAGGAAGCCTTCTTTAGCAAAGGATATTTTGCGAAACACTCAAAACTATTATCCGCATCATTCAAATATCTGAAAACTTGTTCGCCTATTATGTTTGAACCATTAGCTTTTTGTTTTAAATACACTTATGAAATATATATAGCTTACATGTTCTAAATTTTCATAGTAATCCTTATTGAAAAGAAACTTGTCTCGAAAGCACTTAGAATCGTTCAAAAAATTGCAATTCCTGCGACTCTTTTTTCGTTTCCTGCTTTCATAATTCACTGAATAATCAGGATCGATTATTTTATATGCAGAAAAATCAGACTGTTCCATTTTAGAACAATTTAGACGATCCATTTTCTCTATGATGCTAAATATATAATAATAGGTAGACCATGGGGTATTTTTTAAATATTGGCTTATGAGACTGCTAACTTACATAAATGTATAAGCGTATATGAACCTATATTGCAAAAACGCCTGATTGACTCGATAATCACCGCTATACTAACAGACTCGGTGCGTAATGACTTGACAGCTAGGCAAGTTTTTCATTAGAAATAAAATTCATAGCTTCCTATGTTCATATTATAAAATCACTTATAGCTTTCACTTTGTCGGCAGTCTTAGAAATCTCTAAAATTAACAGATTTTCACTCAATTTTTTGACGTTGGGAATTTTTTTGACTTTGTAAAATTTAACAAATTCCTCCTATATTATGTATTTACTATCAAGTGCAAACTACTGCCACTCTTTCCCGCAGTACGCACAAGTAATTTACGCAAGCATATATGTATGTATCAAAATTTTTAAAACTTTTTCGAGGTTGGCTAAAAGATTTATAATTTGAAAAGTTGTATATGAAAATTATAGCAATTGTAATCCTACGTACATAAAATAACAATTACAAGAATCGTAATTTAAAAAAAGTGAAATTACGATTACGTAATCGTTATCCTAAGTACCTAAATTAACGATTACTGTAATCGTAATTTAAAAAATTTGAAATTACGATTACGTAATCGTAATCCTAGGTATCTAAATTAACGATTACTGTAATTGTAATTTAAAAAAGTTTGAATTACGATTACTGTAATCGTAATCCTAGCTGTAATCGAATACGCATGTAATCCTTATCGCCCAGCTCTGGTATAGTTGTATACCGATTAACCGATTTGGATGAAATTTGGTATATGGGTAGTATCCTTTGTTTTAAGATTTTCCACTATGGTGTTGCCACTTGGGGTGGTTCCCAGGGTTGCCACCTATATCTTTTTTTTTAAATATTAAGCAATATATGGGGATATGGGTATCAAATGAAAGGTATTTTAGGCCGTATACCAACCAAAGTATTTTAGGGTAGGGTTGCCACCTGACCGCATTTTATTTATTACCTCAGATATCGGCCACTATCTCGGGAACGGCTAAACCGATTTCGATGAAATTTGGTAGATTTATAGTATGCTTCCTTCAAAGATTTTCTACTTGGATGTTACCACTAAAGGAAGCTTAGAGGGTTTGCCACCTTTCCGAATTTTTTTTTAATATTAAGCAATATGGGTATCAAACGGAAGGTATTTGAGGCTGTATACCAACCAGAATATTTTTAAGTAGGATTGCCACCTAGGGTTGCCACCGAGCAAGGCTCGGTCACCCAGGTACTAATATAATACAAGGTGGCGCAAAAGTAATCCTCCTATCAGAAAATGCTATAAATTTTGCGATTGGCCCCTAAAGTCAGTTCTGTTTTGACATTTGTGTAGTAAACACATGCGAAGTACACGTTAATAAACAATGTTACGCTACACTGCTCCAGAACGCGGAATATTGCTGACTATTTATTTGACCAATAATCGGACGGGGCCAAACGGTTACTGTGAATGGTGAGCGCTACAGAGCAATGATCAACGAGTTCTTTTTGCCGCAACTTGATGAATTGGGATTGGAAAACATGTGGTTCCAACAAGACGGTGCAACAGCACACACTGCACGTGCCACAACCGATATGCTGAACATCGGAAGCTTACTTTTGCCACCTTGTATAATATAATAGAAGATAATATAAAATAAAATAAAATTAAATTAAATTAATTAACAGAAAGGATATAGAAAAAAGCAACCATGACTATAATAGAGCTCAAGGCTAAGAATAATAATTTTTCTTTTTATTTATGAAAACTATTATTATTTTTATTTTTTAATAATTATTTTCAATTAATTATTAAAAGTTTTTATTAGAATAGAATAGGACAATTTTAGAGACAACCGCCATAGCTTTTCTCATAGATCCATTTCGGAAGCTGCTGGACTTCTTCATCAGGAAATATAGAAAAAATTGATACTTTAGAAAGAAGACGAAAGCAAAGAAAATTAAAATATATTTAAAGAAAGGAACACCAGAGAAAGGAAGGGAAAAAGGGCGAATGAAAAGAACAGCAAATAATTAAAATAAAATAGAGTTTTGTGGGTGAATTGCAACCAAACCGATAGTGGTATCGACGGAGAAAACCCATCGACATATCGATAGTATCGTCGATAGTTTTCCATCTCTATCGTTTTCTATGGTAATTTAAAACTGTCATTTTTTAATGCTTTTTTGTGGTCGCAAAAAAATGAGAACTTTGGAAATCTAGTGTATTCATTTTCCTTAGCTCAAATAAGCTTACAATTGCAAACTTAAGTTCTTTTCTACTTCTACAAATTTCGTTGTTACGAGCTTAGAAAAGGCACTGACAATGGTACAATAGCTTAAAATTTGCCTTATATAATACTCAGTGCAGCACGTTGTTCGAATTCTTGTTGATTGTATGTAAAAAAAAAATGTGACGGATGTGACCTTATGACAGGTACGACCTAGTATAAAAGCTCGAAACTTTTTCTTAAGTAAACCCTTTTATTGTGTTCCCTGCCAACAAGCAAATAATACGTAAAGTAATAACATTACGTTCTTGTACTCATAACTTTCGCTATAATAAACAGCATAATGCTCCAGAAGAGTATATATCAAGAAAACAAAAAACAAATGATTCATGTACAAGCACAATTCTGCTATTTTTCTCATTTCTACATTGATAAAATTTCTCACGCAAACTCACATAAACATCCACTCTTTTAATTTTTCTTTTTTTTTCACTCACCTTAAACTCCGGATTCATATCACATAAAACAGTCTCCAAATCGGGTGAATAAAGTGACGCAGATGACAACCAATAGGGCGTGCAGTGTATACAACCCACAGTGGTTAATGCGACTAACACGATTTTTGCACGACGCACCGTACACATTGTTTGTCGCCTCAGTGGATAACCGACAGCGATAAAACGTTCCACAGTGAATGCCACAACAAACCAAGCCGAACAAAATGATGCCAAATTGCTGAAGAATGTAAAAAACTGACAGAAAAAATCACGATTGTAAATGTCAATGTCAACAAAGTTAAGCCACTGCATAAAAAGACCCAACAGGAAACATGTATCGCTTACAGCCAG
Source organism: Merzomyia westermanni (assembly GCA_949987695.1). NCBI lineage: Eukaryota > Metazoa > Arthropoda > Insecta > Diptera > Tephritidae > Merzomyia > Merzomyia westermanni. Next base: position 39,917,081 of record OX465291.1, on the reverse strand, counting down.
TGCAGCCAAATAAAAACTCGATGATAATTTCCGTAATTTGGTTTTGAAGAATACGAAAACCGACAGAATATTACCCAAACTGCCAGTTAATACCAGAAAAGGTACATAATAGTAATTTAATAAAATCCCGACTCTTTCGAATACGGCTAACATTTCGTCGTTGTTATCGAAGCTGATGCCGAAAATACTGCTATTACTTATTGTTGGTATTGTGTCAGTGTTGCTAATTTTCGTGAAATTGGTGTTGCCAATGCTAAGTGTGCTGTTGAGCTGCATAAAAGCATCAAATATTGATATCGGTGCAGCTGTGGTGATTGTAGGCTCCATTCGCTGGTTATCTTGATAATAAAAGCTTTGGTCTGTTGTCATGCCAAAAGTGGTGAATGTCACCGTGTCTGACCACTCGATTGGTGGTAGTGTGGTTTGCATGTTTTATGTTCTTTTTTTCTATTTTTGCGGCGTTTAAAATTTTAGTTATAACAAATCTCATTGGCCTTGATGCCATTTTATATTTTCAATTGTCATAGTGAATGGAGCACGAACCAACTCCATCGGTTTTAAATTTATAACAGTTTCGTTATCGTAATTTTCAATTATGCATTGTTAATTTGTGTACTCTATTTGAAAAGAAAAATGTTATAAGTCACTGCATTTTTTAAGTTTTCTGTTTCATTTTTATCTTTGTTAAGTTCTGGAAAAACTTTAGTCCACTTTTATCTTGGACCAAATTTGAGTTCAGTTAGGTTAAAAAAGATTAAATACACTTCTTTTTGATATTTTTTAAACTGACTCTAGACTACAGTCAATCTTTACAGGCGAGGACTAAACAGAACAGACTACATCTCAAAACTAAAATACAAATGAATCAAGCCCAACACTTTAGCATTAACAAACTAATATCAATTGTCTAAAATCTATAAGACAACAATACGGTTTGCCTAAAACTTAAGAGTTTAAGTAATAAATCTAAAATAATAAATCATTGCCGCGAAGTGATTTACACCATATTATGTGTTTTCAGCTGTAGTGTGTACATAGTTTGACTCTTTCTTTAACCGTCGATGGCAATATTTACAAAAAAGGACTATTAAAAATGTGTGAATCTTATAATTGGTTTATTAAAAATCGATCCAAAAAATCGGTAATTGAAAAATAAAAATCGTTGGAAGTAAAAATCGATTGTTTATTCACAACCCTGCAACTAAGTTGGGTCTAGGGTCAAGGGACTTCTAGTGACGCCACACGACTGATAAACAAGCAAGACAAAGGACGACCAAATTAATTCTTCCTAATGGAAACCACCGAGGAGATTGAGGCAGAGCTTTTCTACCGATTTGTGGTGTGCTGTTACAGTTTTTTTTTGCCCGGAGAGTTTCCAACCACTTTCGAGGGACGAGCCTGTTTTGGAAAAACCTTTTTAAATCCACTTTGATGTTACCTGTTTCAAAAAACACCTAAAAACCCAGCCACGCTTCGCTGCGTTTCAGGACTTTAATGGACTTAAATCGATTCTAACCGAAACCAGTTGAGATACGTAACGTGAATACATCGCTTATTGCAGCACTCATAAGGACGTTTCGAATGATACCTATATTGTATTAACACATTTTGGGTCACCTGAGCCCACATATTGGTCGATAAAGAAAACGGTACAGTTATCGAAAAAAGGGAAGCCTTAAATTTGTATTGGAAGTCTAGTAATAGAACGGGGAAAGTTGCATTTGCTTCTTTTCAACAGTTTTTGAGTGATACGCGCCCAAACATATAAACAGAGACACAGCCAGACAAAAATTCTAAAAACTGTTGATTTGGATTCTATTGACTCAATAATGATCCCTCTTATACATTTTTTTGAATATATTTAATTTTTTTAAATATATTTAATTTTTTTAAATATGTAAATCTGTAAAAATTTTGTTGTCTTGAATTTTTCCAATTTTTTACATAGAATTCTTTAATTATTTTCTGTCAACAACAATTGCTTAACTCTTTCTGCTATAAAAATTACTTCTTGATGAAAAAAATACTAATTGTTTTATTATAATCATAGGAAAATACATTTTTGTGGATTTCCGTTTGCTAAATTGTTGTCGAATAGAATTTTCTAACTTTCGACCATTGTGGCATATGTTTTCGAAGTAGTGAGTACCAAATTTTCTACAATAGAAAGGGGGATAAATCAAATCCGAAGGGAACAGAATGGAACTCGAACACCGAATGCGTTCTATTCGAAAATTTCTTACAGAGTTCGAAGCACTCGAAAGCGAACAAATTTTGTTTCGAATAGAACTACAGAGTGAGGGCCCTGTAATGTACAGACATCGACTGGTCATGATAAATCTTACTAAACAGATCTTACTAAAGATTGCGGTACATCAAGGCCTAATAATAATAACTGGATTGTGGGTTGAGAAAGTAAGATTGCCCGCAGCAAAGACGATGAGAAGTAGGAACCTAAACCAGGGCCCTTACTCTGTATTTCTATTCGAAAGAAAATTTGTTCGCTTTCGAGTGATTCGTACTCTGTAAGAAATTTTCGAGTAGAACACATTCGTTGTTCGAGTTCCCTACGGTTTTAATTTATCCCCCTTTGGACTGCAGAAAATTTGGTACTCACTATTTCGAAAACATATACCACAATTGTCAAAAGTTAGAAAATTCTATTCGACAACCATTTAGCAAATAAAAATCCATAAAAGTGTATTTTCTTAAGATAATAATAAAAGAATTAGTATTTTTTCAGCAAGAAATAATTTTTATCGCAGAAAAAGCAAAATACAAAAAATAATTAAAGAATGTTAGGTAAAAAATAGGATAAATTAAAAAAAAAAACCTTAGATTAGAAGTATTGATTATTTTATTTAAAAAAATTAGATAAAAAATATAAATTGATTGTGCGAGGACCTACGTTCGAAGCTGCGACCGCACGCGAGCTAGTCGAGATGCTTATCGCCTGCGCTACTGCGACATGTAAAGCAGCGCTGTCTAATACTGCACTTAGGATTTATGCAATGTGTTTTTGTATTTAGCTTTGCGTTTGAAATTTGTGAACCAGTGATGCCTACCATTATGGAATATCTTCTAAAGTAAATTCGAACGTAGCCCAATGTGTATTAGAATCGCTTTTGGATTTCGAATAGAACAGCCTTTCCAATAGAACTACAGAGTAGCGGCCCAGATCTCTCTTTTCTCCCATGTATAAAAATGTAAAATTTAGTATTAGAATACATACTAATTATATGAATCGCATATTTCCTTAAACTTTTTTTTAATAGATTTTTGGGTAATTTCATCATTTCTTATGACTTTCAACACTTATGTACACAATCTTAATGGTTGGGTAAGAGCAACTGTATAATGGCTGGTTGTTTTTCTTTCCATTAAATTTAAATATACTTCCCAGCATATATTTCACAAATTTGCTGCTATTGCTCAAGCGCTTAAGGTCATTGGTTTTCCTACAATGCACCCACTTCAATTTTTGTGTATTTTTTGCCACACCGCACCGCCCGCATCTACAGCAAAAACTTGGAATTAATTTGCTCGTTTTGTCTTCACTCACTAGGGCTTAAACACATTGAAGACGGCCGTCTGTCAAATAATTTGTGCACATGTTTTTATGGACATTTTTTTTTTTCTGCGCTATTTCTACCTAAACTTGGATTTACATTTATTTCTATTTTAACAAGCCTCAGAACGTGGCGTTGGTTTTTCTATTATCAATAAAAACGAGAAGAAGCAAATGACTTAGAATCAAAGTTTTAATTATTAAAATACTATTTTTATTTCTGTATTTTACTCTTGGTTGAGTTAGTTCGCATATGTTGCTTTCGCATTTAAACCAAGTAACTTTGGATTAGCTAAAGTCGTTGTCAAGCTTTGTCTTATTGTTGTTGTGGTCTGTAGCGGTCGCTTTCAATCTGTTCAGCACTAGTTTTGGTTGTTATTATTCTTATACCTGGTAGTGCTACACACGCAAGGTTGATTAGTTGCATTACTGGATGATAACCGCCAAGGACCACGCCCACTTTTATATAAAATATTTTTAAAAGGATCATAGATGAATATCATCGGCAATATCTCTGTGAAAAAATAATTTTATGTCAAATATATATCATTTCCAAAGTTTCCGTGTACGAAGTTGTGCGAAAAAGAAAAATTTTCAAAAATGACGCGCTCATTTTATAGTGGGTTATTCCATAAAACTCTTCATTTGAATAAAAAATTGTCGCAAGGAAATTTTGTATAACTGTTACTATTTATTGTAAAATCTGCATAGGGCCACGCCTACTTTCAGTTTTATAAAACGATGGATTCACTTAAAATGGGATACCATAATAGATCACTACTAGGTATATAATGTTCGGTTTCGCCCGAACTTAGACTCCCTTATATTGGAAAAACTCAATTCGTATTAAAATAATTTTATGTTTATTACTCAGATTCAGTTTCAAGAATAAAGAAGAAAATTTTCAGTTTCACATAAAATGTCTGACAATTATAAAACTAACTTGATGTAAACTATTTATAACAAGTAAATGCAAATGTTAAGTATTGATTAACTACAAATATTTAACACTCCTCCTTATTTGCATACGACACCTGTTTTTTCTCTTAGATATGTCAATTTTCTAGCTGATAATGGCTTGGTCATCATATCGGCTAACATTTCTTCAGAGGGACAATATTCACATGAAATAAGAAATTTGTCAACATAATCTTTTACAAAATGAAAACGCATATCGATGTGTTTTGCACTATTGCTTAATCGCTCTTCCTTACTAAGACTCAAACAGCTTTGGTTGTCTTCATATATTTTAGTAGGATGATTTTGAACAGTTGAAATCAGCTAAAATTTTACGAATCCATATTGCTTCTTTTGCTGCTTCCGATAAAGCAATAAACTCAGCTTCAGTTGTTGAGAGTGAAACACATGCTTGCTTTCTACATGCCCAACTTACTGCTCCTCCAGTCAGCATAAATACATATCCTGAATTGGATTTCCTGTCAGTGCGACATTCTCCAATTAATAAATTATTTTTAATTTTATTATTATTCAATTGTAAATAAAATTCCTTTGTTTCTTTTAAATATTTTAAAATACGCTTAAGTTCAGATAATCTTTTCTCCATATAACGCATGAAAAATGTTAATTTGGAGTTGGAAAAAAACGGAAGAAGACTTAAAAAAACTCTAAAAACTTAACGCGTTTTTTAAAACTTGAAATTTATACTTTTATACTAGAATTTGATAGGCTGCAAAACTGTACTTTCGGGTTTCTGATATAAAATATTTAAAAAATTTTCGAAAACTTTTCAATTTATTTCTGGACTTTTTTGGAATGCGCTCAAAGTTTATAATGCAGATTCATATGACTATAAATTTAGAATTGTAATAGAAAACAAGTAAGGAAAGCGCTGTCTTCGACTGTGCCGAAGACTTTATACATTTCATGAATACGCATCACGTTTTAAAGTGTCCGATCCTTGCTCACAATTAGCGCAAACTCTGCAAAACTGTTAATTTAAAGATACATGGCCCAAACCCCATTTATCGGAAAAATCGATTGTATGGGAGCTATATGTTAGGTTGGTCCGATAGCTAAATCGATTCAGCTCATTGTCTTGATCGTCCTCATCGTATACTTATTCACGGGCAAATCTCTTCTAATTCTTATATTTACAAGCTACTATTTATGTTCAGACAAAATTATAATTAAGCAATCAAAAAAAAACTACAAGCGCCTACAAGCAAGTCTAAGGACTTTTTAATTTGTTACATCAATACTAGATAAAGTATTTTCTGCTTGTCTAAAAAAAATTGTTTGAATAGAAAAAAAGCAAATAAAAATTAACAAAAACACAAAAAATTGCAACCTTAAAATTTCGAAAAAAAAATTCTATTTTATTCATAAGTCGCTAAGTGCTTACGACAAAAAAAACGGCTATAGGTTTGTGTGCGAAATTCTTATTTCAAGAACGACAAGTATTACTTGATATCTTAAAAAGTTATTTCTCCTTCTATAGTAATTATTTCTACATATAATAAAATTGTAACAGGTCGAGGTTTGTGCATTGTAGATACTGAAGAAAAATTGATAGGAGCCAATATTAAGCCAATAGAATCCAAGTCAACACTTTTAAGAATTTGTGTCTGTCTGTTTGTATGTATGAGTGCGCATCACTTAAAAATTGCTGAATTGAATTAATTCGAACTTTCACCATTGCATTAATAGACATCTACCTTAAAATTTACGTTATCCCTTAACTCGACTGCTCTCAGAGCTATCGACCGATATGTAGACTAGGGTGACCCAAAATGTGTTAGTACAATATGGGTGTCAAACGATAGGTGACAATGAGTGCTGCAATAAGCGATGTGATTAAGTTCCATATATACACTGGTTTAGAAGATATAATTATTGAAACAACATTCAACGCTTAGACATGCCATCTAATCTTTTTCATTCTACAGCAAAATAAATTCACACACAATTTTAGTTTTTGTTGCCTGGTCGCTTGTTATTTCCTTTATTAAATTCGCAGCTATGTCAGCTATAATGTTTAGTTTTAGATGAAACAAAAGCAATAATTTCAGAATTCTTTTCTAGGCTCTGAACTATTTTAACTCTAGATGAAAGAAGCAAGCCGATATAATAAATTCTCTAGATATGTTAGCATTCTCAAACCAAGCTTTTTTACTATTGCGGTTTGAATTTTTTTTTAAATAACGAAAAAAAAGGTAAAACTATAGGAGATAAATATGTTGTTGGGGCACATAGAGCAAGATTTCACCAGGAAGACCTTTTTAAAAATTTTAACGCTCACACGAAAAGGTCAATTGACCCCTTTTTCATTCAGTGGAAAATTTCAATTTCACTGAAAGAAAACATTTTGACTTAAAAAATCCAGCTGTGTTGCATTTTCTTTATTTATTTAAAATATAGTGAGTTCCATAACAGAAACCACATAAAAGGAAATTTCAAAGTTTACACAAAGTTCACGAAAGTTAATTAAACTTTTAAGAATTTACATCGAATTCCAATATTTCTCGGAATAATTTTTATAAAACTTTTGAGTACGCAGTTTTATAGCTCATCAAATTTTATGTGCGAGTTAGAAGTTCCTTAAAATTTCTCCTGATATTTTAGAATTTTTCTTCTCAAGAATGTTAGCTATTTTTTCCATACAAAGTTAGTTTCTCTTCGTGCGTTCTATGGAAGAAACCACTCAACACCCTTGACGAAAAAAATTCTCAAAAATCAGGAAAATATTTGAGCGAGTTCTAACTTGCACACTGCGTACTCAAAAATTTTATAGAAATTCTACAAAATATTTGAAGATTTTGATGACCATTTTTTAAAGTTCAATTAACTCTCCTAAACTTTGTGTAAGCTTTGAAATTTTTGTATGTGGTTTCTGTCATGGAACTCGCTATATTTTAAAAGAAAATTTTTAAAATCACAGCTTCTTATTTCGTCGAACGATATTTTAATTTCACTACTATTATATTAAACACAGCTGTATGTAATATTTGCGTGGTTGTCAAACGTTAGGATTATAAACAGCTTCAGAACAGTGTTATATTCTGTGGTTTATTCACTTCGTAAGAATTTGAAGGCGTTTGTGTAGATTTTTTCAACTATATGACTTCATTTTTAATTTGTTTTTGTCTTAATTATTTAATATTTTTTTGTAATTTTGTAAAACTACTAATAGTAGTTTAGTTAATTTCATATGCTCATCACCCGTTTTTTCTTTTTCATTTCACTAGCATAATTTACTTCTATTAATTTCATCATACTTTTAAAAATTTTCAATTTGATCACTAATTCAAAATTTCTTTTAATTTTGAAGAGCAAGCAAGCTTGAATTTTTCGTAATCGAGTAAGTCACTTAATTTCTCAAATAACGTGCGTTTTCCCGCTTTTTATTTCAATTACACGCCAAACACCTTATCAAAAAGTACTGAAGCATTTTCGGAACATACTACTGCTTTTCAATTCAATTTATATATCCTTGCCGTTATGCCTGATTGAACTCCATAGTGGACCTCATGGGAAATATCGTAAAAGCTTTTTTTTGTATTTGTTTACCTTTACCATCTCTCTAAATCACACATATTTCTGTGCTCTCTTCGAGTCTGCGCAAAACCACGCATTAGAATTTCATTCATGGTTTTGTAATGTCCTCTACAAGGATAAGGCCACAATTTATTTTTTATATACGTTCGTACGTATGTGCTAGATTTGTTTGTGTGAAGTACTTTTAGTTTCACTATTTATTATCCCGTCATTGTTATTGCTATTGTTTAGGTGTGTGTTGTACTAGCCGGCATGATGTCCTTTTACATATCGACGGATGTTTGGAAGGTTCACCTATCTCGGTTTCCGGTACGAAAACGCATCTTCGCAGCAATTTGTTCGAGAAATATCTATCTCAGAATTTGTTTAAAAACTTCGTTGGATTTTGATTAGTTAACGTGTTGTGTTGCAAAATATATATACCATTCAGTCAAATCTACTAGTTGTATACTAGTCAAATACTAGTTTGCCAAACGGCTCAACTAGTTCGAGTTCAACTATACAAATATGGAGAGCGTTTTCTAATCTATAATATAAATGCACAAGTTGAGGGAAATTGTCCCACTTTATCGCCAAACTATACATTTAAAGTATTAACAATTGTATATGTATGATTAGGTATGGCCGAACTGCAGTACCGTCAATCAAAAAACCTTAAAAAAAAATTTTTTTATAATATAGAAAAATTTGTTTAAAAATTACACCAACACAAATGCCAAACATGTGTTCACACTATAGAGCCGTAGTTGTGTGAGTAGACATGTCATGCATGTTATTGTATTACTCGTAAGAAAATAAAGGCCAAGAACCCACTCGACTGATGGTTTAGTGCACTGCTTGTAGTTTTTTGAAATCCTGATTCTCAATGCTCAATACTTCATTTACGCTTATTCTAACTTTTTCAAATTGCCTTACCTATTGCGAATAAATCGACCTTATTCCACTTTATGACAGGTACTGCTATTATTATGCTCGTTACTGTATATACTTATGTGACATCTGACCTTTGTCTCAATACAATAACGTATCAACAGGTATCACAATCGTTTGTGTCACAATAAGCATAGTTGGTATTGTTGTGGTTTTTGTATGTACACTAGACTGCGCCAAAAACATATTTTTTATGAAAATTACACTGATATTATTTTTCAAAGTTAAAAAAAAAATCCTAAAATAGTCAGACCTTCATATAAATTTTTGGAGGTCTTACATTGCTAGTTTAGATTTTTTATTACTTAGCGCATTTTTTCTTTAGAACTATTAGAAAATATTAAAGTAAAAAGGTTGTTGCTGCATTTGTGGGAAATCGAATCCTGCAACAATAACGGGATATGGTTCGGTGCCAACTTCAAAAAACGAAAACAAAGCCCTGGCGGTTTTTTGGAGCTTGGTCGCTATTTAAAATCAGCGAAGTCGGATGATAGCCACGCCCACTTTTTATGTATGGAATATTCTGGAAAAATACAAAAAAGTAATTATTAAATGCATGATGACACACCTAAAAGTATACATTTTTTTTTTTGGAAATTTTGGAAAATGAGCATGTCACCGCCTACTTTTGATTAAGTTAATAATACAGATATAATTAATCATAAACCACAAACCGTTTAAAATATCGAACAAAAATCGGAAAGTAATCTTCCAAAGAAAAAAAAAAAGATAATCGATCAAGGGCCACGCCCACTTCAATATAAAATATTTTTAGGGGGATTAAAGACAAATATAATATTGAATAACTCTGAAAAATTATTTTGTATCAATTATTATTAATAAAATTTTTGTAATAGGAAATGCGAAGAAATATATATTTTTAAAATTGGGCGTGGCGTCACCGCTTAGATAGTAGATAATTCCACTACACTGATAATGTCATAACTCGAATAAAAATTGATATCTCGCAACGAAATTTGGTGAATATATTGATTTCAATAACTGATGTAGTTGGTAACTGAAAACGTGCAACGGCCACGCCCAACTTTTTAATGTAGCTCTGAAAAATTTGTTTGTAAATTTAAAAAGCGATATTTCTCTAACTGTGTATTTTATTGCCACAGCAATAAACTTTCCAAGCAAAATTCGATCACAAATATATTTTATGGATTTGTGAAAAAGTTTGTTTGGTCCAGTCTAATGTACATAAAAAGGAAATATGTGATAGTGCTAACGTATGCACTACCCCACAAAAAAATACATCAAGTTCGGGATGCGTCCTTTTTTTTAACATGATCTGTTTGACCTGATTATCCTAACGAGCATGAAATGTAACTAATCGCTTGTTATTCACTGACCGATTTTGGCTGTAGGTATTCTAAAGATTTCCTTTATCCTGTCAACATCTTTGGCAACTTTTTTGTTGCTTGGACGGATGGATTTAATTTTGAAATATAAAATAAAACTCGTTTAAAGAAAAGTTGAGCCAAACTCATTGCAGCAATTTTTATTTTCTGTTTTTTTTTTATGTTTTCGATACTTTAAACTCTTCCCAAAATAGTATGTGAAACTATGTTATTAGTTCGATTGAAAATTTTTCCATTCATAACTGAGCTAATGTTTTAGTTTTCGAGTAACTTGAAATCACAGAATTTCTTTTCCAAATTGTACCCGACAAAGAGTTATCGCGGTTTGCTATCTCTCCTTAAATACTAGCTGCATAATTTTTTGTAGGGTTTGGTACTCGTATATGTGTTTATACACGAAAGTATGCGTTTAAATTTAAAATTTTCTATTATATGCACTAGCACGCATTCGTTCAATCATTTTCTTATCAATAAATTTAAATACCAACATTTTTGTAATTTTTCCCTTTTGTACGTTTCAACGTAAAATATCCACATTAAGTCATGCGTAGCGTAACAACATTTTTGTAATTTTTTCCCTTTTGTATGTTTCAACGTAAAATATATTAAGTCATGCGTGGCGTGCTCAGTATCAGATCTGCAGACTTTTCCATTTTAATATCGGATTTTAACAAAGCTTAATTATTTGAGAGGTTAATAAATCAATTCAGGATATAAATACATTTTTTACAATACACACAGGAATGGAATTTTTGGGAACTTTGCATAAATTTTTTTTAACAAAATTTTGCAGTTTCTGTACTCGATCTTCATATATATTTTTATAGAGAAATACTCTATAATCTATAATATACTTACTTTACGGCCAAACTATACATCTAAGGTATAAACAATTAGATGTGTATCGATAGGTCTTTCCAAGCAGCTGTGTAGGCAATCAAAAAAAATATTAAAAAACTTAATTATAATATAGAAAAATCAGTTTAAAAATTACACCACTACAAATGTCAAACATGTATTCACACTATAGAGCCATAGTTGTGTGCGTAGACTTGTCATGCTTGTTAAAATAATTTTATTGAAGCCAAAATAATTGCAAAATGTACCTGTATGCGTGTAACTGTATTAAGACATTTTCTAACAAAATACTTACTTTATTTACCCTAAAGCAATTTTCTAAAGTTGCCAGCAATTTAAAATATTGTTTAAATTAAGTGAGATATGCCTATAGGGTTGTCACCTAATTCTATTATTTTTATTTTATTGCATATCTGCTATTGTCTCTAGTACGACTCAACACATTTGGATGAACTTAAAATATATTGATGATATGCTTAATTTCAAGCTTCTCTACTTAAGAGTTGCCACTTAGGATATTTTTACAACGTTGCAACCTATCTGATTTTTTTTTATTGAATTTAGGTAGCCATTATATTTATAAAAGGAAAGGTTTTTACATCATTATTTCATAAAAATATTTCTGGGGTCACCACCAAGGGTTGCCACCTAATCCTATTGTATTTCTCTATTTGCATAACCGCTGTTATCTCAAGAAATACTTGGAGAATTTCGTTGTAATTTTAAATATTAATAACATGCCAAATTTTGAGTTGTTCTGTTTAAGAGTTGCAACTTATGATTTTTTTAGGGTTGCCACCTATCAAAAAAAATTGTTTTCACTGAATTGAGCTAGACATATACACACAAACAAAAAATAAATTTTGGCTCGGTTTACACCTAAGGTTGCCAAATATTTAACTAAAATTTCATTCGAAAAATAGAGTAAAGTACTATTTCTATAACTATAACCCCTGAAAAAAATCCAAGTTTGCGCCTTTCTACATTTGATCAACCATGTGTAGGAATTCGCTAATGTAGTGCCCTTTGATTGATATATTTGCATATTTGTTTAGCCTGTTCGTGGAAGTGATTTCATATGTTGACATAGCTGTCATCATTAGCTAAGTTAAAATATCAAATATGTTTCTATTTACTCGTGTCAAGCCGAATTCGTGGCGCATACACACACACAATTCATGTGTTTTGTTTTTTTTTGATCTGGCGGCTTCCTCTGTTAGGTTAGGTTAGGTTAGGTAGGGTGGTAGCTGTCCCCACTAGGAGGGCAGCTCACTTGGACACTTAGAAGGTCCGTTGTGATACTACAATTCTAAACGGTGACACTAACTTAAGATAGCGTAGCAAATCGCTGCGTAGCGACAATAAAACTCCGGATTTGGCGCACATCGATCTTCGACACGTCTTCCGGTGACCTAAGAACATCCGAGCCGAGATACCTGCGCCTGGTCCTAGCAAACGCTGGACAACTGAGCATGAAATGATTTGATGATTCCACCTCATCATCCTCCATGCAGCTCACGCAGCTCGGGTTATCAAGTATATTCAACCGCACCGCATGGACCCCCATCGGACAGTGCCCAGTCAACACCCCAATAAACATGGAAAGATGTAACTTGGAGAACCCTAGTACTCCCATTGAACGCCCGGAGTCAACCACCGGCCAGAAGGACTTCGACACCTGACATGAGGTGGTGTCGCAGCGTTTGCTTAGCTGATCCGAAGCCCACCTGCCCAGAAGCAACCTACAGGTGGTAAGGGGAATACCCAGTGTTCTGGAGGCAGCCACATCTGCCTCACGAGTGCCCGCTCTGGCCAAGAGATCCGCATGGCAATTGCCGGGAATGTCACAGTGGCCTGGCACCCAGATAATTTTTATTTTAAAATAGTTGGACGCAACCGCAAGCGATTCCAGACAGTCGCTCACTGTCCTCGATCGAACGTTGCCTGCACTCAGCCCCCTAATTGCCGCTTGACTGTCGGAGTAGATGTTGAACTCCTCGACAGCGAATGCGCTGGACAGCATCCTATCCACCGCCTCCTTTATGGCGGTAACCTCCGCTTGGAAGACGCTACAATGATCAGGTAGCCTAAATTTCGTGCTAATCCCAAGTTCCTGACAGTAAAACCCCCCTCCCAACACATCCATCCAGCCTTGACCCGTCCATAAACAGATTCGCCAGAGCCTCCCCCCAGATAGGTTCTCCGCCTGTCCACTCGTCGCTTGCGGGTATGTAAGTCGAAAAACCCTTTGCCGGGGTAGAGGTCGGCGCACAGTAATCCGTTCTGTTAGGGATAAAGTCAAAGCCCGAAAGTATATTGGAATGGCCATACTGCACAAGCCTATATCCAGCGTCTCGGAGCCTAATCGCAGCCCGAGCTGCGCTTATTTTTCCTACAAGGTCAACTGGGTGCATATTGAGCATAACATTCAATGCCAGGGTAGGAGTGGTGCGCATGGCCCCACTGATCCCAACCATGGCCATTCGCTGCACCGTGACCATATTCTTCGTGGAGGATGCTGTGTCTAGTGCGCCCCACCAGACCAATACCCCATAAAATAGGATAGGTTTCACAACCATCTCGTACAACGAATAAACCACCCTTGGAGAGGCTTCCTCTGTCAGATTGCATCGATTTTTTTTTTGACACAAAACGCCGCTGCTCCGCTGTTCTAATAACATGACCTATTTATTGGGTCACGTATTTACTCTACTACAATTGATATACAACAATGGTAATTTTTACTTTTGCATCTATTTATATACAATATTATTTGTTATTATTTATTTATTGTTGTGCCGAACGTGCTTATTGTTACCTTGGTTTAGGATTGTTTACTTTGCTGAATGGAATATTTTTTCTGGATACTTACGTGTATAAATGAATGCCAATCAATTTTTGCGAAAATGTCTCATTGTACTATGACCTTTAAAATTACTAAAATACCTACATTATTAGCATCATCTTTAATTGGCGCTTAACCGCCGAAACGATGTTGGACTTCTTATCAAACAACGCTAGGGATATCTACTTAATGATAACAAACAGAAACACTAAGGAAACCAAGTCTCCACGTGTTGTTTACAAATCAGTGAGGCGTATCCCTTCCTCTGCTATCAAAGTCAATGTTGAAAGGAGTATATTTGCATCTTTAACCATTCGGGCGGTTTTAATAAGGCTGGACCTTTGTGAGTTTGCTGAGAGAAAAGTATGCTCCACTGAGCAGCTCAAAAGATGATTTGTGTAGGGGGGGGGGGGGGAATTGAGCTAGTGTGCCTCGCTTTTCTCTAGCTTGAGAAGGCCGTGTTTTGTTTTTATGCTACAGTAACCGGTCGGTAGTTGACAAAAGGGGATATTGTTGAGGGCCTACCGGTATGGCCTTGTAACGAAACTGCCAGCTCAGGACCGTCTAGCTTTTTGCCTTGTATGTTGGGAGATAATCGATAATAATAACCTTTGATGCAAAGCACATCAATAGAAGGTACGGGACCTGTTACCAATTTCGGTGACATGACATGGGATTATGTGGTATAATCTCAAAAGCAAGAAAAATGACATTATGACTTCCCTTCCATAATTCCAATTTTTTTCTTGGGGATTTTTTGCTGCAATAAGTGTGTCATAATCCGAATTAAAAAAGAGACAAACCCAATCGGAAAGACATAATAATAACCCTTAGTAACGCTACCCAACCCCGGCCTCCCCATGCACCTTCTGTGTAGGTGGCGTTCGGGTGCGCTTATAGAAAATTCTCTTAGTCGACCAACACCAGGATCGCGGTCCTTAGTTTTTCTGCACAGAATCCGCTTTTGGGTGGGGTAGAAATCTGTATAGTTATTTCTGATTTTTTAAGCTCAACTCCCTCTGCAATGCCATAATATCAGGTAAAAAAAAGTTTTTTTTACTTGGTATTATGTCATGGCATCGCCATTATCGTACAGTCGTCTATATTACACAATGGTGATCGGACAACACAGTGACGTTACCCTTATTTAAATCTCTTCGGTCTAGATATTTCCTTCCTAAACTTATTCACACCAGTAAGGTAATTGGCGGTCCATCTTGTTAAATACGGAGGTAGAATTGTTTCCTTTATATCCTGTAAGAGTGTCGTATGATTGACTGTGTCTAAAGCCTTCGGCAGACCAAGGGCCACGAGAAGAGCCCTATTTTGACATTCTTCCTGATTGAAAACGCCCCTTATCTGAGTCTTTACGGCATTCAGCGTGGTGCTGCTACTGTGCATTTGTAGGAATTCACACGGATGTGTTCAGCTAGCCGCAAGTTAGGAGTGTACTAAGAGAGTGGCAACAGCTAGCATATCGGGCGTTAAGACTCACTTTGTGGAGCTGGTTTGACGAGCTTTTTTATTTATACACGGCTAAAAATTTGAGCATACATTTAAAACTTTTTTGAGCTACATATATGTATGTCCAAACCAAAATTGCTTACGAATTTAAATGAATGAAAATGAGCGTGAAGAAAAGAGTTTAAATTTTAAACCAGAAATGTCTAAAAATTAAAAAAACATAAAAAACATTTTTATCAGTTGGCAGGATTTGCTCTACTCACTGAGCTACGACACACACAAAATTGTAATGAGAAAAATTCAACGACTAGAAAAAACCTTCAGAAATAAATTTAAAAAAAATTTAAATATTTTAGACGTTTTTTTTTCAGTTCAGTTTTAAATCTAAGCCGCAAGAAATTGAAAGTTGGTGTAGGTAATTGAAAGGTTTGGAATTTCATACAAAAAAGTTTAAAAAATTGTTGAAATTTTTAGCCGTGTACTGTTCATGAAATGCATGAAGTGATATAATAACTTTGGTCCGATGTTTGTAGGTCAGTTACTATTGTCAATAACTATCGGAAAAGGAAAATTGTGATTCGTATTCATGAAAGCTGTAAAGCCTTTGGCGTACTGCAGAAGTCTTCAAAAAATTGCTTCACTTTAAAATCAATATCAATTAGGGGAAATTCATAAAAGGAAGACGTGCTGTTTTTCAAGTGTACATCCCTGCTTTGGAGGGCAGTATCTGGCGGTCAAGGTTGATGCGCAAACTTTTGCGACTTGTTGAAATTCCTTGGGGATACAATGTTTTATTGGCGCCAGATTTGTAATAAAAACGAATTATTGCATCGGAAAATGTGATATCACTTATAGTCTTTGTCGGCTTTCATAACGAGAGTGCTTACGATATTCCATGCCGTATAACTTTCCATAAAAGCTTTACTCTTAGTAAAACTAGACATAACATTTCAGTTATTGCCGCAAATAGTCGTACCGCTAACAACGTTGAATGGACAACGATTCGCGGACGGTCCTCTGCACAATTTCTTACGGACTTTTTTATTTGTATTTTGCGTACCTCTAACTTTTTGTCAATGACTACGGTATTAGGTGCACACTTACTTTCATTCCGACATACAGCTGTGTTCAATATAATGGTAGTGAAATTAAAATAGATATAGTTCGACGAAATAACTAGAAGCTCTGATTTTTAAAATTTTAATTGAAAATATAGCGAATCCTATAACAGAAACCCCAAAAAGTGAAATTAAAATGTGTAGGAAAGTTAAATACACTTTAAAAAATTACCATCAAAATCTTAAAATTTTTTGGCAGAATTTCGAGAAAATTTTTAAGTACGCAGTTTTGTAGACGAATCAATTCTAGTATAACATTTTGCAAGTTAAAACTCGCTCAAAAATTTTCAGAATTTTTTTTTCATCGAGAGTGTTGAGTTTTTTCTTCCATACAAAATTCATTTTCCCTCATGCGTTGTATGGAAGAAATCCCTCAATACCCTTGACGAAAAAAATTCTTAAAATTCATGGAAACTTATGAGCGAGTTCTGACTGAAATGAACTAAAATTGATTGCTCTATAAACCTGCGTACTCAAAAATTTTCTAGAAATTCCTGCATTTCCTGAACTTTGCGTAAATTTTGAAATTTCTTTTTATGTGGTTTCTGTTGTTGAATACGCTATATTTTAAATGAAATTATTAAAATCACAGCTTCTTTTTATTTCGTCGAACGATATCCAATTTAATTTCACTACTATTATTATGAACACAACTGTATAGATTTATATGTTTATGTTGATTGCATTAAGTATTATTTATTTGTTGTATAAGCTAATAATGACACATTATTCTTTCATTTTTGATTTTCTTTCAGAAGATGACAACAAAGTCGGCACTTTGGACACATTACTTAGTAGCGCTTATTGTCGTTCGCAGCGTTTTCTATCCAAGCAATTGGCACAACTGCGTCCTGAATTGACAATGTCAATGTTTTCTGGTAAGTAAACAAGCAAAAGTGTTTCCAATAAGACCTCGCTAGAATTTATAACGGTTTTTGTAGCCGGGTTGCATAAACAGGCTATATGCTAATGATAGCTTTTGGCTGCATAAATTAATCTCGATAGGTTAGCACTTTTTATACCAAAAGGCTCAGCAGTAGGAATTAGTTTTATTTCTAATTCGCACTCATTTGCAACTTTTTTCTCGACCCAAATACTGTCTTTGAGTGCAGCAGTATTGACGCGTGAGAGCATGGTGGCTAGTCCTTAATACTGTCAAAGTGCTTTGATGTAGTTAATCGGGATTAAACGATGGCGTATACAAATGTTAAAAGCTAATGTTTCGTATTATTACACTGGTCAACAAAAAAATAAAATGTTTATATCCTGTGATTTTTTTTGTCCTTTCTATCTCAAATGGACGCTTAGTATTATTGATACATGATATTATAGTTTTAACCATACCACAGAGGCTTGTAACGGTATAAAATAATCGAGATAGATATAGAGTTCAAAGTTCAGTATATCAAAGTTCTTAGAATGAATGGAGGAATCGATTCAAACATTCCTGGCCGTCCCTCTATCCTTCCGTGCAATCGATAACTTCAGCAAAATCAAAATATTTGTAGAAAATTTCGCACACATGTTACTTTTCGGCCAAGGTAGGTTGATATTCAAAACTAGCATAATCGGACGCCTATTTTTTCGATATCGAAAATTTCGAAAAGTGTTTAAAGTAAGATATTTCAATAATAAGAGTAATAAAACTTGCCACATTTATTGTTTCATCATTCTTTGAACAATTTTAGCCAACTTTTGGAAAATGGGCGTGGCACCGCACACTTATAAGTCGGAAAATTTTCAAATTCGACTGCTTATAACTTCAGCCCCCTTTTATCCTAGAATAGGAAAACTTGATACGAGGCATACTGTTTTTGTGACAAATACACACATAGAAAGTAATGAAATTCGCTTTTCGACCACGCCCACCTTTTCATACAAGTTTTCGGGAAAGGAGGTAGAAATACTGAACATGCCATATTCCATTGACTGATGCAAGTGGAATTTTCAAATTGGGCACTTACATAAGTTATGTCATTTCTTCTACGATTTGGCAAACATTTCGCAAAGGGGCGTGACGCCGCCCACCTATGAGTAAAAGAAATTTTTAAATTCGAGTGTTAAACACTTCAGAACCATTTACGCTGGAATGTCGAAAATTGATACTAGGTTGAACCACGAACTTGTTCGGAAAATAAGCTAGACCGATTCACGACCACGCCCACTTTTGTATTCAAGTTTTCTTAAACCGAGGTAGGAAAGCAGAACATACCCTATCCCCTTCGCTGACGCAGATAGAATGCTAGAATTTGGTAGTTAAACTGATCTAATCATCTTATTAATGATCTTTGGGTCAGAGGAATTCGTGTTTTACATTATATAAATCCGTTACATTATGCCTTTTGTATGCATGAATTTTGTTAAAAATTATGTTGTACCTCAAAGTCCACAACAGGCTGTATAGTCTTTGCTCCTACCCAAGCTCATACTATTCCTAGTCAGACATTGTTATTCTTTGTTTTATGATAACAACTTTTATCCCGCACATTAACACACTTATTAATGCTTTTTATGTTAACGTACGTGCCAACATAAGCTAATTACAATTCTAGCAATAATTTGAACAGTTGAAGTCTTGCGCTAAATGCTTGTCTGTGTGTCTATTCTAATTTAATATATTTGTAGAAATAACACACCGCTTCCAGACGGCGCGTGAGGATGTTCGTGCTCTGCTTATACAATGCCTGTTGCCATGGTTGCATAACATGGAGCTGGTTGCCACGAGTGTACCACCGGCAACACCATTATCCTACATTATGGTGAGTTAAGAGAAATATAAATATATTTTTAGATGACTGTAGGTATATAGGCAAGTGATTATAAGCAATTCAGACGGCTTTAGTATTAAAAGGCAATAAATAGAAATAACGGAAGATTTTAACATAATAAACGAATAGAGATGGATGTTAACATTCTTGAATCAAAATGTTAGAATGAAATAAGAAATCGATTAAACTAAAAGCGATTGAACAAAAATTTATTTAGCTTTACCAAATTGGGTATACAGCAGTGTTGGGCGTTAATCAATTAAATTTTTAATTGATTAATAAAGTAATTGGAATTAAATAAATTGATTTAAAATCATTTGCAATAAAAATGTTAATTGCTTGTTGCAATTAAATTATTTAAAATTAAATTAATTACAATTGAAAAAATTCTAATTAACTTTTTAATTGTATTATGAAGCAATTAATAATAATTAATCATTTTTTACAATTACCCGGGTAATTCTTGATTGATTTCATTTAAATATTCGATACAGTTTATCAGGTGCACAGAATTTTCACGAAAGTGATATTTGAAAGAAATCATGCAATTTTTTGCATATATATAACCTACATGTTCTTGCAGTAGAAGTTTGTCACAATAACGGTACCCGGCTAATAATATACTAGATAGGGTC
The DNA here is from genome assembly GCA_949987695.1 of Merzomyia westermanni. Classification (NCBI taxonomy): domain Eukaryota; kingdom Metazoa; phylum Arthropoda; class Insecta; order Diptera; family Tephritidae; genus Merzomyia; species Merzomyia westermanni. Next base: position 39,897,013 of record OX465291.1, on the reverse strand, counting down.
CGGGTACCGTATTTATTGTTAAATTCATAAAACAATTGTAATTAAATAATTGTTAACTATAGAGAAACAAAATTAATAATTAATTAATTGTTAATTCCGGGTATTGTAATTGATTAATTGTTGTAAACGTTGCAATTAACAATTAAAAATTAAAAATTGTTAATTGTAGCAGTTGCAATTAACAGTTAATTAATTGTTAATTATAAATTGTTTTAACAATTAAAATTTGCCCAACACTGGTATACAGCTTTACCTGTATCTTAGATAGGGAAGTGATCTGAAGTCGAAAAAATCAATTACTAACTAATCGATTTTTTACAGATAAATCGATTTTTTACAGATAAATCGATTTGTGATAAATCGAATTTTAAAGAAAATAATCGATTTTTTTTTCATAAATCAATTTTTTATGCAAAAAATGGCTATTCTATAAATTGTTAAAAATTAAGATAAAAAGTATAAAAAATAGGCAAATGGACGATTTTCAGATTTATTCACATAAAAATTTTCAATACTCTTGAATATTTCAATACAGTTTTAGAAATTTTTTGGCTTTAAAACCATTGAGCACCAAGACAAGTATGATATCTAACGCAAAAAAGGTCAAAAAATCAGACTTGGGGACCCTTTTTTAAATTCTATTTTGGTCCCATCCTGCCAAAAGATAGGAGTTCGCTTTACAGCTTTACACCGGATACGCTTCCATATTCGGGTGCCTTAAAATAAATATATATACTCCCTATCAGGGACCGAGACTTTTATTCTTTTTAAAATAAAAGTTCCAAGAAAGAAGATATTTCTGGGACTTAATTTTTTTCGGACAAAAATAATCGGTCAACCCGGTCTTTTACTTTTTCTCGCCAACAATAAAATTTATCTTTGATGATATATTTTTTACGAACAGAATAAAAGTCTTTTTCAATAACTAACAAACCGATAATCTAAATATTTATTTAAATATGATTAGCAGTTTGTTATTCTGTCCCTAAAAAATATATCGCCAAAGATAATTTTTATTGCGGGCGACAAAAAAAAAAACCGGATTAATTTTTTAATATGGGCCTTTTTTAAAAAAAAAGTCAAAAGATTAATTCTGGCCAGGATTTAATCATTGAAGTCCTGGGGTACCAGAAAAGTTAATAACTTTCTTCAGGGACACTATGTCTGTCATCGAATTTGACAGATACACCTCACACTTGTTTTGATGACAGATAACATATCACAATGTTCAAAACTAAAATAAATGATTGGTATATTGTTCAAAATGTCACTTAATTAAAAATTAAATTAACTGATGAATATTATTGAAACTAAAAAATATAATATGTTTTACATTAACCTTTGAGTTTAAATAATAAACCAAAAATAAATAAATGTCGCAAATGGTCAGTTTTATCAGAGTCAAAAAATCGATAATTAAAAAAATTATCTGTTATATATATTAGATTGAACGATGTCCGTCTAGTAGTAGTAGAGTACGTAGTATGCTAGCATTCCCAGCCCCACATTTAAGTGTGAAATTCTGTTGTTGCGGTAGAGCAGTTCTTCGCTCTGCGTAGTCGGCGCATCTATCCATGAGGTGGAACGTAACGGAACAAATAGGGTTAAACTTATATCGGCAGTCCTTTGCTGGATACGAACTCGAAACTGATGTCGACGTATGTATGATGTAGGTTCTAATTGCTTCTTACAACAAACATGCCTACCTCTGTTATATTCTAAGCCCCGTAGCCTCCAGGGTTTAGAGGAAATGTAATATTTGCTTCATAAGTATATATTGTTCACATTATAGGTTTTAGATTAAGGATTTTAATCGTCGGAGGACTATTGGTTGTTGAATGCGTCCCAACATAAGCCTAGCAAGCAACGCTATCAATGCTCTTTACAAAGTTGGCACCGCACCGTGTATTGCTGTTAATACTGACGCAAAATAAAATTTTATTCCAACAGTACTTAATATATTTTTAACTCAATTTCTTGTAGTATTTCCCCGATTCTGGTACACGTGGACGGAGAGAAGGCACTGGATCTACGGAGGCCACTGAAATGATTTTAAATAATCTCTTCTACATGACAGTAAAGGTTAGTTAATGAAATATTTTCTCCCACCATCTCACATTATTTTCTAAGTTTGACAAGCTCGAGACCGTTTCTATTTTTAAATTGTAAACTTATAATTTAATTTTATCCTAACATAAAATGAAATTTTGGAACTAAAAATCGCGCTTAGTAAAATAGTAATTTTCTCTTTCTTTTTGAAAGAAGTAAAAGGCCACCGAAAAAGAAATAAATCCGACGGCCGTTATATTTTTCTCATAAGTGATGAACGTGGATGTAGTTTTCTTTGTGAAATAAAGACAGTGGTCGTTATTTTCTTGGATGTTATTGCACTGCACCATTACCAAAATTGACGTTAATAATCAATTTCCTTCCTCAGTTTTCTGATACGCATCAACGTGATATCGAAGAACTATGGGGCACACTCTGTCAATTCTGGCCAAACAATCTCAAGGTCATATTACGATATTTGGTTATAATGAGTGGCATGGCACCAAATGAGCTGCTGCCTTATGTAAGTGAAAATTAGAGTAAAATGTGTATTTACTTATGTAAATAAATCTATTAATTTGACATACATTTGTGGATATGTATTTATACCCTGCAGTGAAACCAAGTAGTTCTGAACTAACCTGCAACTAGTACTGAGCTCGAAGCAACTAGTCGGTCAGCTGTTTTTTTTTTGCCACACATCAAACGTCATAGATTCGGACTCTGGTACTGGATGCTTCAAATTTAATATATAAGTTTTACACGAATTTTTCGTGCTCAGGGCACTCCAACATTCTCCAAAAATGTTAGTTTTGATGTTACATATCTTTGTAGGACTAGTTTGAGATGAATTAGAAAATTTTAGTTACAAACTAGTATATCTTCTGATTAGTTTACCGTTTCACTGCAGGGTATATCTATAAACAAATACTTGTACTTTACTTAATAACAGCAATACCTCATTTTCCATATTCCATACTCAACTACATTAATAAATTATATCACCTATTATGATCTACCAATTTTGTTTTGTAATATCCTATATGTATGTATGTATGTATGTGTATATGTAAATATATTTATTTATAAATAGGCGAAACGAGTTGCATTATATCTTGCCCGCACTTGTCCCGATCGTTTGCTTGATGAACTGATGGTAGAGCTACAAACTGTGGAGACGCTTAATTGTTTAATTGAACGCACCGAAACACCGCCATTTTATCGGTTAACAAGCATGCGGAAAGCTTCCAGTCATTCCGCTGACGGTAAGTGCAAGAAACTGCAATTTACCTTGAGTCATAAGTGTTATGCTTATGGATGCACATTAGGCATGCCAATTTTTTGGATTTTAACAATCCCACCATTTTCGGGGTTTGATTTTGCAATCCCGGGATTGGTGCCAGGACTTGGGTAGTCGCTTTTCTCCAACAGTTTCTGTTAAAAAAAAAGTGAAGACTTTGTTTCAAAAATATCTGACCTTAAAATATGTAACAAATTATTTTATTTTTAATCTTAAAATTTTTTTTTTTTTTGAAGATGTACACAAATTTAGAATGCATATTTACTTTTAAATCTTAAATGGAAATATACTGAAATTGAAAGCAATTGAATTCTTATGTGCTATAGTTTTGAAACGCAATATATTTCATGAATAACAAAGCAAATTCAAAAAGATTCTCAATTTGTTGCTTCAAAAATTTAAAATTTTTAAAATTTAACATTTTAATGGCCACAATGTTGTGATTTTTTTTTTTGTGTTTATCAGACCATTAAATTTGAATTTCACAAGCGAAAACAACAACTCTTTAAGTTTAAAATGGTTTTCGATATAAAAGATATTATATTGAAATAAAAAATTGAATATTGAATAAATAAATGGAAATTTGTAGATGTAGGGGAGTTTCTTTTTAATAGCTATAAAGGGCCAAAAGTTACAATTAAAATGTTCAAAAATATTGCATATCAACAAACAAAGTTAATATAATTTTCATAAATAAATCACACATTTCTAGTTTTTAAAAACATATTTCCAATCTCAAAAATAACGGGAATTTTATGAAAGAAATCTCTGTTTTCTCCCATTTCCGGTTCCTGGGATTGGCATGCCTATTGTACATAAGTGAATTTAAATTGTTGTGTACTTAGATATGTGTGCATACTGTATATGTGCCTCAAGTGCATACATATATATGTATTAAGTTTATTATTAAAATCTGGTTGAAATACTCGTAATTAATTTCTCCCACAAACTCTTGCGGTTACACACTTTCACTGACGACCTCGTAAACAAGGCTACTATGGTTTCTGTAGATACGGTTTTGAAAATTGTTTATATATGTACATATATCGTCATTATGTATGACCTGTTTCCAAGGCATTCCCTCCTCTATCTGTTTTTGCCATTCGAGTCGAGGTCTCCTCCTTCCTAAGCTTCAAAATTCGGATGCCGATAAACCTTTTGGTCGCATAACCTTACCTTCGCAAATCTCGTACAGCACATCCTTAAATTTCCGTTCTTGCACGCCGTTGTAGGATCATCCGGAGAACTTTTCTCTAGATTGCTCCAAAAGCCCTCTCATCCACACCAGGCCAGGTATGGCGAGAGACTTATAGAGCGTGACATTTGCTAGTCGATATAGTACAAATGGTCAGTTTATACGAACTTTGAACCATTTTTTAGAGTTTTAGACAATTTTTCTTCAATCCCCTCATAGTGCCACGGATTCCATTTGAATTGTCTCAAAGAAATTTGCCAAAAAATTTTCTTTTTAGGGGTTATCAGTGTGTAATATATGCCATTTGAATACTACTTGCAGGACAAGCAGTTGGAGGTATCAATGACTCCCGTATACAGGACTTAATCGTGGAAAAAGGTACAATTCATACGAAGCGGCATAGTGGCGAAGATCCTATAAAAACAGGGTAAGTGTGAGACTGGAAAAAAATTTACAAAATCTGTCTTATGAATAGCTTTAAACGGAATCGAAAATCATTGCAACAAAACAAATAACAACTGCCCTGTTCGGCGAGCATACAATTTTTAAAAATTTTATAAAATATTTACTGAGTAGTGCTCGGCTACATAAAAAACTTGTAGGGCGCAGTTGCACTCAGTAAATTTGCAAGTAAAAACAGCTGATCGTGACTTAGCAAAACAAAAACAAAAACTTGAAACTTTGAGTTATTAACCACTGAAAATATGAACAGCTGTTTTACTGGCAAGATTTTACAAAGTCCTGTTCGGCGGAAACTTTATTTTTTGCGGTGTTAAGCAATTCTCGCTTTACTTACAATTCTGAAAAGTTTCCTTACCGAACACACTTAATATTAGTTGTGTTCGGTGAGGATACATTTTTAAAGAATTCGATAAAAGCTAGAGAGCGCATTTTGACATTTTATGAGAGAGAGAGTTGCAAGTTTCTGCTGGGGGAATTTCACTCAGTAAAACTTTCAAGTGAAAACAGCTGACCGTGACATAGGAAAGCAACAACAAAAACTTAAAAATTTGAGCTATTAACCAATCAAAAAAGCAACAGCGGTTTTGTTTGCAAGTTTTTACTGACTTCTGTTCGGCGAAAACTTTTTAATTTTGGAGTTTACTGACTCTTCTTTGTAAGTTTTGTCACTGAAAACAGTTATTAGTAATTTGCTAAATATGGTTCTCTCTCATTCAGAAGTTGCAATTTTTAGTCTGACTGCTAACAACTTCTAGTAAATCTGTCAAACGATCAGCTGTTATTTGACAAATATTTGGAAACAAAATTTCTAATAATTAAAAGTACCCGGAACAACAATTGAGAATTAGTATGTCGGATTTTTTTGATAACACTTTGTTCCTCCAGTATTTCTCTGGTTGTTGTTGTTTGTAAAGACAAAAACACTACCCTAAGGTTTTGGGAAGTGTTGTCGAAAGAGACAGTCCTTTGCCGGATATGGTCTCTTCCTAACGTTAGAGGTAAGGGGCTTGTTTTCTAATCTTCCTCTAATAGTTATCTTACTTCAGGGTTTGTTGGAGTTAATTCTACCGTATAACACGATCTTATCTAGCTGCAACACGAAAACGCTAGAATCTGGTATTGCTGATGACCGTATGTCGAGCTTCGTTGAAGTTAATCACTATAATCAATAATTTAAACTGCAGGCTCCTTCCTTGCCCATCCTGCCGTTAAATCGGACAAGCACGATTCTGATTAGACTAGAACCTACAATATTGTTTCATTTATTATATTATTTATAAATTTACATTTTCCACTGAATTAATTTGCTTCAGAACATGTAAATCCGATAGCGGAATACGCGCTTTTACACAATCAACCAATAATCGTCCACCACGCGGTGCTGATAAAATACGTGCAGCCTCTGGGCCATCGATATTGCCACGACCTGAAGATATCCTAATTAATGATGCTGAGGTAAAAATAGTCACACAAGTAAAAATTCTTAATTAATATTTTCTTTCGTTATTTCTTTCATATTTTTCTTCGTATTTACTATATGGACAAATCTATACATACATATTTATATGCGTTCGTGCTTGTGACGTAACATCTTTCCATTTATAGTTGCGTCAGGAGGAGAACGTGGAGTTGCGTTCAGCAGACGCACCATTGGCACCACATCCTTTACCAATGCCCGAGTATGGTGGCTACTTTGCGCCACTTACTGAATTCCTACCAGACGTCAGTCTGCCAATCAGTGGTTTTCATCGGTGAGTTTAATGTTTCTCGCTTTTTGCTCTTTTTCGCTTTATATGTTTACTTATAATTAATGTTTGTGTGTATGTGTTATATTTAGCTGCAACGTTGCTGTCATGTTGTTAACAGACATTGTTGTAGATGGTATTCCTGGTATTGATTGGACATTACATTTACCATTGATGTTACACATCTTATTTTTGGGTCTTGATCATATGCGCGTAATTGTGCGGGATCATTGCAAGCAACTTTGCATTAATTTGCTGGTAAGTCGTCAAAGTTTTTTCATTATTATGCCTTCTCTTTAAGTGAATGTAAGTATGAATGTAATATGTGGGAAACAGTGGCACATCCGGGATTTTTCAATGGAGGGGCTTGGGTTAATGGCGAAACCAGATGCTTTTTTAAAACCTTAAACAATTAGAAATATCTCCAAAAAGCTTTTGCTGAAGATATCTATATCTAACAGCAAATCACCTTCATTTAGACTTTTTATTTTTGCAAATTAGCAATTATTTACAGAGACCAAAAATAACTCGTCCACATTCTTCTTCTTTTGAGATATGTCACTGAAATAGTTTATTTTAATTTTTTTATTTCGAAATTTATATAACTGCGTAAAAATGTTGTGAAATGAGCCACCTCTACTTTTTTCAAAAGTCATGCATTTTTATTAAAATTGGGTGGTGTGGCTCACAACGATTAAACAAAAATACGTATTTCATAATTTTTCGAAATTCGAATTATTTCCCAAGTTATAGCTATAACCATATCGTCGAAGTTCCGAAGCTTTTGTTTAATTTCTCGCGATTTACCGGTCCGATTTTGCTTATTTTTGAAATATATACAAAATGATATTCTCTTCCCAACTGCATTTCTTATTTTGTCATATAAGCATAAAAAAAAATTGGGGCCCGGCAATGGAACGGGAGTTCCAAACAAGTTTAAAAAAAAATTCTAACTTCGAAAAAAATTGGCCCACTTCACAAATTTTTACCCAACTGTGAGAAATAAATCCGAAATGAAAGTAAATTTCGAGTTATATATGACAATACATTTTAAAAGCAAACGCCCTATCTCAAAATATGGTTCAAACTCGCATTTTTTTTTATTTATTTAGTCAATGAAACTTTACTTTCTTACAGACTAGTAGGAATACATTTTTTTTTATAAATAATACTAACACAGTTTTAAAAAAAAAAATTCTGAGATAGGGGATTTTACAAACCACTTCTAAAATTTAAAAAAAAAATGTTTAAATAGGGCGTTTTTCGAAAATTTCTTCAAATAGAAAAAATAAAAAAGAACAAAAAAAAAATCAAGTGGAATGTTACTCAATCATAAATCAAAAATTTTGAGGGGAGAGGCATATTGAGAGATTTTCCAGAGAGGGAAGACGAGTAGTGTTAAATATTAAAAGAGAAATAAGATGAAATAGGAAAATATATGGAGGGGGACAAAATGGGAGAGCTTTAGAAAAGAGACGAGCAGAAAGATGGACAGGTAGAGAGGAAACATTAGCACGAATATTCTCAGCGTTACCTTACTAGGATACAAATAAATCAAATCTCTTAAATTTCCATTAGAATTGAGTAATCAATTGATTGCATGGCTACTTCAATCAATAATGATTATTTTAATTGCTTTGAAAAATCCATAATTACAAAACGATTACCATTGAAAAAATATTTCTAAAGTAATAAAAACTAAAAAACTTTTTTTTTTGATTATATTTTATTGAAACAAAACAAAAACATAATCAAAAACAATTAAAAGTAATCAAAAATAAGCAAAAAAAAATTTGCTTAATGTTTTTGATTATTTTAAATTTTTCTTGATATTTTTTGATAATCATAAAAAATCATGATTCTATTTTGATTGTTTTTAAAATTAAAATAAAAACAATGGATAATCAATCATTAGTAGGCTCTTTCAAAAACTAATCAATCAAACCGGTAATCATTACGATTAGTAATCATTACTTAACAGGTCTGAAATAAATTAACAATATGGTTTCCGAGAGCAGAAACTAAAATTTTTCCTTAACATTATTCTACAGAGAATAGGTACTAGTGTAAAAGTCCCTTTTTTTTATTACACAATCATGAAAAAGCCTTTCATCTTTTATTCATCGCTTGTGACGTGCTTCTCCTACTTATGTCCTTACTTAAGGCTTTACTGGGTATTTAAAGTAGTAATCTTTTCAGTGGCATCTTCATTGAACATGAATTTGAACCCCGCATCTCGCCCCCCTCTTTATTCAAAAATCCGCCTCTATTAGTAATGTAATTGCTTATCCACTACTTTTTTTTGCAAACAGAGACGTTCTCATTCACATACATAAGTTCACATGTTTAATGCAAGTATTTTTATTTTTAATAAGACCTATTAAATAATGATTACTAATCGTAATGATTACCGGTTTGATTAATTATTTTCTTGACCATTACCATTACTTTAAAATTTTATAGATTATTTTCCAATTATTTAAAAAATAACCAAAAAAATCATAAATTTTTACGATTATTAAAAAAGAATTAAAAACAACCAAAAAAAAGTTGTTTTGATTATTTTTGATTTTTTTTATTCTTTATAATTATTTTTGATTTTTTTCAGTATTGCTGTAGAAGCACATAAATATCCACATCAATACTGAGAAAATTTAAAAAAAAAAAAAAATCTAAAATAATCAATAGTAATCAAAACAACTTTTTTGATTATTTTTTTATATTTTTTAATAATCGTAAAAAATCCTGATTATTTTTTGATTTTTTCAAATCGTAATCAATTTTTAATTGCCTTTTCTTGAAAAATAATTAAAATAATCATTATCAAATCAAAAAGCCGTCTAATTACTAATCAAATTTAATAGGTCTGTTTTTAATATAGAGTCCTTCTTGTCTTTTTAGATAGTTTTAGCTGAACATAATGATCATCTGACTGTCGCTAGAATTTTATTGAACAGCGAAACAACCAAACTTGACTTGGGGCTATCGGTACCGTCACTGCCCGTTATCGACAATGTGTTCACAGGTATGTAAAAGCACAGTCTTCACTTTATGCTATTTTAGGACAGACATATGTATGTAGTTGAATGCAAGGGATAAAGTTGTTACGTCCTCTTGTGTGTGCTCTGGGCAAAATGAAAAAGGGTGCTGTAGTTTGTTCACTCCGGCATATTCGCCTTAAGATAATACAATGGACGATGTAAAAAAGAAAGTGTGCCGGGTCAATATCAACAACACATCGGGAAATGACGGATGACACACAGAGCGACTTAAACATGGATGTGAAGAGTTCATGAAGTTTTTGCACCACCTCTTTTGTCAAATATAGTCTATATACGCCTGTCAACTTGAATTTACGCCTGTCAATTTACTTATCACATTTGTTATGTTATCTACGCATTGTGTAAAAGTCTCAAGCCACTGTCCACCATTGCCTGGATCTTCACGATACATCAAATCCTCGAGAAGATACATCTCTTTGCCGATTCCTAAGCTGTGTTTACGCGAAGAAAGCTGGCTGTGCGCTGCTTCCTGAATTTAGTTTCACTAAAATATTTATTCGCCTATGCTTAATACATTCGCACGTCAGTCTTAGTAGTTCCAAACCTTGCTAGTATCTTAGCGTACTGTATTAAAGAAAGGACTGTCACTTCCGCTGCACTTCCCAATAGTTTCGAGAAGTGTTTTCCGGAGCATAACAGCAACAATAATACAACAGTGCGTGGTTTTCTGAATAGCTACAGATGACAATGCTCTGTAAGGAGAGCGACGTCTAAGCAGGCCGAAGTATTACTACAAGAACAGCAGAGCTTAATTTGGGTGTTAGCTAATGCATGAACCACAAGCTCGCTTGCCTCTTAGCTAATGTGACGACCTCTTGAAAGGATAAAACCGCGGACGACACGTTTAAACCCTTTCATAAATGTCGTCCAACGGCAAAAAATTTAGCATTTACAAATTTCCTTAATTTTATTAACAAACTCAGCAACTTGTAAGTAATAAAATATTATTAAAGTGAACGTTTTCCACCATTCTCACATTTTTAATTAGAATCTCATCAAGAATTCGACAGTTATTTATACAACGTTAGTGCAAGCACTTTACCTGCCTCAAATTCAAGTGTTATACATGCGATCAGCCACAATGTGAGCGCTGTAGCGTCAGGTGGTGCGATAGCAGCTGCGAACTTACAAAATGTGCATTCAACATATTATGGGACAACACAGCAACAGCAACAAGTGCAACATACAAATTTGCAACAACCACCTCCACTTAATGCTCAGCTACAAGTGCAATCACAACAACAGCATTTGCAAGTAATTGGCCAACAACAGCAGCAGCAACAACAACAAAATCAACAGTCGGGTCAACAGCATCAAGTTGTCTTGAATGTTGGTAGCTTACAAATAAATCCAAATACTTCAGAAAACTCAGAAGTTCCATTGATAATAACCGATGAGAACGCACCACCACACCCAGGACCCACCATGCTAATCTCGCATGTAATCAAAAGTTTACTTAAGTTTCTAGCACAAGACACCTGCCAGCCTTTGTGGAACTATGAAGATATCACTGCTAAAGGTAAATTTGTATATTTCACACCATACATGGGCATATTGCATTATAAAGTTAGTGCATTACGAATAGTATTAATATAATTTGACTGAAATTGTATTTGCATTACCTGTAAAAATTGTATGTGTTTTAGTTGTCAGTCTTTTTGTTTTTTGCTTATAATGCAGTTTCATCTGCATTGGTAATGCAATTTTATTTGCATTACTTATATAACTTGACAGCTTACTGAAGACATTTATTTAGTTTCGTTTAAATGCAATTATATTCTCTTCTGTTATATAACTTTATAGCTTACTGCACAAATTTAAGAAAAATTAAATGCATTATTAACAATACTTAACTGCTTGGGGAAAATATTTGCAGTAATTTTGTATTTATAATTTAGTTTCATTTGCATTAATGATATTTAATACCTCCAGTAAAGTTATATAGCAATGCTGTGTACAACGTTGAAATTTTACAAGACAAATTTAATGCTCGCATCGAATAAACTCAGTGCACGAGTAATGCACTTTCACTTGCATTACTAGGTGCTTTTTACTTTCTTTTAAGGTTTCTTAAAAAACTTATTTAAATTCGATATGGATTATCAGTAAAATATTAAGCACTTTATTCAGAAAATCTACATTATTTTTCAGTAAGCTGGAAATAGGTGTAACCTAAATGAAATTAGTTGCATTATTAGTAGAACGTCAAAAAATTTTACTTACGTTAAATTAACCTTACATTACCTTACATTTATGTTAACCTTAAATTAATTTTCACAACATTACACTACTACATAAAATTAGGGCATGAGCAAATAGTTTTTTTTTATAACTTAAGCAAAAAGTATTTAATAATGCAATTAAAATTAGATTACTTGTTACTGTTTTTCTTCTATTAGCAACAAAGTTCAGAAAAATTTTACTAGTATACAAAACTAATGTTATTCAATATTACTAGGAAACATGTAATTACACTTTCAGTAAAATATTGTTATATTTTTAATAAACAGTAACATTTTTTTATCAGTTTTGTTGCCGGTAACATTTTATTAATATTGCAAGGAAATTGCTGTACGGGGGGCTGAAGCTAGTTTTAGTAAACAGCAAAATTTTTCTTGTAATGTGTAGCTACTACCAGTAAATTTTTATAATGATACTTTTGTACAAGTACAAGCACTGAAGTACTTAATAATACCAAATACAAAGTACAAGTACTACAATACTTCGCCTCGAATTCAAAAGTATAAGTCAAAGCCAAAGCTTTTCAACGACTCGGCACGAACGAATAATCCGCGCGTTATGCGGATGCGCCCCTCGCGCCGGTCGGGCGGGATAGGTGGGTAATCCGTTGGGAATTATTAAAAAAAATAGTAATGGAAAATTTTTAAAGTAATTTTTTGACAAAAAAATGTTTGTTATAGAATATTTTATTGAAAACTCAGTTTATTTGCGTAGGTCTTTAAAAAAAATATATACAATTTTTTGTGGACCGTGATACTTATCAAAGTACTTTAAAAGTACTTGCAAATACTGTTCATGTACTTGTGTTTACATTTTTGGAGTACTGAAGTATTGGTACTTACTTTTTACAGGTCTTTTACATATTTATAAAGGAAATATCGTTCCAATACCGTTATTTTTATACCTGTAAATTTTACTGATTGCTGGTTTTTAGTTTGTTCAAGTCAAGTTACAGCATTTCCAATTACTTATTTTTACTGTGCAATGTGCCCATCTATGTTTCTCCGACAGTTCAGATTGTAGAAAAGTTTAAATTATTTACTTTCCTTCTTATTTCACAGTGTGGATGGTGAAGTCTGCCGAACAGCTTAGTTGCTTCCTTAAGCACATGGTTAAAGTATTTGCCGATAGTTATCCACAGGCACGAATTGCTGAACGTTGGGCACAAACCGCACTACAATTGGGTTTATCCTGCTCATCACGTCACTATGCTGGTCGTTGTCTGCAAATATTTCGTGCTCTAAATGTGCCCATAAATTCGCGTATGCTATCGGATATATTGTCACGTTTGGTAGAGACTGTTGCTGAACAGGGTGAAGATATGCAAGGTTATGTCACTGAATTGCTGCTAACTTTGGAAGCGGCTGTTGATAGTTTGGATTCCGACTTTCGACCATTGGATGTAATGAAAGATATTTTTAAGAGCACACCAAATTTGAATAATAAAGATGGTGGACCAAATTCAATTTTGCCAGGCAAAAAATCGCCCTCGGGTGGTATTGCACCACAGTCGCCAAATTTCTCAGTTCCCAGTCATGCACGCAGTACCAGCTATTCAGTAACTTATTGTGCGCGAAAGAGCACGAATTCACCATGCGATAAACAAGGTAAGGCTTTTACATATTTTCTAACGGAATGATTACTACTCTGGATAAAAAAAGACGTACATATTAAGATACCCTGCAAAAACAGTACGGGTAAAATGATGCGTCAATTTACCCGGAGCCATACGGAAAGTTGGAAAGGATAGACGTTGTGACTGTTTCTTACCTCACGTTCCTGTGTGTGTGGTTTTACATCTTACTCTTTCTCATTTATTTTTTGACCTAAGATAAACATATAACTGTACTTCTCACACCGGTGTCACAGCTACTAGTCTTTTGACCCATACATAACACGTAAAATTACGGGATATTTTACCAACATGAATACCTATTGGAGTTTCAATCATTCGATTTTTGCAGTGTACATACATATGTATATTTGTTGGTATAAAGTAACTGTACTCGTTTAGTGAGAAAAAACCACCCATCAACCCTACAGAACGTTGTCAATCTCCAATACAAAAGTTTCGAGTACCGGAGGTCGTTTCTTTGTGCAACACTCCTCTAAAGATTAGTGGTCGATTTTTTCGGCCCCGATGAAGCTGCGTATAGTGATATTCTGGATCATTTCAATATGAATATGCGCTCAAAGTGTGGGCGAATGGGGAAGCTACTAGGCTCAAGAGGCAAGACTAAAAGAGCCCAAATAGCAAAAGCGAGCAAAGAAATCATATTTAAGATTTTTCTGATATACTTTTGAAGTTTTCTGAAATACAATTAGGGTTTCTGTAATGTTTTTTATCTTTTCTGAAATTCATTAAATTTTTTCTGAAATGCAGTTAGTTCTCTTACCCAGAGTTGTTATTATTCCGCTCTCAATGTTATTGTACTGTAAATATCTAATTATTTGTAGTTGAATTGCGTAATCGTAACTCGTGTATGTCGGGAATGTCTGAAATGGAACGAAGCGTTGCTAAGTTCGGCGGCTCAGCACTTTCACGCTCACGCAGTGCACAAAGTTTGAAGATGTTGGGTGATAGTGCTACACAGGTAATTTAGCTAAAACCCTTAAATACCTAATTAATAAATATTAACTTAAATCTATCCCGCCACAGGATGACAAAATGACTATATTGGCACAACTATTTTGGCTTTCTGTCTCATTGTTGGAGAGCGACTATGAACATGAGTTTCTTTTAGCTGTGCGTTTATTAACAAGAGTTCTACATCGTTTACCTCTCGATCGTCCTGATGCTCGCGATAAAGTGGAGAAGTTGCAACAACAGCTGAAATGGGCTGGATATCCAGGTGTTCATGCGCTTTTATTGAAGGTAATTGAGAAGATATGGGGGAAACAAACATTTTTAACGAACAAACACAAATAAAGTTCCCCAATGGTTTAGAGATTTAGAATATGCCCACGGTAAAGTATGCCTTTCGTAGGAGGTGCTTAAAGTCATCGATCGGAATGTTCGAGGGATAAAAAAATTCTTTCCCGCAGAGGTCCTATTTCCGGAATACATCCGACAAAGGACTGCTCATATCTGTAATGCTACCCAAATCTTAAGGGAGTGTCTTACGGCTACGGCAACAAGTGAAGAATGTTCTTCGTAAAGAGATAATCCATATTGTTGAATTAAGCTGTTAAGTTTTGCTACATCCATTCGATATCAAACTCATTTGCTTCAATCCATAAGACCGAAATTTCGCTAAAAAAGGGCTTAAATTGTGCTTAATCGTCGTTCAGTAGATCAGTATGTTTGTTGTTGTTGCTTTAACTAATTTAATTTACCAGTCCTTTTCATGGTATCGTGTCTATATCCAGTCTGGTAATAACCTTCGTAGGATCTCTTCATCTCTTAATACACAGCCACTGCCGTAGCGCCAAGATAGTACTCACTATCATAGTTAAGACTTCTATGATAGTATCTCTCTAATGTAGAGTTGCTATTTAACCGAGCAGCGTTTCAAGCTCTTCTTGGTAGTAATTTTTGGTCAAAAGTCGCGCTCAAACTCAAGCGGTGCTGCAAAGGTAGTTTTGATAACTCCACAATTTGGCTATTTTAACTCCAAACATGTTTTGATATCTGATATGGGTTGATGTTTCGACGGAGTCCAACAAATGGTTTTTGCGTTAGTTAGACCACTGTCAGAATGTGCTAGAAACAGAGTGTGCCGTATTCATATCAGCCAAGGAGATTCAACAACGGTAACTCTTCCATAAAACTTCACTGACTGTTTTTGTTATTAATAGACAAAAACATCGAGTTTAGGATTCGTTTAAAGAGCCACTTATAGTTTAATTTTGACCACGTTTTACTATTTGATTGAAGTCAGCAGCGAAGTAGTAACTGGGTTATTGGGTCTGTCACTCTAGAATAAAATAAAATATTACTAAATATTTGGGGTCTATTTAAGCAGTTACAACAAACAGATAATAGTACTCAGTGCAATTTGAGAAATAGTTTCATCACAACAACTTTTCTGTATCAAAAATGCTTATGCACTAAATTCAATCATTCTCTTTTGACAGGGCTGTACACACACTTCAACATACGAACCCACCATCACGCTTCTTTCCCAATTTGCACCGTTACTCAACTTACCCGTATGCGATCCAACACAAAGCTGTGCATTCCCAATGAATGTTATATCATTACTACCATACATGTTGCTACACTACGAGGATGCCAATGAGATTTGTATACGAAGTGCCGAGAATATTGCGCAAGTATCATCAGAGCTTGGAGCCAAATTGGAAAATCTTGGCACTGTCATGACACTTTATAGCCGCAAAACATTTTGCAAAGAATCATTCCAATGGACAAAATGTGTCGTGAAATATCTACATGACACCTATGCACACATGGGCTTACATATGTTAGCATTTCTTATCGAGGTGCTAGAGAAGGGACCACAACAAATACAAGTACCCGTGCTAAATGTAATACATTGTATGCTACACTATGTTGATCTGTCGGCGCCACAAGCACAAACGATTAATAGCGATTTGCTGCGCGCAATTGGCAAATATTTGGATGTAAGTTTCGTGCACAAATTTCTAGAAGTATGTGATTCAAATACGTTTTTTGTTTACAGACCATGAATTGGAAGGATGCTTTGAAGATACTTAAATTGATTGTGACTCGCAGCTCTTCACTTCAAGTGGTGCCGCCAAGTGAAGGTTGTAGTGTCGGTTTATCGTTCTCTTTCTATGGCGCATATCCGGATTCGGATATGTTCTGTAAAAAGGAACTTGCTGGACGCACGATGGAATTCACTTTCGATGTATCGCAAACACCACTGATTGGGCGACGCATCCTACTTAAAACTGATGATAATCCCACGATAATAGGCGGCGGCACTAACTCGTCGAATGCCTCAACGAACACAACTATGACTACTGCGAGTAGTGCGACTGTTTTAAATAATGCTGGACCTATTGGTGGTCAATCACGCAATAATGCTGCTGGTATGTCTGCCACTGGGCAGAGCAATTATGGCGCTACATCTAGTGGTGGACATTTGCAGCATAACAATAGCGTTGTGGGTACACCGAATTCGCCGCGTCGTAGCGCTAGTCTTTCGCCAGCCGATTCAGCTTCACTAAGCGGGTGGAAGCGTCCATGGATGTCGCAAGGGAGAGTACGCGAATGTCTGGTAAATCTATTGACCACGTGTGGCCAACGTGTGGGCTTGCCAAAGTCGCCATCGGTAAGTATGTTTCGCTTAAATTTAGTGCAGCTTAATCTTATAAAGATTACAGCTAACTCGAAGCTAAGTAAAAGCGCGCGGTTGCTTATTACGCACCGTCTTACTGCGCTATTGCTCCGTAGCATTATAGTCGGCTACTTAATACTAGAAATAATTAATTTTTTTATGATTTCTATAGCTATGAGTCAGTACTTTGGTTCAGCCTAATGCTGCAGAAGTTTTTCTATTTTTCTCAACTAGCATGTTAATATAGTTTTCGTTTGCATAATCTGGCCAATTTTTTTTTTTTCGTTATTACCCTTTCGTCAAAAATCATTTCAATATACATGCATACATACTTATTTGCTATTTGATTGATCATACATTATTATTAACCTCAAAACCCGCTTACCGTTTCTTATTTTATTTCCATGTTAAATTCCTTTCGTGATATATATACATAACTACATACAAACCATTATTGCTCCATGTCAAAATTGTGTTTCAGGATGATTTCATTAACTCTATTTGCTCAAAGGTAGGAGTATGAACCAAATTTTTCTTTGATTATCTTAGCGTATCCTAATCTAAAATTGTTGCAATTAGTTTTTGTGTAGCTTTTTCGTTGTGTCACAAGTTAGTAAAAAATTTTCGAGCTCCTCGTTTTTGTTTTTTACTTACCGTTGCTTTAAAATTTGTTTCTTCTATTTTTTTATACATAAGTTATCATTTTAAGACATTGTGTTTTTTTTTTTTGTCAAAAATATTTGTTTACTTAGAAGTTGATCTCTTCCTTAATTATTGCCAAAATGCTAGGATGCTTTTAGCCTAGTCCACCTCTTTATATCTGAAGAAAAGAATGGTTTTCCCATTTCCTGACCCACCAGCAGTTTGTTGCCACAAATTAACATCGTTGAATCGGCTAAAGCGAGTAAGTCAGTTAGCTTTATTAGTAGCTGCTGAACGTCGACTGTCGTTGGGATGATTTGATCTGTTCAATGGCCATGCATCCACTCCACATATGGCAGGTCAAGTAACATAAGAGACGACCATGCATACCATTTTTGTTGTGGCTTTAGACTTTCCGATGACTTTCGATACAGTCAGGGGGGCACTTCAAAAGGATATTGAGGAAACAGCCTTCCCCCAGCCGAGATGGCAATGCATTAGTCGAGTGGTCGACAGGCATTCGTTAAGTTCAGCAATGTAAATTCATATGGATTACACAAGGGATTT
Organism: Merzomyia westermanni; assembly: GCA_949987695.1. Lineage (NCBI taxonomy): Eukaryota > Metazoa > Arthropoda > Insecta > Diptera > Tephritidae > Merzomyia > Merzomyia westermanni. The sequence continues at coordinate 39,878,486 of OX465291.1, read as the reverse complement.
GTTAAGTAACGACAAAAGCACTACCGGAAGGTTTAGGGACTACTCATTGTGTCACTTAAGCGTAGATGCTCTTAGTTTTTACGGACATGACGAGGCGGGAGTGCCGTCGACCCTCCGAAAACCTTACTCCAAGTCGAAAACATCCTTTCAGGAAACTGCAACTTTGCAATTGAAAAATACAAAACTATCTCTCAATCTAGTGTCTGTTGATGTGTCGCTATCTTAAGCGCATTTAGACATCTTATATACATATATGGCCGCTGCCAAGTTCCCAATCCCACGACATGCAATAGAAAAAATAATTTTAAAAAGTTGTTCAATGAAAGCGGTCACCCTGTGGAATAAAAAAAAAAAACAATTAAATGAGAACTTTAGTCTCGCGGTATGTGTGAGATAACAGAGGATAGTAAAAATGTTTTAAGGGTCAGCGCGAAGGAAGGCTACCGGCTCTTTTCGTGAAGTGACGCAGCAGCTGCATAGAGTATGAAACGAGGAATCCATAACATATCTCTTCTACAAATGCGAAGATCGTGTATTTTTAGAACTAAATTGCCCCCAGAGCAATTGCTGGCATATGCCAATGATATTGATATTCTCTGGCGTGGATAAATAAGCGAGGAAAGTGTGTCTGGCGGTGAACGAGGACAAGGCGAAATATTGGCTGCCATCACAGAAGGAGTCGGTGCACCTGCGCCTTGGAAGACACGTTACTGTTGATAGTTACAAATTTGGAACTGCGTAGGACTTCGTCTATTTGGGAACGAACGTTAACATAGCAAATAATGTCAGTCGACAAATTCAACGGAGAATCACTCTTGTCAACAAGTGCTACTTTGGACTAAGTAGACAACTGATAAGTAATGTCCTCTCTCGATGAACAAAGATCACGCTCTATAATTCTCTCATCATACCTGGATGTAAGGCTCGGAATCATGGACAGTATCGAGAGAAGATGATATGGCCTTTGGAGTATTCGAGAGAAAAGTTCTTCGGAAGATTTATGATCCTTCCCGTCATGCCATCGGCGAGTATCGAAGGAAATTTAACCATGAGCTATAAGCGCTTTATGCAGATCTGACCATATTGCAGCGAATTAAAGCCCAAAGGCTCCGCTGGCTGGGTCATGTTAGGCGAATGCATAAACGTTTTCCTATCGACATCCACAGGAGAAGGAGTCGACTGAGCTAGAAAAAATAGGTGGAGAATGACTTGAACTCCCTTGGTGTTTCCAATTAGTCAGTTGTTGATGAAAATCGATGACTGACGTGCTATGATCGCCAGAATCGCATAGGCGGTTAAGCGCTAATAAATGATGATGATGATGGTATACCCCCAGATGTTGTAAAAACGGCAGTTCGAAAAAAACTTAGTAAATCTTTTTGAACTTGCCAATCTTTGATCTCCACTTTTAACTACCTATTCAAAGAAAGCAAAGTGTTTAATATTAATGGATGCAAATATATATAAATTTATAGATGCCTAACTTAATTAAAAGTTCTATTTTACCGCTTTTAATGTATTTGCCGTTTGGAATGACATTTGTGGCGAAGCCTCGCCAAAAACGGGCATCTAGTCATACATAAAATCTTGATTTTTATTCTTTTTGATTTCGTATTCTTTTGTAAAAAGCACAACTTTACATCATAAGTCATGCGCCTATATGTAGGCTTCATTGCATTGTTTAGTACCATGCACCTGCTCGCAAGCCACAATGCTTTAATCAAAACTGAAAAAATTTATTCAATTTCAATATTATTTCGTTATTTCCGTTTTCTGCATCTGTTATTTTAATCTTAACTTACAATTTCTGCGCGTCCACGAGCAGTCGCTCAGTCCATCGATCTTGACTGGATCCATAGCAACACGGCAAAGCGTAAGCCTTTTTTTTACATTCATTTTTTGTTTAATTTTTTGTATTATTTATATATTGTTTAAGATATTTTTGCAAAATAATTTCTTGTGTTTTAGCAATGCAACGGATGTTTAAAGAAAAATACGCACACATGAAAATGCACCACTGCATTTGTATTTGCATTTAATGAGTTTTGTCTGCTATTGCAAACTTACCGAATTTGTCAATACCAAATCTAACACTTTTCCTTATCTTCAATACAGGTAATCTTCAGTCAATCATCTGATTTGATGGAACGTCAATCGTCTGCAGCATCTTCTACTGAGGAGACTTCTGGTCCACAAGGTGATCTCAGCAGCGGTTCAAGACGTGACGATGGTCAGCCCGACTTCACCGTTTTCAAAGATTTTGATTTCCTCGAATACGAGGATAGTATTGCCGGCGAGTCGACAGACAATTTCAATTGGGGCGTACGGCGTCATCAACTCTTCGAGGGCGACGAGGAGCGTTTGAACTGCGGTAGTGGTATTGGTGGTGGTGGTTCAATTAAGGGTGGACACTCATCTGCATTAGAAGATAGTTTTAGTGAGAAGACACCAATTTTAAGTAAGCGTCGTCGGCAAACTGCCGACGACTCGTCTGACGAAGATGGCGAATCAGAGTCACCTATCGATGAAGACCATCGTCAATCTTTCATGAAATCAGCATACAATGTTGGTCCGCCGACGTCGCTTAGTTTACGTGACCGTCGTCGTCGTAATTCAGTTTCACGCAGCGATACTAGCGGTTCAAGTGCTGGTGATTTGGGTGATATAACACCCTGTAATGCTTCACCGCATTTACCGGGCATTATACGTTTCGGTGCACCAATACGTGATGAAGCAGAGGAGAATTGGCGCAAGCAATTGCAATCGATGTTGATTAATCAACCCTCAGCGCATACATCCGAATTGCTAATGCAATTATATCGTCTGATTAAAGAGCTTACATTCAAAACGATTAGCATATCGAAGGAGGCAAAAAAGTATTTTACGGGAATTGGTTCGCAACTTGGCAATCGCATCTCCCTTTTCACTGACTTACTCAGTTCGCGTGCTGATCCGCCACGCGTATGGTGCAGTGATACACAAACGACAACGCCACGTCTATTCGAAACGCTACGTTTTAATGTTTTAGAAGTGCAAGAGCATTTGGAGACTTTCTTCGACCGTAAGGATCAAGTGTTGGAGGTAAGTGGTAACATAGCATGAAAAAAGCTGCTTACTTTCACTCACGTAGAGGGCACTGCAATAGCTTAATGAAAGTGTGTATTGGCCTGGAGTGTTGCTCTGTATTGTGATGCGAATGAATGTATGTGATTTGACAACTTTTGCATCACATATCCTTTCACAAGCAATTGCAAGTCTACCTTATCTATCAGAAGGTGTGAAACAACTACTTCATATATATTTATGCTACCTAAGTACACTCAAAACTGAAAATAATTATACTATACTAGTCCTTTTGATGAAAACTATTTCTTACTTGTTTTTAGTGCCTCGATGCAGTGAAAACATCGTGTAAATTATCACTCTTCAATGAAGCAGATATGGCTGCGTCTAGCATGGAGTTAGCAACCAGCACTAATATTGGTTACATGACTTTCGATCCGGCCTCTTCTGAGGTGGTACTAGATTTAGGACGCGCTTTATACAAATTAATGTTTCAACTTTTATTACTCATCGAGTCAAATCATAAAATCTCATCGAATGTCGTCAATCATTTCAGAATTAACGAGAATGTAAGTAGCACACTTTTCTAATACCTTGTAGAACTTCTAATACGACCCTTTAGCTCTTAAATGCGTCTCCCATCAATTTACAGATGCAAGACATATCCGATCTTTATGCGCTGGTACGCGATGCTTTGGTACGCAGTGTGAGCGAGTCTGAGCTCGAATGCTTTGAAGCAGCATCTACATCCACCGAAGGCGAACATACACCCACCCCATCACCAGGCATACCCATGACTAGTGAGGAATTTGAAGTAACACTACAGGAGCTAATCGAATCACAAAAATGGTCTGTTGCTATAACGCACGTGCGTCAATATAAGCGCATTTCACAAATGACTGCATCAAATCCCAATTTGACCATCTTTAGCTATAATAATTTGGATAGTCGTTTGAAATTCGATGAAATGTCTATTATATTGAATGCTTATGCTCAGAGCATAATGAAGGATCGGGCTGGTAAGTAAACTTCTGTTACTCGTAAAGGTTTTCTTTGTGAAAAGAGTCTTTGTAGTCTGCAGGCTTTTAGTAGAGATAATTTGTTCAAGGAAAAATTTTAAATAATTAATTTGTACTTTTTTTTGTTAGAAGTAAGGTACTTATATGTATATATGCATTTTAAGAACTCTAGAGGAACTTTCGACCCTAAAGGTAGATATAGTGAAAGCGATGAATTTTGCTTCGTAGAATTACAGAATTCGAATCATCTTCACTTTCAAACGGTTCAGGAATGTTGTTTATCATATTTTGGAGTAGATAAAGTTGATTTTGTACAAGAAGATTATTGTAATGATTGTTATTTGACCACAACGAACCTTCGGATTCAACGGCCAGTCGACACTCGCTAGAAGGGAATGCAAGTTCTTAAAGTTTTTAAGGCTAAGAATTTTAAGGTTTTAAGAAATGTCCAGCATCGAAAGTGCAATTATTAATTTTCCTTCCTAATCTTTTTTTTTATAAATTTTATTTGCAGAGGCTTTCATCGTTTCAAAATCTGATTCTGAGCTATTCGAGGTTTACGCAATATTATCAGAAAATTTATATCATGTATCAAGCGCTCTCACCACCATGGAAATCAATATGAAAAGCTACTCTAGTAGCTCAGCAGCGGCGGCAGCTGCCATTGCAGCGAATAGAGCAGAAAGCACTGATACTGTAACAAATCTATGAAAATATCCATTACTCGCAATTCAAATTTCCATTTAGTATTAATACATTTTACTATGAATCAAAAAATTCTAATAATAATATTAAAAAAGAGCAAAAGATTACGTGACAGGGAATTTTATGCTATTCGGAAGTTTGTATAAACTTACATATGTATGTATGTATGTACATTAATACATGTATGTATATGCACAAGTGAATGCAAGTATTGTACTATCTTTAGTTTATAACTTATATACAAACTAAGTTTAATTATTAGTTTTTGTTAAAATCAGAAAGATCTGTTATTTTTATGTGATTTTCTCAAATATGAAATATATGTTTTAATTTGTTTAGTGAGTTGAGAAGCGAAATTATGGTAAACCATTTCCTTTTTTTTTTTGAGTTTATAATTCAATTTGGTTAAAAAAAATGCAAGTATAAAATATAGAATATAATTTAAAAAAAAAAAAATTTAAATTTGGCAATAAAAAGTTAAATGTGTTTGATTTTAAATTAGTGAGACGATTAAAATCTTAAAAATACCATGGATGCTTAACTAACGAAACGATTCTATTTCGTATTGCTAGTTCACAAAAAAAAAAAACTCAACGTAATAGTTTCGTTCCGTTGATTCACGAAATAGAATTATCAAAATAATTTCGTTTCGGTAATTTACAAAATAGAATTATCAAAATAATTTCGTTACGGTAATTCACAAAACTAAATTATCAAAATGTAACCGATAACGTTGCAACGAAATAAATCAACAAAAATATCTCAGTTAAACTGTGCCTTCACGAGCACATACATAGCTTTCGGTTACACCAAATCAGTTCGTGCAAATATAAATTTGTTTTTATCGTCGTTTAAAACGGTTAAGAAACAAAAATGAGACCACAGAAGCAAATTGTTGTCAGAAGTTTTTACAAACGAAACAACGATTCCAAGATTGAGTGCATCATTTGTGGTAGGTGTTTTTCCACCAATCATCATGGAAATCTTAAGTCGCATCTGCAGCGAAAGCAAATAACTGTTTTTAACACTTGCGAAACCGAGCAAGCTCAGGAAAGAGTGAACTCGTGGATGTCAGAAGAAAAATTGTATTAAAAATGTCGCAAAAAAATATTAAAAATTATATATAATAAAATTATTTCGATAATTTCTTTTCGTTAATCAACGAAATGTTATTATTTTTATAATTTCACTATCGTATTTGGCGCAAAGAAATTATTTTGATAGTTGCCTAAACGATAAAAAACTGAATCGTTTCAACAGAAATAATATTATCGTTAGGATACATCCTTGAAAAATACGAAACTTTTTACAAAAACTTTTCATAAAACAGCATCTGATGTACAGTGAGATTCATGTCGGTTCAGTTAAAGAGATTTTCCAATGCTTTCATTTGTAAACGGTTGTAGTTGGCTAGTAAATGTTTAGCTTTAGTCAATTCATTTAATATAGACTTTGTACCGGGCATTAATTCATCCGCTTTACTCAAATCAGATATTGCATTTTCATAATTTTTTAAAGCTAAATTGGCTTGACCACGCCGGTAGTACGCTTTACTGCATTCACCATCAAGACGTAACGCCTAAAGAATGAGAATAGCAGAGAGTGAAAAGTCAACGCGCATTATTTAAAGGGTTTAAATAAGAAGTAAAATTTCTATACCGACCTCTGTGCATGCATATTTGGCACCATTATATTTTCCCAACTTCAATTCAGTAGCAGCCATATTAATATGATTTATTACTGAGAAGGCGTCTAACTTTTTTATATCCCCTTCATTGCAACACAGATGCTTGAACTCCGGTTTTTCGAATCGTGTACGCAGCAAATTGTAGTAACGGTTCGCTTTACGATATTTACGACGAGCTTCACAATAACGCAGTTGGCTAAAAAAATGATTGCCAGCAGAACGTATGTTAGTTAGTAAAGCGACCATTTCGTCCGCCTGAAAAGGGATTTATATATAGTTAACAATATCATTGTACTTATATTTAATTAATATACTGGGATTGCAAACCTACTGTAAAAATATTGAATTTTTGGTCCCAATCTCGTGGGTAAGGTGGTAGCTTGTCACTAGTTTCATCATTATCGATAAATCCCCAATCCTCTCCAAGTGCTATTTCTCCACAATCAGTAATTACTATTTCCTGTAGAAGATAAATATGTGCATTTTTTGAGTATTTATTATCGGAGCAAAATCAGTTAAATTTACTAAATGGCCTATTTGTTTCTAGGAAAACCATTTGTTATATTCGGGAAATTGACTTGCCTAAAAATTAAAACTGGTGATTGTTGTTGGAGCAAAGCTCGAATTTTTATGTTTGTTTGTTAACGCGCCTAAAAATATTCCACTTTCCTTGAGTTGACATATAAAATATATGTACCAAAGAATGTATAAAAGGAATAAGCAAATGGCACATTAGAGGAAAAATGCATCGTGACGCTACAGGGCATCATAGCTTAGTTGTTAGAGTACTCTAACAGCGGCTTTGGTGCAGACACTTGGGTTCGTATCTCAGTGTCCGAGAAGGGGTCTGATGAGAAGCTGGGCACTTCGAAACATGTCATCCCATACTAAAACTGGTACTGTCTGCCCTCCTCACCTCTCGATACTAAATTTATCTTCTTTTCTTTTACTTGGCCTATTCTCCCATTTCCCGTTGTTGGAACCCCCAAACTTTCCCCGAAGGTAAGAGGAGTGTTAAAGACATGCACAGCTATTTGACGAAATAAATCCGATACACTCTGGTACTAGTCCAAATGCCGCAGGATGGAGCTGAGAACATCGAACTTCCTGGTTGTTGTTGTTGTTATTGACAGTGTCTTTTTTCACTTCCAGGATTTTAATCTGTCACTACTGGGCGCTATACATTTTAATTCCATAAGGTGTTAATTTAAACTTACCCAACCCAACGTATGTCCTTTACAAGGCAACTCGCACATAAGCTACCTTGCTCACTAAACAAACTAATTTATCACCAATCTAACATAAGTCTTTATTTTTTTGTTCTTTGTCTATCACTGAATGACCCTGGTGACAATGCAATAAAACTGTTTTGTTGTTTTAGCATTACTTCGCCCTGCCTCGCTCAGAATTGTCATGAAGCTCGTCTAATGTAAGTATTAGGAAATTTACAACAAACTTAAAATTTCCCTTGCTGCTTCTAAACATATCAGTAATCTCAGTTCAGTAAAACAGTACCTCACTGGGTGCACCGTCATCATCAGCCACCAGCTCCATATCCGATATGATGGACAATCCACGTAACACTTTGCCGACAACAACATTTGTTCCATCAAGATTATCGCAAGACACGGAAACAATGAAGAACTGTGAGTTGTTCGAGTGTGGCTCACCGTAGTTTGCCATGCTAATGGCACCTTCATCGTGCTGTAAATGAATAATAACTAACACAAGTCAACGAAGCCAAATTCTGGTCACTCACCTGTAAAGTGAAATTTTCATCTTCAAAAACAGGTCCATAAATACTCTCACCACTGCTGCCATCATTGTTAACCACATCGCCACTTTGTGCAACATACACTCGTGTGACTTTATGGAATCGAATTCCTTTGTAGTGCAATGGTTTACCCATTTTACCAGTACCTTTTTCACCAGTGCAAAGGGCACGGAAATTCTCAGCTGATTTGGGTACAACATCCTTGCGTAGTTCAATTATCATCCGCCCAGCTGGAAAATAACATAACAACAAATAAAGTTCAAACAAAATTACACCCGTTGTTTTGTGGCATACTTTACCGAATTCGTTGCCGATTGTTATGTCAAAGAATACTATAGGATTTGTTTCACAAACTGGTTGCAATAAAGTATTCATGATATTTACTACCCAAACTAAAAATCAGCGAAATAAAACATGTGGCGAAATCACTAGACAAATTTTTCATGTAAACATGGTAGGAATTTTATTTTATTTTCAAAGCTGAATTATAATTCAGCTGCTAATGGCTTTGGTCAAGGCGAATACAGTTGAAGGTGGCTTTATCCAATCAGCTGATAGCTAATTTTTTCTCGCAGTTTGACACTACAAATTTCACCGCAGGCCGATTTTGACATTGGATTCTATTATTACAAAAACCAAATACGTGGAAAATGTGTGTCCAAGGCGAATGTATAGATAGTGATAGCAAAGCGAATTCAGCCATATTCGCCTTGATTCGACTCAGATGTTTGTAACTCAAAATGTCAAAGTAAAAGAGAAGATAAAGGAACAACTTTGGTGAATGTTACAAATGTGCAGGAAGAACAAGCAATCAGTTATTTCTATGCCATCACCAGGTATATGAATTCGCCATGCTTCCACCTTATATTGAATTCGCCTTGTCTTTGGTCAAAGACTACATTGCCAGGCACAAAAACACATTGTCTATCTCTCAGTCAATTCCATGATCCAATAATACAGGTCGTGTTAATATACCAACTGATTTTTACTTTTGTCTCGAATTTTGACATTACACTCATTTCTCAGTACGATTTTGACGTTAAACTCACATATTACAAAACAAAATACATGGAAAATGTTTGTGTGTTTGTATGTTCGTCGAGCTGCTACGACCTGTTGTAGTTGGATCATGGTCAATTTACATCACATTTATTGTTCCGTTATCTTCACAGTTCCGTTATTCTCACATATTTTCAATATTCCGTTTTTTTCTACAAACTCAAGTTTTTTGCTTTCAAATTAATGGTAATTGTTTCTATTCTCGTGGTTCCTTTGTGGGCAGCACAAAAGCTGTACTTGATACTAGCTCAAGTAAGCATTGGACTTCCGAAGTTGACGAAAAAGGCGTGCAAGAGCTGACCAAGTCCGTTTCTGAGGTCCAACCAACACCAAGTCTATTTATAAAGATTGGTTGGAACTTTCACGTCCTTTTCCGCCAACACTACAAACGGAACTAGGGATGTTGCGATACAGGTAAATACAAGTAGGTACTCAATACTTTCATCTGGAAACCAAGTACTTTTGGCATCGATACTTTGGCCAAATACAATGAGTAAGTATCGGTTGAAAATATTTGGTATCGGCAAAAAGAACTCACAAAAAATATCATCACTTCTCAGGCAAATGTACGAATGTCAAAACAAAAGTAGTGAGACCGCAATTTGGTGCAATGTTCGCTCAACTCAGTCATTTGAGCCTAGAGAATTAACCGTTGCTTTTGGATTTTTGCTATACATACTTCAATTCGTTCGAATTTCATTTTCGTGGTAGCGTTATTTCAATTAAAAGTTTAGATTCTGAGGAACAACAATTTGTTGAAGAAATACATTTGTTTCACGCCTCGACCTACAAATTAAAATTTTTCATGTTTGTATATATGAAATGGCGCCGTCCTCTAAAGTGTGGAAATATTTCAATAAGTGTAACTCATCAGAAGCGTCTGTTAAATTGTGCTTGAAGAAGGTCCGATTTTGTGGAAATACATCCAATTTACACAATTTGGGGAAGCACTTGGAAAAACTTCTATTTCTCGGCAATATTCCAGAACATGAATTTTTTAACTGACTACCTTAACATATCTAACATGTATTATTACAAAAAGCATTGAATTTAAATGAGAGTATTAATAAGATATTTTATTGAAATATGTTTTCAAAAATGTGTTCTTTTTTTAAATTTAAATTGCTAGAAAGTTCTAATAAACCAATCTTCTAAGCGAATATATTCCCCTTCTTTTTATTTATTTGCTTTCCGGTTATGCAATTCTGTACTTTTTTGCATTTGGGTCACTGCAAAACTAGCTGGCGGGAAATGAATAATTAAAAGAACATATCGATACTTTTTGGTTGGTATCAGCTTGGTTTCGATAGCTTTTCAGAAAAATCCTTCCAAGGAAAAGCATCGATACTTACGTTTTTTTCTACATCACTAAACGGAACTGTAAACAAAGCAAGGCGAATTTATACAGGTGGGCGCAGGAACATATATGTAAATTTCCCATGTATATTGTTTTTGTAAATCGGATGCGAGCTGTCAAAATCCAAATTCGCCTTATGGATTTGCCTTGGGCGCCATTGCTAAAACTCGAATTCGCCTTGAATTTGGATGAGTTTGACATTACCCTTTCGACTGAAAATAAAAAACGTTCAATACATATATGTTACTAACGCCACCTGTAATGAATTCGCCTTGTAAACAAAGTAGAGATTTCATTTATAAATCTAACAAGTGAAATCGATAAATGTTTCTTCTGATTCTGCTTACAGTGCGCCTACACTTTCGATATTACTGTGAATGGATTAAGACTAAGGGCCGCTTTCATATAAGCCGGTTAAATTATTCCTAACCGGTGATTGCTTAACCGCTGATTTTTTGGATTGACAATTTCGTTTTCACCAAAGCCTGGTTAAGTTATCGCCGATTAGACCGATCATTGTGAATAAATTAACAAAATTGGCAAAAGCCGCCAAAACAGCTGATTTTCGTTTTGTTTACAATTTCAAAAAGCTCCAATTTCCTGCATAAGTTGTAGTTAAACAAAAGAGAAATGAAAACGGCAGCAAACCAAAAAAAAACATCGTCTTCCTAACTTTACAGCTGCGGAGGAGCCTATAATTGAGGCAGTCGAGGCCGTAGAAACGGTAGATCATATTTTTTATTTACTTATTTCTTTAGTTAATTAATTTAATTCTTTAGACCAATGTAACCGATTGGAGCGTTTGGAATCCAGCGCAGCTAAAAAAAAAGGTATCCCATAAGCTAGCCCCTCAACGCCAAAGGCAAAAACCCGCAAATAATGGACAGCAAAATGTTTGGGAGGAAGAAAACAAAAGGTCGGCCGAAAGACACCATTGGGCCAAAGAAAAGCACGAACCCGAGATGGAGCTGCTGCGGCTTGAAATCCAGCTTAAAAGGGCTAAGCTAAATGTGGAATAAAAGTAAATATAATGAGTTGGGGACTGTGTAGCTTCGATAATGTCCGCCACTAGTTTTATACAATTCCCTTCGCTCTTCAGCTTGGGACTTTCTGGCTTTTCTTTTCAAATTTTCATATTTCTCCTTTAAGTTTTTTGAGCCACACTTGACACCCATCTGGGCCTCAAAAGCGCGATCAATTTGTTCCCAAACTTTTTCTGATATTCTGGCATGATGCTCAGCCAAGGATATTAGCAACGCTTCCTCCGCAGTTGTAAAGTTAGGAAGACGATGTTCTTTTTATTTTAGTTTAAAATAAGTTGTTTAAAAAAATTGAATAAAAGTAAAAATTTGTTTTTTGCTTAACAAATGGAAACCTTGAGACAAAGTATATTATAAAATGTACCTAAAAACAATTAAGTCGAAGTTCGGGTGGAACCGAACAATATATACCCAGCTGTCATCTATACTGCCATACCGAAGCGTACTGGGTTCATATCTGGCCACTGACTGCCACTTCCTTCGGCGAGTTTTTGTCGCTAAAAACAACAACAAACCACCAAAAATTTCAAGTTTTCTTTAAAAAATATTTATTGACGATAGGAATATCAACTGGGGTTTGAAATGCTTTAGATATATATTCGAAAGTTAATTTAAAAAGATATTGAAATGAAGTTTATGCGGCTAATTCACCTTCTTCCTCTACACAAACTCAGTCTCATTTTGAGCTGATTGCAGCAATATTTTCGTAACTATTTTGGTAGTTCTTTACATCCAACGTCAACTTCAAAAACTGCACTAAAAATGTCGATATTGGTACCCCGAGACGCGTTTCGGTCCCAGAAACTATAATCCGGTGGGGGAAACCCGGTCGCGCTTCAAAAAAAATCCCTTAGCCGGTCAAACACCGGCTACGCGATCCCCAGTATTTTTGCGCATAACACACTTCAATCCGGTACGATAGAACCGACTGTCGTGGGAATGCACGATGTATATCTGGGGCATTGTTATAAATAGTCAAAAGGATGAGTATCCAGTGAGTTAACAATTCCAATTAATTTTGCTCTCAATTTTGGCGTATGACGGATACGTCGACGGTGGTGACGTACTGTATCTGCTTGGCGCATAAGATCATAACGGTACGTTTCACAGCTACGAAACTTTGGGAGGTTATGTGTGTGTTAATAAGTGATTGATTTTCATCAAAAAGCTAAAATCGAAAATCATGGATCTTACGTCTTTTTTGTGCATAGGGCTCGATATATTGATTGCTGTGAAACGAGGTAATGTTATATCTGTGTGAGATTGTAATATAGGCGTAAATAGGTACGGGAACACAGTGTTCTTATGTCTAGCACAAGTGACAGGCGAGTAAAACTTCAATTCATTTTGATACACCCTTTAATATTTAATTGCATTGCTTATTGGTATTGGTGATTATTAGTACAGGGTGTTAGTAAAATACAAAAAATGGATGTTTAGCATGCCTACAAGACGCTGCTGATGGATGCATCAGATTTTTCATATTGCTACTACAAATCGGATGGCCGTTTTGTTCTATGCCTTGATGACCGTTCATCGCTTCCTTTCAGATGACGCCTCATATGATGGTAAGTTGTCTTGTAGGAATTTGAACGAAAATGATAACGAATGAATACGTTCATGTAAAAATATTTAAAGGTCTATTTTTTGTTCGCTCTGATTATAACAACTTAAAAAATAAATGTGTGCATACTAAAAAAAAAATTATATTAAAAATTTTAACATATTTTAAAGCTTAACTTAATTACTTTTTTACTAAAATATTTTCATATTAGACACTAAAAATTATTTGGATTTTTAACGGCACATTCCACAATGGCTTTTTTTTTTTTAAGATACTCTGATATATTGAGAGCTTTTTTAAAATCTATTCGGTTCTATTTAGTTTGGTTCTATGATTACTGGGCAGTGGTGTTTCATCCGATAGAAGGTTTATGGCTCCAGGCGACTACGTGAATAGCAATCATTTGGAAGTGCTTGAGCTATAGCGCGTATATTTGCTACTTGCTCCTCTAAATCGTACAAATCTTTTTCGTATTTATCGATCCACTTCTTTTGGGCATTACGTAAATCGCGGAATTTCTCGATGCGTCCAGTTAAATTGACGCGATTTAGTTCATGTTCAACTTGATCGAGCCGGTTTTCTGTGCGCGAAAAAATTGATGAGTAGAGTATGAGTTAGTATGAATGTTGGTTAAAAGGGGATAAATTCAGGCTACTAACCAAGTTTATCTAAATCTTCGACATCGATATCTTTAAGATTCTCGAGTTCTTCTTTGATGTCGTCTAGTTCTTGAATGGATTTGTCAATTTGACCTTGTGCCTCTTGAGTGCCAGCCTTGGCTTGTCCAACCTGAAATTCGCATGGAAGAAGCATTTATGGTTTAGGATATTTAGCTTTCCTTTTAACAGTCTCTCACCTTTCGTTTAGCATCGTCTACAAGGCTATCGTCTTCACTAGTCGATTCATCCAATTTCGCAATGCTGCTTTCAGTGATTTGTACACGATGATTGAGTTGATCGGCTTCATCACGCAGCTTGCGTGCATTGACTTTGGTATCGTTTGCTTTTTTGCGTATTATTTCGGCATCCTAAGTGATGAGAGGAAAGTTTGGATATTTTTGAAATATTTTATTTTGGATTTCTCTAAACGATTTAAGTCGGAGGCTAATTTATAATCCTATGGAAACACAATGTTTCGGGTTACGAAACCTTAGTAATTCTGGTTCATACATACGCCGGGCAGGAATATTCCATCGAAGGTAGATATTGAAAGCAGATAGTCACTAAGGGGTGCCTTTGGAAATTCCAATGCCGATGAACGCACGACGCGTTGGACCAATCGACAAACGTACTACCTCCTCTTACTATTACCCAGGCTTGGGTCTGACTTTACTGAGAAAACAAAGGCCAGATCCACTTTCTAGCCCATATACAAGCTATCCTTATCAATTTCAATGAGAACAAATCAAGTTACTAATTAATCTTAATAACTCTCCTAGATTCCTTCGTTTGAGATGTTATCAGAACACCCTGTGATGGAAGTACAGGGTAAACACATGGGCATCTCTGCACTGAAATCAGTGAAAATCTGCGTTACATCGGATGGAAGAAATGGATCATCCTCGTGCTGAAATGAGAAGGCCTTGTTGTTGTTGGACCACAAAACACATCCCGAAAGTTTGGGAGGTATTACGGATATGTACAGTTTTTCTCTATCTCTATGGCGCGATATACAACAGGTATATCATCATAAACCTCCTAAGAGATTTTTGCGCCAAGCTTCTCTTCCAATTTGTGGTGTGCCGATTTGAATTTTCCCTACAAATTGGTGGGACCTACAGTTTTTTGCCGACTCCGAACGGCATCTACAAAGGAGACGAAGCCTGTCATGGCAGAAATACACTCGGAGAGTTTGCCAAACCACTGCCGAGGGGCGACCCCGTTTTTGAAAAACTTTTTTCAAATCAGTTTTGATGTTACCTGTACCAGGGCTCGAACCATGGACCTTCGGTGTGGTAGGCCGGCAACACTACCTTCACACCACGGCGGCCGCAGTTTTTAGCTGAAATTAATCCGGTAAGCTACGATGCTACCCTTGAACGATTTTTTTTGACCACTAAGCCCCTGATCCGTTGGAATCGATCATATCTCATAACAATGGTGCCATAATCGGCCAGTGGGACTACGTATGAACCCGTAACTAATCTTAACCTTAAGTTCGCAGTTTATGTGACATTGCAGAGCAAAAAAAAAATATGGAAAGTTATGTCACGTAAACATTTACGTAAACATTTACGAAATCTGGTCTCCGAGGACAGATAGTATCGGGTATAAAAAAATATATCACTACACAAATAAATTTAATTACCTTAGATGCTTGCTCGGCATATTTCTCTTGAGCCTGTTGAGCATTGGTCTTAGCTTCTAGCGCATTTCTGTTTGCACCCATCAAAGCCTAAATAGCGGATAAAATAAAAACCGTAAGTCATCCAAATTTTATTGTTAAGATGCTAATGCTTTACCTCTCCTGCCTGTCGAATGAGCTGTTCGGCATTTTCGATCTCTTGCTCGATGCTTGATACAGTTCTCAAAGCTAAGTTAGCTTTTTCGGATGACATCTGTACATCAGCTTGGAAGCCTAAAATGTTGAAAGTTTGTAAATAAGACCTCGCTTCGAAAAAGCGCGCCAAGACTATGTATGTATTTATTACCTGCGAGTGTGTGATAGGTGTTGTTGGCTTCCTTCAGTGTATTATCACCTTGCTCCACAGCTTTTGTAGCTTTGTCGAAAGCATCCTGAGCGTTTTTCAATAGTTTAATATCGTCTTGTTTTTGTTCGTTAGCTCTTTAAAAAATAAACAAACAAAAAATAAGTGAATTTTTTGTATTCTTTAAAAGCGTCTAAAACTCACCTCTGAACTAGAAGATCGGCCAGTTCATATTCTTCATCGAAGTCGGCAAATATATTACCGTTACTATTGGATACATCGTTGACACGTTTAAGTAAACGATCGGCCTAGAATAATAATGCAAAGGAAACTTATGGAATATGAGATCTTGCTAGAGATGCATACGCCTACCTCTTCATTTGCAGCTAATGCGTCCTTTTTAAGCTTTTTGATATCGATTTCTGGTGCCGTCAATCCATTGACATCCGTTAGCAATGTCAAGGCCGCATCGTAAACCTCGTTTGCCTTACGCAGTGCTTCTTTGGTTGTTTGAGCGACATTCGTTAGCGATTGTTTTACAGTATTCAGCTCCAGACGTACTTCCGAGCGTAGTTCATCACTGGATATAAGAATTCAATAATTAGTAATTATTTTTTTTTAAGGGGAAGAAGTAGCAGCTGCTCGGTGAAGTGGACACAGCGCAGGCAAAAGGTCTAATCGAAAAGCGGATAGTATAACATGATTTTTACGCAGTGTCTTCTTTCTATCAGTGTGGTTATCAACACTCTACCTATTACTGAAGTTAAAAAGACCATCAGGTGCTCGTACTATAAGTGTGCTAGGTCGCAGGTCTCCTCGCCTAACTTCGATAAGGTTGAGATGGTCGAAAGATAAGCAGTAATAAGTTTTTCTCAGGAGAGTCTCAGCAATAAGCTTAATCTGGACACAATTTCTGGTCTGTCTTCGTAGCCCAAAGCTCATCTCATACATAAAGCCACCCGAATACCAACCGGCTTTTATTTTCTAACTGCGCAAAAGTTCCTTAGCCTAACCTGGTGATTCTACCTTAAATGTCTATGAGATGAACAAAGTTGAAATAAAACCGCTTGGTCGGGTAAACCCGATTCCTTTCGGAATGTACACGAGGCTGTCGTAGGAACAACCAGACTTCATTTATGAAGTTAGACGAAGGAATTTGAGTCTAAAAAAGATCGTTTTTTAACCGAACCTACTATTGATCAGATTTGTTAAAGGGGATATTAATGTTAGAAAAGGCTTTGTGGTCCAACCCTAAATTTTAAAAAGGCTCAACTGTTTGAACCAGCGCACATGATTCCAATGCTTAAGTTCAATTGGGATTTATATATTTTTCTATCGATTTCGCTACTTACCTAACTTTCTGCTGCAAATTTATAGCGCTTTTAGCCAATTCATAGGCTTTCTCCACCGCTTCATTGGCATCTTTTGCATTTTTCAAATCGACTTGTGCTTCCGCCTCCAGCCGATCGGCCAAAGCGCGAGCTTCACGTGATATATCTGATATTTGATCGGATTGCACGCCAAACTCAACCGACTTATTCTTGGCTTTAGCTAGTGCTTGTGCGCCATCGTCATTAAGTAAATTCAAAGCATTTTGAAGTTCGTTTTTGGCAGCCTCAATAATGTCATGGGCATTCGTGTAATTCTGACGGGCCTTTTCAATTTCATCGTTGGCCGTATCTTGCAATTCGTCGGCGCTAACGAGGTGTGTGCGTATATTGTTAAGACGTTTGTGTAAATCATCAAGAACCTCAGCGTAGGTTTGACCACTTTCACCAGCGCCATACTTGGCATCCGTCAATAGAATATCGACTTTTTCTTGAACGGTCTTCAGTTTTGCTTCAAACTCTTCGTCGTTAGTCACCGGCGTACGTGCTATCTCATCCAAAGTTGAGCTAAGATTTTTCAATTTAGCACGATGTTCATTCGCCGCATCTTGTACGAGATTATAACAATCGGGACAATCGATACAACCCAAATGACGATCGTATTTATTTTCTTTACAACGATCGCAGCGACGTCCCTCCACATTGTCGTTGCAAGGACATTGTCCATACTGATCACACTGGAAGCCTTTGGAGCCACTTTCATCACACTCACATGTCTTGCAACCGTCCGTTGAGAATCCATAGTGATAGACCTCACATTGATCACAATGTTGTCCAATAACGCCAGGCTTACAGAAACATTGACCGGTAAACTTGTCGCAGGTAGAGTTGTAACTACCAACGGGATCGCACATACAGTTCTCGCAACCATTGCCCGACATTATATTGAAATATCCCGGCTGACATTCATCACATTCACGTCCAATCACATTGGGTTTGCAATGACATTGCCCGGTTACTTGATCACACTGTGTAATTCCATCTTGATTTTGTTCCGTGCCCGGCGGGTAGCATCTACAACGGTCGCACTGACCATGTGGCAGTGCCAAGGGATCGCCGAAGTGTCCTGGTAAGCATTCGTCACAGTGTCTTCCCGCGGTATTGTGTATGCACTTGAGACATTCGCCGGTGGTGCGGTTACAATTACCTACAGCATTTGGATCTACATTACCATTACAATCGCAAGCTTTGCAAGTCTGTACTGAGCCATACAGGCCAGTTGGATCGCCGTAGAAACCATCCGAGCACATTTCACAGCGTGCACCATAGTAACCTATCGGACACTCAGTACAAATGACTGTATCGCCATTGATTTGCATGCAGGCACCATCATTGGGACAGGGACAACGTTTGCAGTCGTAAGGCGTACCACCCAAAGCGTTACCATAGTAACCACGCGCGCACTGATCACAATTATCTCCAGCTGTATTATGCTGACAAATACAGCGTCCCGTCTCCGAGTCACAAATCTCTGCATGCCCATTACAATCACATGGTATGCAAGGCATAAATGGACCACCACGTGCGGGACTATGTCTATAACCTGGCGCACAAGACTCACAAAACTGTCCCAAATAACCCTCTGGACATGTGCACTGTTCAATCCATGTGGCTGGCTGTCCAGCAGCTCCACGATGTGCTGTCTGCAATTCAACATCATCCAAAATGGCTTCACCCTGCACCGAGTAGGTGGCGCGTATCTTAATTGCTGTCAGATTAGAGAGTATGGATAGGAAACCACGCGACGACTGACTCGGTTGCCACTGATAGTCGCGGTGTTCGTGCAAGCGGAAAGCGTACTCTTTGACAGTTTGATCGGGTAATCCATTACTCTGGGCAAAGATCGGCAGCGAAATTTTAGTACCAGCTCCTTCCAAAATAACATCGCTAGCGCTGGTGCTCGGCGCAATTTGACCAACTAATTGTAGTTTGAACTTCAAGTCGCGATTATATGAAGCGCGCTGATCGCCAAGGAAACGTTCGGGTGCCAAAAAGTAAATATATTCATTGCCTTGAGCCGTTGTGCCGATGCTGCGACTGTATTGATTGTATTTAATATCGACATCGCGACTATAAAGATCTATGGCGGTCCAACGTTCTTTGTGTTTGTTAAAGTTTGACGTTACAGAGACAGCGGAGTAACCGGCAGCGGTTTGACACTCAGATGTGTGACCGTAACAGAAGCAAGGTGTGCAGCCGAAGCGATTTGTCAAATCCAAATTAAAGAAGCCAGGTTTGCATCTGTAATGGGAGAATATGTTTGGTATTTCAAGAAATCGTCTGAAGTTGCGCAAGCTACTTACTCATTACAACGTTTACCCTCCACGTTTTCTTTGCAATGGCAAATGCCTGTGTCCGCATTACAGGATGGCACATTTTCTGCAGAGCCACGTGGATCACAGCCACAGGGCTGGCAACCATGTTGTCCAAATTGATAATAGTTATTGTCACACCGATCACACTTCTCGCCAGTAACACCTGGTTTGCACTGACACTTGCCTTGTGTGTTGCACTGCAGTGAACGTGAGCCCACGGCATCGCAATTACAATTAATACAATAACCATCTTCGCGCATGTAGAAGTTCTCTTTGCACCGTTCGCAATTGGGTCCATCACGATTCTCACGACAATCCAAGCAATGTCCACCATGTCCAGTCACATTGAAAAGGTGTGCATCAAAGAAGCATTTATCCGCGAAACCGTTACAGTTGCAAGCTGGAAAAGAGAGAGAAGTATAGTGAGTTTTCGAGTTTTACGTCCATCACTGTCTTAAGACGTCAGCTTATTACAATTGACAAAATACCAATTGGTGTTATGAAAATTAAAACGGTTTGTTTCAAGCGAATACTCCCAATGATGTTGACTCCTTGGATGAATCCAAACCGCAAATGCTCTTAGCCAGCTCAGCATTAATAGCATCAAAATAAAGCTCTTACGCATTTTCGTCTGCTCAGTTGTCTAGTTGATAACTTACTGCATTTATGCTTCATTTATTATACGCATTGCCCAGCCAATAATGCCGCCTAACGGCACTTACCAATGATTTATGAGATCTACAGTGTCCAACCATTGAATAGGTCCGAGATGATAAAAAATCTTTTCATATAGGGTACAGCGCTTATGTCTTGGAATGTAATCGGACTTAGAGCACTAACAAATTCACGAAATTGAAAAAATGTTTCCACAATTAGGTAGGTGCGCACAAGAATATGGTCTTAGGTTACATCCGGACACCAGTACCAGTACCGAACAAACTAAATATTTTCAAACTAACAGGATTAAATGGCCGGAAACCAAGCTTATCCGCTAGTGACCAGGTATTTTTGGCTAAAAATCGATTACGAAATGAATTGGAAAGTATACATCAAGGAGCCAGTGTGGCAAGAGTAAACTGTTTTCTATGATCGATATTTGAAAAGAATTGGCAAGTCAAGCCGAATGTGCTCCTTTTGATGTACGAAGAAGTGGTGCGACCGGTGCTTAATAGCCTGATGCGAAACTCTTCGGAGCAACCACAATTTCAACAGCCTAGAGAAAGTGTAATCCATCCATCCATCTTGCCTTGCCCTAGCTGGGCCGAAGTTAGTTAGTCTGTTTTATACATTTTTACTAGGTTTAGCAGAAATAAATGAGGAGCTAACCATGGACAAACCAGGCATACCCTTAACAGTAGCCAAGGGCAACATTCGAAAAATTCATTTAAGGCAGGGGCAACGAAAGTGCTATATCAAGACGCTCTTTGGCAAGCTACAATGAAAAGAGGTGAAGCAACCTTTTAAGTAAATCTAGAGTTGAAGCCTATCAACTTCTAGGAGTCTAAACTAGTAATTGGGCTATAGATACACATCCGAAAAGATAGATATTTTCCAAAATTACAAGATAGACTGCTGATCATAGGTTGTGCTAAGTGAAGAGACTGCAATGGGATGTCTCACACTTCCACTCGAAAGCAATTATGTTCATTGAGTGCTGAATTTCCTTGGCTGGGTATCGACGTAAAATGTGTGGCTCCCCTTCCTACTCATTATGGCAGTTTCTGCATAGGAAATTAATTGGTATACGCCATCGTCGAAGCAATTGAGAAGAAATCTAGTCCTTTTTGTATCTAAATAGGGCCATATCGACCTTGAGACATAGCAATTATTCCGACTGGGCCATAGTAAATTTTTATTTTAAAATTATGCTCTTCATTATTCCTGGCCGCCTCATAAGCTGCTTAGTTCCCTTCAGAGCAGAGAGAAATTATGAGATGATCCAGAGCCTTTAAAGAAGTTCGGCACACCATATTGGGTTTTATGGCTTTAGATTCGAATGCCTTTTAAGTCGCTTGCCGGCAGTCCTGGCCGTCGATGTAGAAAGTGTGGATCGAATCCTGTTGCTCCTCATTATGACAGCTTCTGCATAAGGAGCTTGGTGGTTTACGCCATCGTCGAATCATTTGAAGGAAGCTGGTCCATTTTCTAGCCAAGCATGTCCATATGAGACACTGCAAAAATTATGCTTCTCGATTCTGTTTAGGAGAATTCCCAATGGTGATCGAATGGAGTTGTGCGCCTCTGTATGTCCATTTCCTAGCCACCTCTTTAACTATTTAGTTCCCTTTAGAGCAGAGAGAAATGATGAGTTGATCCAGAGCCTTGAGAGAAGTTCGGCAGCTTCGCATTATTTTGGGGTTTATCGCTTTAGATTCGAATGTCTTTAAAACCGCTTGGCTGTCAATGAAGATCGTTGTTGTTGTTGTAATGACAAAAACACTCCCCGAAGTTTTGGGGAGTGCTGTCAAACTGACAGTCCTTGGCCGGATATGAATCCGGTACGCTTCGGTACTCCCTTGCAGTACTGCCCGACTCTCGTGGTAGGGATTTGGTATGACCAGTAGAACCTTTTAGGTCATGTCACCCCTACATATCCGAAGATCAGCCATCGAGTTGCACGTTATTACCTTGGTGCATATTAGTCGCCTCTTACGACCGGTATGCCTACCTCGGGCATATTCTAAACTTCTAACCCGGAGTGGGTCAATGAAGATCGTTACAAAGGCCGCTGCTACTACACTCTCCCGCTGTAATCTAGATGCCTTTTCTGTGGCATAGATTTTCGTTGGGGAGACACTGCATGGGTTAGGGAGTGGATATGGCTGTCTGGCTTTCAGATGCTCAGAGTATAGCCCTGCGCCTGTTCCATTTTTCATCACCCCCTCATGATTTTAACTACTCCACCAGTGACTAAACCCGCTTCACATTTCTCTCTAGAGGCATGCTCTACCTTCTGCGCCTGGAAGTCAACTAACATGATGAGTCCGTGTCGGCTGTTGGGTTAGTGTTGACCACGTTTACTCCCTGTGCCATGTTATCTAGTGACGTTGCGTGTCCATAGTTGTTTGACTTCCACGTGATGGGTTTCCTCACCTTGAACGAACACACGCTAGTCTCTGTACTTCTCCAGCTTTGACTTGATTGCCCTTTGAATCCAGCGCTTCCCACTAGGCTAGAGCTGCAGACATTAGTAACGCTGAGATCACTGTGTAAATTCACGACTTTGGCTCACACACGTTTTAGATCCTTCAGGAGTCTCTAAATCTGGAAAGGTTATTTTAAAAAGCGTTTTCAAAATTTCTTCGTTTTATTAACAACTCTGGCTAATCGCAGCATACATTCGTTTTAATGTTCAATAGGTTTAGACGAGATAACTGTCATGAAAACGGTTACTTTCTTGAACTTCGGTCACCCTTACATCGTTCCCAAATTAATATCATTATTTAGAAAAAAGCACAAATCAGTTTAAATAATTGTAATACAAAATCGGGTGGCCTTATTTTAATGAACAGCAACTGTATTACTACCACTTCCATTATGGCAACCAAGCGAATAATCCTGTTTCCTCACATACTCGTACATTTGATTTAACCAACTACTTACAACTTACCTTTACATTCGTTGACTTCAGTCGATGTTGCCCTTTTCCACTTGACGTTATTGTACAATGGCAAACATTTTTCACAATCCGGTCCATCAGTGTTGTGACGACATTCGCAAACCAATGTGCGTTCACCATGCATGCCAGTACTCGCAACACATTTGCTCGCATGACCGTTACACTTGCAGCGTGCACCAACAGCAATATCGGAAATGGCATAGAAATATGATTTGAGTACTTGTGCATCGCCAAAGAGCTCATCACCGAATGAATTGAGACGATCCAAGGTGATGCGTATATCGGTGGCTGTGACCCATTCCTACGAGAACAAGAAGTAAAGTGAGTGTTGACATGAGTGCAAGACAGCTGATCGAATTGCTCTTATAAAACAAAAACACATTTGCTCTGTTTGCATTAATCACCTGCAATTCGGAGCTACGTTCAAATATGATACCACTTGGTCGTCCCTCAAGTGTGGAGAAGGCGATTTCACCGTCACGCAACGGTGATATATCACTGTATTCACTGGTACAGAGCGCACGCGCTTCGACTTCGCCCTTCAGTATGGCACGCGAGTCGGGCATGGAATATGTGTCACGACAAGTTGCGCTGTAATATTGATAGGGTACCCATTCACTGGTTTCCGAGGTACGTTTGTATATGGTAAAAGATTCGGGCCGCGGTGAACGGAAGATCATGCGCACGTAAGTGATATCGTATGATTTTCCTGCAAAAAGAAAGAAGAAAAAGTTTCATGGGCTACGTAAAGTTGTTAGTAAATTTTGGCAACCAACCTAAATGCAGCGTCAAGTTCACATGATTCGGGTGTTGTATGCCTTCAAACATTGTTTCGGACTGCCACCAGGTAGGATTTTGTGGGTCGTGAAGATCTGTTAGCTGGAGTGGGTTGTGATCCTCATATCTAGAAGTTTTTGACATTTTAAATTTGGTGCGTTTCATATATTTATGTATGCGTATTAGGGATGTTACGGAAGTCACTTTACAGGAACCGGAAACGGAATATACCATATTTACTATCAATTTTCAAATTATCGCTTAGGAATGCATCGGGTATGAGAAACTCTTATTTAGAGTTGAGAAGTGATGAACTTTTTTTTTCTTTATAAGAAATTGAGGTTTTGTTGTATTTGATTTTTTATAGACATCGTAATCGTTATTATTGCCCCCTGCGGGTTAGGGGGTCAGAATATGCCCGTGGCAGCCATACCGGTCGTAAGAGGCGACTAATATGCACAGAGAAAGTGACGTGCAACTCTATGGTTGATATACGGATAAGATGTCTCACCTCTCATTACCCGTATTCTTCTTCCTTACGGAAGGAGGGGTTACATGACCTAGAAGGTTCCACCGGTCATACCAAATCGCTACCACGACAGTCGGGCATGTACCGCAAGGGAGTACCGGAGCGTACCGGGTTCATATCCGACAAAGGACTGTCACTTCCGACAACTCTCCATAAAACTTTCCAGGAGTGTTTTTGTCGCTAAACATAACAACAACAACAGAAACTCTTATTTAGATGACGACACCATTTTAAGAACTGTAGTATAGGACTTATCCCAGAAATGTTCGGTTACGGTTGTTGTTGTTGTAACCGCAAAACACTCTCCGAAGGTTTGTGTTGTGTTACGGATATGAGCAGTAGCGGTACGTGCCGGTACTAGCACTTTCTTGTACTAGCCTGACTGTCGTGAGAATGATTTATGAGAAAAATTTTGCTATTGACAGGGCAAGGAAATGCGAGCATTACAAGTTGTGACATCTACTGGAGGTAAGCGCAGATTCGGTGTTAGATTTGTGGTGGGAGAGAGACTTCGCCGCCAAGCAGTACAGATCGTATAAAAGAGATGAAGAGCAATATCAGTGGCATGGACCAAACTATTTCGACTAACTAAACCAAGCTTGACCGGCAAAGAGTACCTTGACGTTATGGGGTGTTGTCCCGGGGGTCGACGTCTAGTTCATTTATACGGTATTGCACCTCCAAATCCTCTCTCAAATTATCTAAGGTGAATGTTAAAGCCCGCACATGTTCAGGTGTTGTGCAGCTTCATAAAATCAGTTATCTCAATAACCTTCCCGGTAAGTCTGAAGCAATTTAGTTGCATAATTGGGAAGTATGATTGAGGAGATGTCGTCACACTGGGAGTCAGTGATTGATGCATTTGCCTAAGTGTAATCAGCTTAAAGGCGGAATATAATCAGATTCAATATCTTGGTCCGGGTTGGTTTCAGCATCCGCAAAGAGCAAGAGAGAATGGAGCAGCCCGACTGCAAGGAGCAACTATTGGGATGACAATTTTAGGGGAAGACGTGACGATTTAATAACTGTCTTGCAATTATTATTATTATTGTAGCTGTACTTCGCACTGCTTATTACACGCATCCATTTATGGAATAGGACGTTAGTTTTATACTGAAGCTGACACTCCTTTCCCAGAAATAAATTTGGTACACTCCGCTACAAGCACATTGCGATGCCAGCCCTACTGCCATGGTAGCGATTTCGAAGATTTTAGTCGCCTCACACGACAGGCATACCTACCTCGGCCATATTCTCTAACCCACGGGGGGTTGTCTTGATCGAAATATAGCCTGCGATGCCATCAATTGACATTGAACCAAAATCCGGAGAAAAATTGATATCAGATAAAAATTAGCAAGCACAATTAAAAATAAAAAAGTCGGAATCAGAGATCAAAATAAGTCGAAAGTTCCGACTTTTCAGAATCGAAGCTCCGTAACATCTCCAATGTATAAATTTGTTAACATGTTTTATAAGGACACATAACTTTAATGGCTTACCTACAAAATTCGCAATTCTTATGGTTAGGATTCATAGTTTGTATACAGAAATGATTGTCTCCATTCTCTCCACAGGTGTTTGTGGCCTCGATTCGTAATTGGTAGGCGGCGTTTATAAACTCTGGCATACATTTCTGCAAAGTACAAAGAATTACGGGTGATTATACTTGTAATTAAATAAGAAACAGAACAACAACCTTTCGTAGTCGATATATTTTTTGAATAATTTTAAAGTGTTGAAAATTTTGCGACAAAGTAGTGGCAAAACTTCCTACTTGAAGAACTCGAAATCTGATAGTTACCGCGCCTACTTTTTTATATGGTTAATTATATGAAATTCTGTTCCTGTCATATTTGAATGCCCAGGAGAACTATAATGATAGAGATAGGTATGGAGGCGATTGTTATATCATTAAATGAAACTTTTTTAAAATGGGCGTGGTGTTGCCTACATATTTTTGTCAGCTTTCGAAAGCATTAACTGAAAAATAGTAAGCACACCCACTTTGTGCTTCTAAATTATTTCAGGATCATCATTCTGGCTGTTGCGTCAAAGCATGTCAGGCATCCCTTTTAATCGATAACTGAAGCCAATTGGAAACGCAAAGAGAGTTCAAGTCATCCTTCGCCTGTTTTTTTCAACTTCCCCTTCTTCTGCTACCGAATTCGTGTGACGATAGGAAACCTTCTGGGCTGTAGCTTTTTTGTCCAACGCATAACATGACCCAGCACTCGGGTCAGATCTGCGTAAAGCTCATACAGCTCATTGTTAAATTTCCTTCGATGATTGTCGTTGACATCACGGGAAGGGGCGAGTGGCTTATTTCAGTTAATTTTTATATTATTTAATTTGGTTTGGCTCACGCCTAGACGACCGTCTTGCGCAAAAGTTTCATAAGTTATTTGTTCTATGGAACGGAGGGTGCGGGTACCTGTTACACTTTTTATGTATTAATTGGGGGCGAGCAATTGTGGCCTTGAGGTATAGGCGCGGGATTGGCCTCCTCATTTTCGCTGTGGAAAACTCCCATTTGGGATTGCAAAACAAACTATATCTTTGGAATATTTGATAAGCTGGTTGCGAATTACAATAGCATGCAATGCAAATGAAATAAGCGAAACAAATAATTACAGCTTATGTTGCTAAACAGTTGGTATTACTTAACGTCATGAGCTCTACGCAGACGCCGACATAGTTCAGCGAATTAAAAGCCAGCGGGTTTTCTACAACTCGTTGTTGTTGTTGTTGTGGTAACGACAAAAACAATCCCCAAAGGTTTTGGGGAGTGTTGTCGAATTAACAGTCCTTGGCCGGATTTGACCCCGGTACGCTCCGGTACTCCCGACTGTCATGGTAGCGATTTATGACTAGTGAAACCTTCTAGGTCATGTCACCCCTTCTTCCGTAAGGAAGGATAACATGGGTAATGAGAGTTGAGAGGCATCATATTCGTGCATATTAGTCGCCTCTTACGACCGATATGCCTACCTCGTGCATATTCTAAACTCCTAACCTCCAGGGGCCAACAACTCGTCGCTTCCGTGTTTGAAGAGCTCGACGGAGGGATAGCAATTGAATTGTAATTACTCGCTACTTATAGAGTCATGGGGTGGGGTTGTGTCGCTCGGAAAGAGGTCCGATGAGACCTAGAGTCGCGACAGAAGTAAAGAAGTTCTTGTGGGGGAGGGAGGGACCATTGTTTGACATTTTTAAAGATTATTTTACAATTGTTAACAACAAATTATGAAAAATGTTTTGCCACACCTCATAAACTCCCGTATTTCAAACATCACATGTTTGACTCAAGTTAATTGATTCGTTAAATTGTGATGTTTTGAAAACAATTTGATTATTGCACTATGCGAATGAACGAAACTGACAAATTCGTGTTAAATTAGATTGTTTGAGTCGAATTAATTTAAATATTTTCGTGAACAATGAAGTGATGATTACTTCAGACTATGTGTTAATTTACTATATGAAGACTGTCCGTACTGGGTAAAGGAAAGTTGCCTCTGTCAAGCAAGAAAAAAATAAATTTCTTATGAGTGGTCAGATGTGAATGAAGGGATAGACGTCAACCAACAATGGAACATGAGTAGAGTAGTTTACTGTCGTCAATATTCGTTGGCGCTTAACTGCCGACACTTTGGCCCTGGCGTGACAGCTTCAAAACCGTCGATCTATGCTTGTTACCAACACCATTAGAAGGTCATCATAATTGTTGCTGTTGGAATTCGGCATTGTAGAATTGGTAGAATTTAGCGCTGACCTATATTGCGGGTTAGGGGGTTAGAACATACCCGAGGTAGGTATGTCTGTCGTAAGAGGCGACTAAAATTCTCAAAGGGTAATGACGTGCAACTTGATGGTTAATCTACAGATGTGATACCTCGCACCACTCATTAGCAATCTTCTTATTCCTTACGGAAGGAGGGGGTGAGATAACCTAGAAGGCTCCATTGGTCATAACAAATTGCTCCCGTGACAGTACGGCATCTACCACAAGGGTGTACCGGAACGTACCTAGTTCATATCCCCCAACACCATTGGGGAGTGTTTGTGTTGGTAAAAACAAAAACAACAACAGGGCTTGGACATGTATGTCTTTGTTTTACTTAGGCAGAGCGACTTCGCGCGTCGTACTAGTCTCTCGGGCTTGGGGGAATTTTCTAGCGTTCTCAACTGCGGTACCCAGTGGCCCAGAAACGCTCTCGAACTACACGGTTACAATATAAGGTCGAATATTCTTCAGAGAGAGCAGATTCGGGATCGAGTGGGGACTCCATTAGCCGCCTCGACAAGATGATGATCCGGGTAGATGCTCGAATCGCTTGAATTAAACTTAATTAAGCTCATCACAGCGCTCTGCTCATGAATAACAGAGAGCAGAAGTTGTGCCCAAAGGATATTGCACCATCTGTGGCGCATGGTTGGAGGAAAATTGCAGCCAAGGAGACTATAGAATTAGTAAATTTGATAAATACTCTATGAGTTTAAAAGAAAAGATTTATTTGTTGGGATATTTATTAAGTAGTTGTTAAGTAGTTGTGGAATTACATCTAAACTTGAGTTTAAATATTTGTAAATGAAACTTACTTGCGGTCGACCATAATGATCGTAGCATTCCAAGGCTGGCATGAAGGTGGTGGCGCCATGACTTGCGGCCATAGACGTTGGCACATGTTGCATGAATAGGCACAACAATACTGTGCCGCATAAAATTTGTCTCCGCTTAGCGAACGAACACCATTTATCAAGTTTCATTTTGAACTTTTGCAGATTTCTGCAGTTAAAACTTTTTTCAAAAATATTTTACCACTTTTTTTTTTTAATTATTATTTTCTTAACACAACATGGTGATTTTCCTGCAAAGATAAATTAATCGTTGTAGGAAATTTTGAGTATAACTTGATGAAGGCACGATGTTTAAACTACTAAATATTGTACACAAAATATCCAAAAATATAAACAATTTTTATTTCAGAAGGATGGGCAACACTTTTCGTTTTAAATGCCTGGCCGTTTTGCTGTTGCTAATATTGTTTAGAGTTTTTAAAGGCATTTTTACAAGCCGATTGTCTGGTCATTGTTTATACAATTTCACATTAAAAATTTTCATGTACGTACATTAGACTGGTCCAACAATTTTTATTCTTTGAAAATTATATTCATAGTAAGTATATGAGACTTTATTTTTTCAACTGAGCCAGATTTTCTAACAAATAAATATCCTTCGATTTGGTACAAAGTCGGTATATAGGTTCACACTACAAAATTGTTTACACGTAACGTTACCTTCAAAATTTGTAATTTTACTAAAATACATTCCTTTAAGACGAATACTACTATGAAAGTTTCAGACCTTCATATGAATTTTAAGAGGTCTATCATTGATAGTTTATATGTTTGAAGGGCTGATCTACTTATACCCAGCGTGTACTGGTACACAGGGTATTATAGTTTTGGTCATATAACGGTGGTTTTTAACGGTACAAAATATCAAAGTTCTTACAATGAACAGAGGAATCAATTAAGACATATCTGTCCGTCCGTCCGTGGACACGATAACTTGAGTAAAGATATTTTAATGAAATTTCGCACCCAGGTTGCTTTCTGGCCAAGGTAGGTTGCTATTTAAAATGGGCGAAATCAAACCATAACCACGCCCTTGTTTTCGATATCGAAAATTAGAAAAACGTTTTAAATGAGATAATTCAATAATAAAAGCAGCTACAATAATGCAATTTGCTGGATTCATTAAGTTGGTTGTCCTATTGATGATTTTCTCAAATTTTTAGAAAAGGGGAGTGGTACCGCCTACATATGAGTGAACAAATTTGCAAACTTTCACTATTAACAACTACAAAACCGTTTATGCTAGAATAACGAAATTTGGTAGGAGATATACTATGGTTGTGGTACATACTCTCTCTATGGCGCGATATACAACAGGTATATCATCATAAACCTCCTAAGAGATTTTTGCGCCAAGCTTCTCTTCCAATTTGTGGTGTGCCGATTTGAATTTTCCCTACAAATTGGTGGGACCTACAGTTTTTTGCCGACTCCGAACGGCATCTACAAAGGAGACGAATTTTTGCTGAGAAGCCTGTCATGGCAGAAATACACTTGGAGAGTTTGCCAAACCACTGCCGAGGGGCGACCCCGTTTTGAAAAACTTTTTTCAAATCACTTTTGATGTTACCTGTACCAGGGCTCGAACCATGGACCTTCGGTGTGGTAGGCCGGCAACACTACCTTCACACCACGGCGGCCGGTGGTACATACACCCATAGAAAATAAGCGAAATCGCTTCTCGACCACGCCTCCTTTTTCTTAAGTTATCTGAAAAGGAGGTAGATATACTGAAATGTCTATATCTCATTGACTGATACAGGTAGAATGGCCGTTACCTCAATTTTTTTATGCTTTAAGCGATTATTGCAAAAATTTTGGAAAGTGGGCGTGCCGCCGCCCAGTTTTTTAACATAGTTCTGAAAGATTTGTTTGTAAAATGTAAAACGCGATATCTCTATAACTAGGCAAACTATATCAAGCAGATCTTGCACACATAATAAGCTTTTTAAGTAAAACTTAACCGCTAAAATATTTTGCGGATTTTGAGGAAGTAGGCGTGGCGCCGCCCACTTTTCAGCATAAAAATTCTGCTATTTTCCAAGGCGATTGCTTGTACTTCCAACTAGATATTTCAATCAAAATTGGTCAGCTGCTTCTCCATAGTATGTTGTATACTCGTGCCAAAAATTAAACAAATCGGATAACACACGGGTAAAATATCCGGGAAAATAGTTAGTACCCCACTGCAACAGGGAAGTTATATACCTTTTTTGATTTTCATACCTTTAATGAACGTGAAAGGCTTGTAAATATGAGAAGAAGAAGAGATGGGCCCATCAATAAGTAAACTGAAATAATAAAGACGATGAGCTGAATTGATTTAGCAATGTCCGTCTGTCTATTTGAACGCATATTTTTCAAACATAAAATGTGCATGCATTGGTATTTTGAAAAAATGTGGTAAGCAGTTGTTGGTAGGGGAAGCTATTTATATGCAAATAAATTAATGGCGGCCGCCGTGGTGTGGCGGTAGTGTTGCCGGCCTACCACACCGAAGGTCCACGGTTCGAGTCCTTGGACTCGTCATCAAAAGTGGTTTGAAAAAGTTTTTCAAAACGGGGTCGCTCCTCGGCAGTGGTTTGGCAAATTCTCCGAGTGTCTTTCTGCTATGGAAGGCTTTTCAACAAAAATGCATCTAATTTGTAGATGCCGTTCGAAGTCGGCAAAAATCTGTAGGTCCCACCAATTTGTAGGAAATATTTTAAAACGGCACACCACAAATTGGAAAGGAAGCTCGGCTCAAAAACCTCTTTTTTTAAATTAATTTACCCCTCAAAACTCAAAACAGAAGTGTTTTTATTGAAAACAATCAGCTGGCTTTATAATACGAACTGAAAAGTATTAAAATAGACCTGCTGAAATACTAGGTATATAATGTTCGGTTCCACCCGAACTTAGACTTCCTTACTGGGGTTTCTTTAAAACTGCCAAACTATTGAAGAAAAAAATGTAACTGCGCTGACGATAGAGAGCTCTGGCGAGCTATGAATATTTACTCAAGTAAGTAGGCTGAACGTCGTGTCGCCTATTTTCTGCGATAGGCCAGCTGTATTAATCTGTATAAAATGCAAGGTCACCCTAATATCCCTACATACACACAGATTTATTTTCAAGTTATAAAAAAAAAAAATAAAAAACCTCAAATCCCTCCAAATAAAGAAAGCCAGATCAAAGCAAGACCATTACAAAAAATAAAAACTTTAAATAAACAAAATTATGCTCAACATTGTACGTATTCCCACAGTTCCATGTGAGCTATATAGCGAACTCTTACACATGCGATGACAGACACATGGTTTTATTATTGCCCGATGGTCACCCACACGTATGGGCAATCTTATGAAGAGATGTCTATACAGATAACTAGACACAAGTCCATATGAGCGGACACTTATGTTTATAGTTATGTATAAGAATACAGCAGTGAAAAGCGCAGTTAGTTAAAGCACCAGTTCCATAGCACCCTAATTTTCTTAAATAAACCAAGGTAGTTTACAAAATGCCGGACTTGTATCAACAACAAATTCGTAAAAAGAGCTATAAGAATGCTAGTCATCCCTTTGCAATGATAACTAAAACCAATTTGAATCTTCAAGGGAGACCTTGTTTTCATTTTGATATTCTCTGCCAATTTCAATTTCAAATACCACCAAAATCTTAACTTAGACTATGTTCACACTACAGCCTAAAACACGTGATTTCGTATAAAACACTTCACATAAAACAAGTACGTTCATACCTCGGATTCTTAATTTCACTTGACAACATTGTTGTATAAAATGGTATACTTTAGTGTATCTATAATATTTTGATTAATTTTGAAGGAGTGATCTTGAGACGGCGACATTTTTTTATAATGTCTTATATCACTGCAGTGTTCTGACAGGGAACGAATAATGACATACCACTTAAGTGACACTATGTTTTTAAACTGTTGTGGAGAAATTTTAGAGCCGAAGTTTTCATCAGGTTTTCGGCGACAATTTTAGAAGGCGAAAAAGCCAGTTTTCAACATGTTTTGCTCGAAAATAAGAATGAGCTTTCAAACACGATAGTGTGCACATAGTATTAATCGTCTGTCTGTATGTGTGTTTGGTCGAGTATCACTCAAAAACTGCTCAATAGAATTGAATAGAACTTTTATCGTTGTATTACTAGACGTTTAACTAAAAATTCAAGATATCAATTGTTCCGATAGCTCGACCAGTTTCCAAGATATCGACCGATGACCAAGGTGACCCAAAATGTATTTAGTACAATATAGGTATCAAACGAAAGGTGACAATGAGTGCAGCAATAAGCGATGTAATTAAGTTCCATATCTCATCTGGAATGGGATATAATGATGAAAATCGGGCTCAGTCTATTATTAGGTATGGGAATTGGCGAAGCGGGTCGGGTTTACTAGTTTAAAATATATTAAACGTTCCGGTAAAAGTACTCCAATCCATGTGAGCTGGGAATCTTTTGTTCATTTCCATAATTGAACTAAAACATATTTCAGATATTTCTGATAGAAATCTGATAGTCATCATGTAAGATATTCTAAGAGATTGACTATTATAGCGATTGATGTGATAAGAGAAAACGTTCAGCAGATAGTTTGAGCGGGATTGTCCGAACTAATTATCCCTGGGATCATGCATATTTTTAAGCGCTTCTATATCAATGCAGATTGTCATATAAAATACCCCAGGTGGTTAACGATATGGCCGTACGAGGGTTGAAATTAATTACTGCCATAAAGAACATACTCATCAAAGTTGATGAGGAGAAAAAATATATTTTACAAGTACAATTTCAATGACGTAGGCGCTATCCCGATTGTTCAGAAAGGACATTAAGGAAACCTTTTAAACTTTCTGCACTAATCGACAAGAGTGCCTGGCGGAAATATTTCTTATCCCTCAACTGGCAGACAAACGAAACGTGATATTGAATTTTTTTTTGGATAGAATTGAGTTTAACAAGTCCTAATTAAGTTATACAAAAATGTCCAATCGGGTTTGATCATTATCTGAATATTGCTGGTTTGAGGATTAATTGTAGATTTAATTCACGAAACAAATAGGAAGAGTTTCTGAGATACGGCCGAAAAACTTCACTCATCGGCAGCAACATATCAGATTTTTTGAGTTTTGAGCGCCGAGCGTCACATGTTAACATGATCCAATCGTGCTGCTATCTTAAAATCTGCATAAGCTGACCTGGGACTTTCATTCTAGCACATAACTAGCGAGTAGTTTTAGAAAGTGTTGCTGAGCAGACACTTCTTTGCCGAATATGAATATGTTATGATCGAGCACTAGCACCTTCAGGAACTGCGGTTTTAAAAAGAAAATAACATGCCCCTATAAGAACCACCCTAATAGCCACTATGACCACATACCGCAATATATGTTGATGATTTCATTTCTTTCTGCCATTTTTGATTGACTGCAAATCAGCAAAGCAAACAGACAAACACATAAAGTCCACTGACGAGCCGCGTTATGAATTGAAATATTCTTGTTTAAAGTACGAGTAAGCAAATAAGTAAATATTAAATTAAAATGTTTGAAAAATTTTTGGGCAATGACTTTAGTGACGTGATCAACGCTTTAAGATCATAGTCATAGTCAGCGTTGCCAACATGTTTTCAGCAATCTCGCTAGATGGACAATTCGTGTACACTTGTACCACATATTTGCTATGAAGTTATTTATTAAGCAAATTCCAGTTTTAATTTAAAAACATTTTTTAAATACATTTAATTGGTTCAACATTGCAGTGCTCAAGTGCAATGTTTAGAATTATGAGCACATAACATACACCAGAAATACATACACAACCACTCATATTAGTGTATTTGCACTTGTTAATCCGTCGGTATTTTGTACATTTCCGCCACACTAAAACGGATGATATCATCGCTATTCAAGAGATTATGGCTGAGTTGTATATTTATAATGCAAGAAGCATGCCCAGTAAAGGTCGTCGTGTATATTTTAGCTCTCACCACACTTCCTCTGTGCCCTTTCCCCTTCTTTCCGACTTCACTCTACGCTCATCGTCGACTCCAACGCCACGGGATTCAAGGGCATGTGGAGTTAAATTCAGCGCCTATCCAATTCAAGTGTCGAATCTCAACTAAGCGTGGCAAATCCTGTTGTCTATGTACATATTTATCAGATAACGGTTTGGCGAGCCCAACTTTCTTATGGAACCAGGCGGTGTCTATGAAAAAGTCAAAGAGCTTACAAGATTATCCGCCTGCTGGTTTTCGGTCCGCCTTCCATATAGCCGCCAGAAGTAAAGTGAGCCGTAGAAGACTAAGTTGATCATCTGCCACAATACCAGGCTAAGGATTGGCAAAGAGCTCAATGAAATACGGAATATGCAGTTTCGGCTGTTGTGTTATTTCTGTGATACGGTAACGTTCTCCTTTAATAGCTTCAACGCTTTCATGCCTTCGTCTGGGGCAATGGAATGCAGCACTTTTCGTGTTCTGTCATGAAGTCGAAGGAAGCTGCAAATTCAACTATTAAGGATGTGGCGCATGCTATGCACTGTTCTGATGGTTAGGGAAATTAAGGCTATGAGCTCAATAGTGGTGCGTTCGAGGGTTGTGTGAACCCACTCGCGACCGCGACTAACTATCATACCATCTTGTCCCTCTATAACAATATTACAGGTAATTTTTTTGTGCAATGGGCGTGTCTGTAGCGGAGCAAATTCGCTCTGCCTCTTGCATAGAATATCTTTGTGAACAGAGATGCCAATTGGGAAATAAATTACTTTCTAGATGGACGCTCCATTAATGTCTCAACGCACCAGCCC
Source organism: Merzomyia westermanni (assembly GCA_949987695.1). NCBI lineage: Eukaryota > Metazoa > Arthropoda > Insecta > Diptera > Tephritidae > Merzomyia > Merzomyia westermanni. The sequence goes on along the minus strand of OX465291.1, from coordinate 39,842,480 downwards.
CGATTTATTGCTCGGAATCAAGAATGTTGTCGAAAAAAGGGCTGTTAGCATTCGAGAGAAAGGCGAGCTGTACGAGCTTTTAGAAGGTTTGACGTTATTCGAATCGGGTCCTACCCGACGATGGCCTGCTAATGCAGTATAGTTCTGTTGAGATAGTACTGTCTCTACAACGGCAACCACTTCCGGCAGCAGAGGAAGGCAGAGCCGCTATTGGTGTCTTTTTGCTAAGAACGGATAAGTGGATTTCTTTGTTACTAAGGAAAAAGGGGTTGACCATCGGCAGGGCAGTGGTCGGTAATATTACTACTGAAATTTTGGAATGAAAAGCTTCTCAGATACAATTCGGAGCCCCCATTTAAGTAGGGAAATATTAAAAGTGGTACACCGAAAATTGGAAGAGAAACTTGGTTTTGATTTTCTCTACTGAATTCGATATGAATGAATGATTGCGGATTCAACTGCTTTAAATTAAAGCTAGTAATCACGCGTCTCAGAACTAATAATAGACTAATTCCGATTTTATTCATTATATCCCATACCAGATAAGATATGGAACTTAATTATATCGCTAATTGCGGCACTCATTATTACCTTTCGCTTGAGACCCATATTTTACTAAACATATTTTGGGTCACCTTGGTCCACCTATCGGTTCATATCTCGAAAACTGGTCGAGCTATCAAAACAAATGATATCTTAAATTTTAGGTTAAACATCTGGTAATGCAGCGCTAAAGTTTCATTCAATTCCATTTAGTAGTTTTTGAGTGATGCTCGACCAAACATACATACAGGCAGACAAATATTCTAAAACAATTTATTTGGCTTCTATTGACTTAACAATGACCCCTCCTATTGATTTTTCTTAAATATCTGCAATGTACAGACATCGACCTTTTACAATTTTACTAACTATATGTAGAGATAACAGCCCTTGGTTGCGTAGAGCCCGAGTCATTCCGGTACGTAGGGGGAACGACATTCCTTCCTCAAGACGTTAATCGACTTTAAGCATAAGCTATTCTCATACAGCTTGCGCATTTACAAATGTTAAATTATATTTCCCAGCATAGCATGGGATAGGCCATCAAACATATAAGAACTTTCGTACTGATAACGTTTTATAAATCGAACATCATTATGAAGTAATCAAGAATTCACACTAACACAAATGTTGGAATTGTAAGAAGCTGTGAAGAGGCAATTACTTTCATTCAGAACGCACATCCGCTGTTAGGTTATTTCAGATTTTGTGTTTGATTTCGTAATTTATTTTAATTTTTGTTTTTGCTTTCTAAAGCGACACAGCCCAGTTCCTTTTACGATAAGCGTTTTGAGGTTACGAACAAGAGATATTGCATGTTAGTCGCAGTTGTAAGCGTTTCATGGGTATGCTTTGCTTTCATATTATATTGCAAACATTAGGGTGTGGTTACAGCACAAGGAAAGTTGCTACCATACCTTGCAAAAAACGGAAATACCCCGTTCAATCATCCAAAGAATAATACTTGACCCTAGAAAGCTTACCTTAGCTCACTCCCAATAAAATCTAACCATTTTCTAACATAATTATTTAATTTTTGGTTTGATTTATTGTACATGGTGATGTCTGGGGATTGGATCACCTACTCCAACTCGGAGTACTCCATTACTTTGCTTCTGATTACTCCATGAACCACCTACGTGAGAATTCTTTCAAAATGTTCCCAAAAGATTACGCCATGGAGTATTCAACACCAAAGCGAGAGAGGGATATATGTTAGAGGATTCACAAGCTGCTAAAATATAAAGTCATAATAATCATGGAAGTTGTTGTCAGAGTTATATAGTCGCTCATAGCGGGTATAGGAAACGATTCAAGGATAAAGAGTGTGAAGTTAAGACTTAGACTTAGCTCAAGGAATAAAAGATTAGCGATATGCTGGCTAGGCTCTGTTGTCATAAACAATTATGATACTGCTGCCCATGCGGTGATTCTGTCGACACACCTGGAGCAGGAGAGTATGAATCTCAAGGTAGCACAAGGATAGCAGTGTTTATATTTATAACTGGCATTGGTTATCAGGACACACTGCGGGGCACTGGTTCCAGAGTTAACGAAAGCGTTCCCACGACAGTCGGGTTGTAAAGTGCTAGTACCTTATTTTACAGCATTCCTATCCTGCAAAGGGCTGTTAATACCAGCATACCCCTGTTTGTTCAGTCACGTCCCATTCCATGAATCGAAGAGCCGACTAAATACGGCGAAATACTGCTACTTTAACCACAAAGTATAGAGAACCGATTCGTTAACTTCCGCGGAGGTATAAACTATTCTTTTTTGGAAGCAAAATGCCTATGAAAAATAGCCGCCAATAACGTTGTAATAGATAAAGTTAGTGTGACCTACTCCATATTACGAATTTAAAATTCAAGGTTAAGATTCTAAGCGTCAATTCAAATATTCTGTGTATGCAATCTTGCTTTTATCAACCAGTACAAATACATACATACATATATACAGGGCCGCGGAGAGGGAGGGCAGTCAGGGCAATTTCCCTGGGGCCCGGAAGGTTTTTGGGGGCCCGGCAAGGCAAAGCAGTATTGACAGTACTCTAATCAGAATTTCAAAGAGAAAGAAACGCGAATGGGTTCGAGGCCCGGATCGGCTCTCTGCGGCCCTGCATATATAGGTCAACAGCTCTTAATGACTGTTTGTTTAACCGTATAAACGATTTTGACCTTCCAACAAAGCGCGCCACCTGACTCTATCCTTTGCCAGTTGACGTCAATTAGAAACGCCAAGGGATCGCAGATTGTTCTCCACTTCGTCTTTCCAACGGAGTGGGGGCCTCCCTCTTCCTTAGCTTCCATAGGTGGGTTCCAACAGGAATAAATTCCGGACCGAAGCATCTTCTTCCATTCGCATTTCATGGCCAATCCAACGCAGCCGCTGGGTTTGATTCGTTGGACAATGTCGATGTCTGCGTAGAGATCATACAACTCATCATTTAATCTTCTTCGATAAACACCGTCGGTATCGCGTAGGGGCCCATAAATCCTTCGAAGAACCTTTCTCTCGAATACTCCAAGGGCCGCCTCATCGGCGGCTGCCATCGTCCATGCTTCTGCTCCATACTGCAGGACGGGTATTATGACCGACCCTTGAGCGTGGGTTTTGTTCGTTGAGAGAGGACTTTGCTTCTCAATTGCCTAATCAGTCCAAAGTAACATTTATTCGCTGTATTTCTAAGCTGACATCATTCAACCAGTACAAATTACTGCCAATAAAGAGAAAATGACGTAAAACTCTCTAGAAACGCAAAAACTAAAAGCTTTCCATCGGCGAGGGATTTGTAAAAACATGCAAGCAAAACAGCTGTTACAGGTTTCATTGCTTAATAGCTCAAAACTTGAAGTTTCTTTTCTTCTTTTCCTATGTCACAATCAGCTGTTTTTTACTCGCAAGTTGTACTGAGTAAAATTAACCGAGCAAAAACTTGCAACTTTATCTCCAAATGTTTTGTGTCGCCGAACACTTTTGAGTCAAAATTTTATAAGATTTTTAAAATTGTATGCTCGCCGAACAGCGCTAACGACTTCCCTTCAGCAATAGACGGAGATAGAAAAAACGACCCTCAATTGTGCGCCCCTGCAGGTTAGGGGTTTAGAATATGCCCGAGGCAGGCATACCGGTCGTAAGAGGCGACTAATATGCGTAATGGCGTGCAACTCGATGGTTGATCTAGGGATATGATGCCTCTCACCTCTCATTACCCATATTATCCTTCCTTACGGAAGGAGGGGTGACATGACCTAGAAGGTTTCACTGGTCATAACTCGCTACCACGACAGTCGGGCAGTACCGCAAGGGAGTACCGGTGTGGACTGTTAATTCGACAACATTCCCCAAAACCTTCGGGGAGTGTTTTTGTCGTTACCACAACAACAACCCTCAATTGTGATATAGTCGATGATAAATCCTAACATTAATTCATCGTATACCGGAAAAAGCTGTCAGTTTTTAGTCGTTTAGGCAACTATCAAAATAATTTCTTTTCGCTAATTAACGTTAACGAAACGAAACGAAGTTTTTAACGTTGCAAAGGTATTGCCAGCATAGTTTAAATCATGATCCAGCTACAGCAGGTCGTAGCAGCTCGACAAACAAACATACAGACACACAAACATTTTCCATGTATTTTGTTTTTGTAATTTGTGAGTTTAACGTCAAAATCGTATAGAGAAATGAGTGTAATGTCAAAATTCGAGAAAAAAGTAAAAATCAGCTGGTCTATGAACACGACCTGTATTATTGGATCATTTGATCTTCCGTTTTTTTTTTATTTCAACGTTGATTAGTGTTATTTTTTAATTAATAATTTTGATAATTTAGGTTTGTAAAGTACCGAAATAAAATTATTTTGATATTTTAATTTTGGCGAATAAACGGAACATAATATAATCCGCTTCTCTAATCATCTCTGGAAAAAAAATATGTTTAATATTTGTTTATAGTTCCGTTACACTACGCAGTTGTTTGTGGTCGAAATGCATTGATGAAGCCACCGCACTCTTCAAATCAACTTTCCGGTTTGTTTTTGTCTATTGTTTCTGTTTTTCCACATCTTTATTGTGTATTTTGTTTTTGTCTACACATTTGTATCTTTTTCATTCACGTTTTACACCTTTAAGAGATTTTTAAGTGAGCAACTTTGCCAAAGCCCGCATTGCCTCTCTCTCAGTCACACAGGTAGCAGAAACGTTTTGGAGACTTGAACGATCGAACGACAGCCAAACAACACGATCGATGGCCAGCCCTAACTCCCTTTAACTTCTCAATTCGCTCGTCACGCTCATTAACGTTACAGGGCGAAATGCACTACCAAAACACGAAATGCACCGCTAAATGCGATACAATGAACAGCCTACTTTCGACTTGCAAGATACAAAGAAAAAAAAAAAGCAACAAAGAGAAGGGAAACAGCAGATCATGTTTTATGCTCGTAGCTGCAGTGGCATTGTTGTTGTTTTACTGCAGTTTTTCGAAGCCTGCACTTATTTTTCACTTATTTGTAATTTTAGGTTTTGGTTTTTGATTTTTCGTTTTGTTTTGGGTTGAACGGAATTTCGGTTCTACGAACTTATTGGTGTGTAATTGTAGAAATTTTTTATCTTTCCATGAAATGAATGCTTTCACACACAAGGCAAATAAAATTGTATGAAATTGAAAAACTTTGTACAATAGGCTGGCGTATTTATTGACCTGAATTTGCATGGTAATTCATTACTTAAAAAAATTTTTATTTTTTTATTCACTACTGCAAATACTGAAATTCAGCAAAATTTTAATTTAAAAAAAAAATCGTTTTTAATTTATTCCAGCGTTTTAAAATTATGTATTATTGTTTCCTTAAGGAGACAACTGCTAAAACACGTCCGAAATTATCGGAAAAGGTATCAAAAGACCTGTTTTGACCTCGGTAACAATAATCCGGAAGCGGTTTTTGTTTCAGTGAAGAGATATTCGCAATCAAAGCTGAAAATTTTCTGTCATTTTCATGTCGTTGTTGTAATCACATATTAGGGTGTACCGAAAAGTGCAAAAATGTTTTCCGCGCAGAAATACTGTGGACCGCATAGCCGGTGTTGGACCGGCTAAGGGTTATTTTTTTGAAGGGCCTACGCAGAAAGGTGTTCTGCACATAAATACGTTGGATCAAGCCCCCTATTTGGGATCGGACCTGGGTCATTTTTGGGTTTTTGCGAATAACTTTTCACTGAAACAAAAAATTGAAAATCCGCTTTCGGGTTATTGATACCGAAGTCAAAACGCGTTGTTTAATACTTCTCCGATATTTTTGGACATTTTTTAGCAGTGGTCTCCTAAAGGAAACAATTACCGTTATGTATTCTTTTTTTCATGAACTAATTTTGTTTTCTAAAACTCGAGCTCGCAACAATAGAATCGTATGTTCTTTTTCATAAACTCCATTCAAATGTAGTTCACATTTCCACAGTCTGCATATATGTAGAAGTATCGGGCTGCCAATCAGACAGTCAAAGACCGACAATCATATTCACCCACACACACACATATACATGCACACACATTATTCTTGAACATATCAGTTCCATAAAACCTTTTTTTTTTTTTTTTGTTTTTCTTCACTTCACTACCAACACACCGTACCGTCCCGTTTTGCAAATCCTTTCCGTTCCAAAATAATCCGTGTGCTTACTACGACGTCCAATGCTCAACTAAATTGTACTACTCGCTGTCGAACCCCATGAAACTCTACATGATCTCTAGCAGCTATGTACTACCAAAGAGCATGTATTCATGACGTGCCGTAGTATCTTGGGCTTGGTTGGTGCGCCTCTTGCGCTGCGTTGCTGAGACGTGTGGCTTATTGAAGCATTTTGTCTCGCCCGTTGCCACATCTCAGTATATACTTTGATTGTGACTTCTCACAAATCCATCCGGTTCGATCGTACATATGTTCGAGTATGTGTTGTTTGTGTTATTGTTTGTAGATAAATGAGTTTTGAGTTTGTTTTGTGTGTTGACGGCATGGACTTGGTGTAATGTATTTGATTGTGCGGGTACACATATGGTTGCCAACTCTAACTGAGTTTTTGTATATTTTACTTAACTGTGGAATTACAAAGTATTTCGGAACTCAGGCTGAGAAACCCTGAGGCCCCCTTAGTATAAATACTTTGAGATCCCAGGTAGTTGGAGAGTTCTTGCCCATGTCAGGAGTTCCCTAGTAAATGCACCCTTCCTTACTTAAGGTTTCAATTGAAGTGAAGATCTTCACCCTCCTATTTTCTTAGTTGTTAGTCCACATCAGGTTGATATTAAGTGGGCCCACCCGGACATACTCCCCTTAGGAACTTACTTAAGCCGGGTATATACACCTAAAAATGCGGCTTTAACCGAGTGTCATACTAAGAGCAATATCTCAGATACATACATGAATTTAACTGGCTATAGGGATGGAGGGTGGGACCCCAGCGGTTTAGGAACTTGAAATATGCCCGCGGCAAGCCAGGCCTGCCGTAAGAGGGGATTAAAAGCTACCAAGTGTAATGAGGTGCAACGTGATGTTTGATCTACGGATGATGCTCTCTTCTTCTTCCGTAGACAGGGGCTGAGATGACCCAGAAGGTTGCACTGGTCATACAAAATCGCTCTGGTAAAGGCTGGGAATGTACCGCAAGGTAGTACCGGAGATTTTCACTGCCGACAACACTCCCAAAAACCTTCGGGAAGTGTCTTTGTCGCTAAAAACAACAAGGAGGATTAGAAAAAGGACACCTTTGATAAACTAGAGAAAACTGTTAAGTCGTACGCAAAAAGAGAGAAAATTCAAAATGTATCTGGTATAAAAAAAGTCGAAAGACTTAGTTCTAGTTTCCTGGGTGTGCGCTCTTTTCGAAGTCCCAATACCGATTTAGACCACCATCGCCTTAAGACTGATTGGGACGTAACAATATCTGCAGATACCCTAGACCGCTAGTAAAGCTTCATTCACTAGCAAACCAAAATTAAAAATATTCGCATACCGCGAAGTGTATATTTCAAGCCAACCAACGACGTAGACACACCGGTTCTGCGATGTATGGGAATGGATCTGTGCAACCGAAGTTTTATTGCGAGTAGAAATAAAAGATCAGACCTACGCTAATCTACTAATAGCTGAAACCAGAGTAGCGCCAGTGAATACAATCTCCTTACCCCGAGAGAAGCTCTGTGGGGCAGTATGATTCACATTCAAAATTCACCTATGGCATTTGTGGCTCATAGAGTAACAAAAAAATGTAGAAAAGGTAGGAAATAAAGCCTAGCGACACGTAAGTTCTCATCAAATCCAGCGGGCTTGACCAGCAGCGGACTATCAGTGCGGGAGCTAGTCAACAACGCAATGATAAAACCATAGAAAAAGTAAAAATAGAAAAAATTTACACGCCTTGAATGCAAAGCAGTAGAACAAAAAGGAGTTCAGGATTGGTACCTCCCCGAACTGTTCGAGATTAAGGAAGGTTGGAGACAACTCTGTTATTTTTCGAGCTTTATCGCTTAAAAATTAAAAACAAAATAAACTGCTAAGACATGACGTTCTTTAGCGATAAAGAAAAATATTTTTGAATAGTGTGATATTCCACTCGGCCGCCGATATTATGTATCGTAGGTATCTCATGCTCAAGCACAGTATTTATTAGTCTAGCACATTCTGAAATTTTATTTTTACATCCAAAAATGCTTTGCTCATGGAAATCTTGTATCAAGTCATAAAGGAATATGTTAAAATAGCTTCATAAGCAATTTTGTTGTTTTTTACCTTGGAGATTTGCAATATGCATATACCTACTTGTATTTATCTCTGAATGGAGCTGCTGGTGTGATCTTATTTCTTGATCTTGTACAGATGGCAACTCGACACCGACACTTTTAATTATGGTACTGCACACTAAGCACACACTTCTGTAGCTATGTAAATACAGCTTGATTCTTTGTATATAAAGTTTTTATTTCTTAGTCAATAAAAAAATTGCTATGTGCATTAGGGTGGCACAGGAAAACAATTTTAAAAAATTTGAAGATAGCCCAAAAAAAAAAATTTCTTAAATCAACGTGCGCATTTCTCTGAATTTTTGGTTTTACTGGTATTTTCTTGGATTTACCGAATCGCGCAATTTTTCTTTACAAATTTTAGTTTTATGTTGCGATGGAATCCTGAACATAAAAGCATCTACACAGACTGATATTGACGGATTATCGTCTTATCTTTTTAAAAACTGTTTGGAATTGGCACTTCCACTCCTTTTAATTTTTAACAAATCTCTCGAGACCGGGGTGTTTATTGATGCATGGAAGGTAACCTTTATCACCCCTACTTTCAAGAGTGGTAACAAAAATAATGTCGCGAACTATAGGCCCATTGCAAAATTGTCAAGTACTTCTAAACTGTTTGAGTATATTGTGAAACAGAAAATGTATTTTGCCGTCCGGCGTCTAATCACTGACAATCAGCATGGTTTTATGTCCGGCAGATCCACTGTGTCAAACTTATCGATTTTCTCCGAATTCTGCTTTTCAGCTTTCAGCAACCACCTCCAAGTTGATGCGATATACACTGATTTCTCGAAGGCGTTTGACAAGGTTAGTCACACGATCTTGATTTCTAAATTAGCGAGTGTGGGCTTTCACTCAGTATTTTTATCCTGGGTAAAATCTTACCTAGCGCAGCGTAATTGCGTAGTCGTGATAGACAATACTCATTCTAATTCATTTGTGGCCACCTCGGGGGTACCACAAGGTAGCATTCTTGGGCCGTTGCTATTTGTTATATTTATAAATGACATCTCGGCTTGTTTCCAACACTCCAACTTTCTGCTATATGCTGATGATTTAAAGATCTTCTCAACGATCTCATATCCCTCAGACTCAGGCAAAATTCAATCCGATCTCAATAACCTCGCTACCTGGTGTAATTCTAATAACCTGCCGCTGAATGTAAGCAAATGTTTCCACGTAACTTTCTCAAAGTCCCGTTTTTCCTTTCCCACATCTTATTTAATTGGTGGCTCCCGCCTCTCAAGTCTCAACGAAATTAAGGACTTAGGGGTAGTTTTCGATTCAAAATTTACGTTTACTACTCATATAAACTCTACAATTGCTAAATCCTGCTCAGTTCTGGCCTTTATACGCCGTTTTGGATCAGACTTCACTGATCCATATACTCTTAAATTACTGTTCACTTCGCTCGTTCGTTCTAAACTAGAGTACGCCTGCTTTATTTGGAGACCGTATCATGAGTGCCATATCAGGAGGCTGGAACGAGTGCAAAAAATCTTTGTTCGCTTAGCGCTGCGTTCATTTAACTTTTCGGATCCGATGCCCTCATATGCATCCAGGTGTGCTCTTATTAGTCTCCAAACACTGCAGTGCAGAAGATCCATTCTTTCGCTCACTTTTGTCTATGAAATTATCAATGGTTCTATAGATGCCCCATGCCTCCTCGAGAGAATCTGTTTTCATGTTCCAAACAGGTCTCTCCGTAATACTGATATATTTTATTTGAATTGTGCCCGAACCATCTATGCCTCTAACGCTCCCATATTCAGAGCGTTGTCGGAATTTAACATCCTTCCAAATTCTCTAGCCATTGATTTTTCTTTAACTAAACATGTGTTTAAATCTGTAATCGCTAATATATTTTTATAATAAATTCTGCTTTGTATAGATTCTTTGTAACTGTATGTATTCCACGTAGTCTGTAAGTATTTATTACGTAGACTACCTTTGTAATTGATTATAATAATTAATTAATTACTGAAATAAATAAATAAAAAAATATTAGTGCAAATGTATGAATTTAAAATTTATAAATAAAGGGTGTTTTTTTTAGGGGTATAGAACTTCGAATTGAAATAAAACACAAGAAAATCATTTTAAGGTCCATCAATTTGGGTTTATTGGAAGGATATTTTTATGCCATTAATGTTTAAATATGATTTCGGGCATGTTACCGCCGCGGCTGGCTCGAATAAAGCCAATTCTACAGGTCCAATTTTCAACCACTTTTTCGAGCATATGGGGCCGTATGTCGGCAATAACGCCACGAATGTTGGCTTCCAATTCCCCTAACGTTTCTGGTTTGTTGGTGTAGACGAGCGACTTCACATATCCCCAAAGAAAATAATCCAATGGTGTCAAATCACACGACCTTGGTGGCCAATTGACAGGTCCATTCCGCGAAATTATGCGCTCATCGAATGTTTCCTTCAATAAATCGATTGTGACGTGCGCTGTGTGGCATGTAGCGCCGTCTTGTTGGAACCACAACTCATCCACATTCATGCCATCCAATTCGGGAACAAAACAGTCGGTTATCATGGCTCTATACCGGTCTCCATTAACGGTAGCTGCCTCTCCAGCATTATTGCGGAAGAAGTATGGCCCAATGACTCCACCAGCCCATAGAGCACACCAAACAGTCAGTTTTTGTGGATGTAATGGCGTTTCAAGGGTCTCATGTGGATTCTCTTCACTCCAAATGCGGCAATTTTGCTTGTTGACGTAGCCATTCAACCAAAAATGAGCCTCATCACTGAACAAAATTTTGCGATGAAAATCAGCATCGAAATCAATCTCATTTTCGGCCCATACACCAAAATCACGACGCATTGCATGGTCTCGCGGCTTTAATTCTTGCACAAGCTGGATCTTGTAAGGTCGCAAGCCAAGATCTTTGCGCAAAATCTTCCATAAAGTTGATGGACAAAGCTCCAATTGCTGTGCACGGTGGCGAATCGATTCATTCGGGTCCTCTTCAACACTTTGCTCTACAGCGGCAATTGTTTCTTCGGTGCGCACTGTTCGACGTCTCTGCGGATGCGTATTATCACATAGAGTAAACGTAGTGCGAAAACGATCCATGGTTAACCGAATTAATTGCTCTGATGGACGATTATGTCGACCATAAAATGGACGGAGCTCACGGTAAACTTCGCGAACTGAACCATTATTTTCGAAATAAATTTGCACGATTTACAAGCGTTGTTCTTTTGTCAACCTGTTCATGATGAAATGGCAAACCAAACTGAACATAAATGACATTAGAGTTGCCAGATTTGACCACAAAATGCCAGTTTTATCTCTATTCGAAAAACAAACCTGTAAAAAAAACACCCTGTATAAAAGCATATAGGATTAAATTAGAGATGTATCATTATTCAACTAATCAAATATGCCAGTTAACCTAAACTTTATTAATTGATTAATCAGAGTAATCATTATCGATTAATTAAAACGATTAGTTTCCTGATTAATCACATTTTGATAAATTTTGTACTTTAATTTCATAAATCCCATTATACAGAAAAATTAGTAATCACCACCTGATTAAGGAAACAATTTCAATGTATTCTACTTTTATAACATTGTCTTTCCTAATCTTCACTGATTTATTTGTTATGAAAATTATTTGAAAGAAATGAATAAAGTTAATCTTATTTCAATTAAATATTATTTTTTTGGCAAAAAAAAAAATTATTCCGTGTCTGAATAATAAAAACGTGATTAATCAATAGATTTAATTAATAAAAAAAATCATGAACTAAAAATTTGTTTTATTGATATTAAGATATATGCCTGCAGATTATATTGCCTTTTGTAAGTGTGCGGTATTTTCCTTTTGAAAAATATATATCCTTTTTTTGGGAAATAAAGCTTGAAATGGTTATTTCCGGGGGTCTAATTCCACTGCACCATATATTTCTTGTCATAGTGGGAACATTGCTACATTACATCTAAAATCTTCGATTGTGGGCTTCGGTCTGTCATGTGCACTAGGCGGTTGCTCGATTTCATCGTTTAAATAGCAGCGTTTCTTCTCACTCTGTTCGCCGAAACCTTACTTCATTCAACGATTTTTTGTCTCTCCTTTTTATTTCGTAAAATCCATCTTCAAATGAAGATATTTTTTGCCAATTTTATCGAGGCACTCTAATGTATATATGCATCTACAAAATCTTACTTCCTCTCTCACAGCAAGCGCTTATCAAAACATACATAGCCGCAAAGATTTCTGTGGACTGCTGGACAACTAAAGCTAAAATAATTAAGCTCTTAAATCTTGCGCAGACTCATATGAACGTATATATAGATTTTTATTGTTTGAATATTAATAAAAAAACCTATGTTTACTCATTACTTAAATTGTTTGTACAAAAATCATATAGCGCATTAAAGTTGTAAAATCTGTTTATAAACCCAAGTGGTATAAAGTTTAAAAAAGTCAGTCCAAATCCGAGAAAAACAATTGGGAATGAAGTGAGATAGAAGTGGATACTAGTATTTCTAAGACCGGCGTACCTGCTTTATCAGTTGAACTTGCATAACTTGCGCCCGCTTTAATATGTATTTAACTCTTAAGTTCTGATATACTGGATGATAGTATTAGTGCCTCAAAATACTTCGGATGACAGAATCTTTCGAACACAAATTTCTTTAAAAACAATAATGGACATTAATAATTAACATTAGTTAATAGTGAAGGAGATGATGCATCCAATACCTCCATCGTTGACGATACAATATACTTTCAAAATTGTAAAGGGTCGGGAAACAACGATTTATTTTACATAGGGTGTACTTCAAAAATATTTCAAAACAGTGCGATATCAGTTAGCCGCCGACATTCACATTCAGATATTTTCACCTGTTTTTATCTAAACAATCACACCCTTGGTCCAAGTCTTCATGGTGGAATTTTTCGCCTGATTTGATTTAGTTTTCGCTCGTTCCTTATATGCTTCCTCGAACTATGAATGACAATAATTTTTTGGTTGTTGATAACCTTTTTCCACATAGTTTGGGCAGTTAGATATGCAAAACGTCGGTTTGAAGGCGTCGAAACTAAGTAAACATAGCATCCAAGGAAGGTGCTCCTAACTACATTTTGTGGTCAAAAGCCGAATCCGTCGGAATGGACTTGACAGGTTTTCGGCTTCAAACTTTAGTCCACTGCCCCCAACCAATGTCCGTATTTTAGTTCGAACCGATTTCGATACCAGCCCTTTTGAATAACCCGTTATAAGTATTATTCACTTACGTTAATGGATAAGTCACTAATCAAACATTATTTACTTGTAAATAGTTTGAATGAAGCCAAAAGCTAAAAAGTTTACAAAGTAATTTCGTAGGTAAATACTTTTAATTTTTGCCGGTTAATAAATATTTCAACAATGGCTTGAGCTCAATTCTCAGTCAGAGTTTATTTTAATACTAGCTTATACCCGCCGTGGGTTTCACCCCACATTTCTATAAAAAATATGCAATGGTCTATGAAAAATTCCAGTTATATGTGAGGTTCAACGCCCCCTTTTTAATTATCCCCAGTTGCTTTTTTAGGAGGTGGTAGGGATTATTCTCATATAACCCCTTACCAAATTTCAGTGGTCTAACGTAAGTACTTCCAGAATTACGGACTATGAAAAATTGCATTTGTATGGGAGATACCACGCCCCCTATATATATCAACATATTTTTTTAACCCATGACCATCCTTGGAAGATATCCAGTGCGTGTTTCAAATTTGGTTACGATCGGTTTATACGTTTAGGACACAAGTTGGTCTATAGATACATACATAATTTGAATTTTATATAGGGTAAACGCACTAGTTTCCGGACACTTAACGTTTTCCTTAACTTTGACTTCGACTCATTTTTATAACAGCATAAATAATGTTGTTAATATTATTAAAGTAAAAACTCAAAAAAGTTCGATTTGCTCTAGTTTCCGGACACTATGGTTTTAGTTTCCGGACACTCGAAATTTTTATGAAATTTCTATATACACTATATTTTTGTAAAGTATTTCTGAAACATAAAGAAGGACTTTGAATACAATGAATACGTCTTAATCATATTCACATCTCTCTTGATGGACATCTCACTGATTTGGGCGATGGTCATAAACCAACTTTTCAACCGGTGGTTCGAGGGATCAGTCAAACTTACGCCGTACGCAGTTGATGTTTTATTTGTCATAATTGGTAGAGTTTTTCCAACAACTAGCTATATGAAGGAGGTCCTTGTCTGGGCATCCGACGTTGGGTTAATGGGCCGGTTTACATAGTAATGGCGGGGTGCACGTGAGTCTTCTCACCCTCTTTCTAATTGCGTATTCACCGCGATTGTGGAGCTAATAGGCATTATGGAGTCCTCGTTTGGTTACCAGCCACACAAAAAAAGAACTTTTGTTAACAAACTGGAGAGCATTCCCACAACAGCCGGTTCTATCGCACCGGAATGACCCGGGTTTTTTCACCCGGCCAAGGGCTGTTATTTCAGTGTAACCCTGTTCAATCTGGGGCAGGGCGAAGCACTGTTAACAACAACAACAACAGAGAGTATGCACATAATCAATAATTAGTATAATGGGAAGCTTGAATGCTACCCCGACAGAATTATTAAATGCCATTCTGCACATCGCAACCGTAGACTTAGTGGGCAAAAGCATATTGTTGACAACTGAAACTAGGCCCAATACCTCCTGGCAGTAGCCTGTACCAGCGCCATCAAAAGCGTGGTCGACAGACTGTATGGTCCCGCCCGCACTTCGAAATGGGTGTTGAAGCTACAATAGATGTGAAGGGTTGGCGTATGGTTCGGTTGGTACCATACACATTTGCACCGATTGCTCCAAATCTGTTTTATACTGTGCTTATCCGAAGATAAATCCTACAAGGAGGTAAATTACAACAACTAAAAGTGTCTTGAAGTGCAACAGGCGCTAGGAAAAATTTACAAGAAGGGAACGTACTTCTGACCAAGTACATATGGGCATAGATGGAAACGAAAAGGGATGATATCATCACCTAGAAGGGGAAGTCTCTCGAAAAGTATACCATAGAACTCCCCATCAGATTGAGAGTATTGAAAAGCAGTCAAAAGCAGTAAAATGGTATGGCAAAGTCTCCGAGGCCGTGTGTAAGTCGTATGGGTTAACAGGCTAGCTCTTGCCCGTAAAACGGCAATACTGCAATATTATGTTTTATAGGTTGTACAAGTAATGATTGAACATATTTTGTGATCCTGTCGCTCGCCAGATTAAGGCTCCGACTATTAGGAGTTCCACATCTATCCTAAGGCCGCTTGTCTGATGCTGGTTTGTTTTGACCTTACAACCTCAAAGGGCCGAAGTAAAAACTGCATTCATTCTTTAAATAATAATATCGACGACCTGTCCGGAAACTGAAAATCATTTCAAATTTTGGTTCTGGTATCCTGACAGTAATAATTTAGACTGAAAATTTAAATAAATTTTTTTTTATTTATAAAATGAAAGCTTATTTTATTTTAAGCAAATATTATTAACTTTCATTGTAATATGTTAATAAATACTTGTTTAGACCCTTACTTTTATAAAATGCTCCCACTATTTTTTTTTACACAACCTGCAATTTTGACGCATGCTCAGACTTCTAACACTAAAATTACGTGTAACTTTTAAACTATGCTTTTGATTCAACTTTAACTTTCCACGTACACTCAGTTAACATGTACATTTAAATTTTTGTTGTTATTTAAGACTATTTGTTAGTTACTTGTCTATTAATCCCAAGACATTGACATAGTGTCCGCACACTAGCGCTGCCCGGAAACTAGTGCAGTTACCCTACATAGATTTAAATTCTGTTTTGTAGTTGTGTAAAAATAAATTCTTAGTAACAAAGCGTTACTCAATCAGTTTCTAGCTCGGCGATTATTTCCTATGATGTACGTAAGTATATAGGATATATTATCAATGAATTATGTAGTAACTGTAATATACTCCTATACTATATATAGGGTGTTTTTTTTACAGGTTTGTTTTTCGAATAGAGATAAAACTGGCATTTTGTGGTCAAATCTGGCAACTCTAATGTCATTTATGTTCAGTTTGGTTTGCCATTTCATCATGAACAGGTTGACAAAAGAACAACGCTTGCAAATCGTGCAAATTTATTTCGAAAATAATGGTTCAGTTCGCGAAGTTTACCGTGAGCTCCGTCCATTTTATGGTCGACATAATCGTCCATCAGAGCAATTAATTCGGTTAACCATGGATCGTTTTCGCACCACGTTTACTCTATGTGATAATACGCATCCGCAGAGACGTCGAACAGTGCGCACCGAAGAAACAATTGCCGCTGTAGAGCAAAGTGTTGAAGAGGACCCGAATGAATCGATTCGCCACCGTGCACAGCAATTGGAGCTTTGTCCATCAACTTTATGGAAGATTTTGCGCAAAGATCTTGGCTTGCGACCTTACAAGATCCAGCTTGTGCAAGAATTAAAGCCGCGAGACCATGCAATGCGTCGTGATTTTGGTGTATGGGCCGAAAATGAGATTGATTTCGATGCTGATTTTCATCGCAAAATTTTGTTCAGTGATGAGGCTCATTTTTGGTTGAATGGCTACGTCAACAAGCAAAATTGCCGCATTTGGAGTGAAGAGAATCCACATGAGACCCTTGAAACGCCATTCTCTATCTCTATGGCGCGATATACAACAGGTATATCATCATAAACCTCCTAAGAGATTTTTGCGCCAAGCTTCTCTTCCAATTTGTGGTGTGCCGATTTGAATTTTCCCTACAAATTGGTGGGACCTACAGTTTTTTGAAACGCCATTATATCCACAAAAACTGACTGTTTGGTGTGCTCTATGGGCTGGTGGAGTCATTGGGCCATACTTCTTCCGCAATAATGCTGGAGAGGCAGCTACCGTTAATGGAGACCGGTATAGAGCCATGATAACCGACTATTTTGTTCCCGAATTGGATGGCATGAATGTGGATGAGTTGTGGTTCCAACAAGACGGCGCTACATGCCGCATAGCGCACGTCACAATCGATTTATTGAAGGAAACATTCGATGAGCGCATAATTTCGCGGAATGGACCTGTCAATTGGCCACCAAGGTCGTGTGATTTGACACCATTGGATTATTTTCTTTGGGGATATGTGAAGTCGCTCGTCTACACCAACAAACCAGAAACGTTAGGGGAATTGGAAGCCAACATTCGTGGCGTTATTGCCGACATACGGCCCCATATGCTCGAAAAAGTGGTTGAAAGTTGGACCTGTAGAATTGGCTTTATTCGAGCCAGCCGCGGCGGCCACATGCCCGAAATCATATTTAAACATTAATGGCATAAAATTATCCTTCCAATAAAGCCAAATTGATGGACCTTAAAACGATTTTCTTGTGTTTTATTTCAATTCGAAGTTCTATACCCCTAAAAAAACACCCTTTACATATTTAGGATCCAGTAGAAGTGGCTAATAAATTTAACCGACACTTTGCCTCAATTGGGGACAAAAGTTTAAACTTTTGCCATTGTGAATTTGCAGCCAATGTACCCTTAGGCTACGATGCTCAAAACAGCTTCTTTTTTAATCCCGTCTCAAGCTTTGAAATTATGAATATTATTAAGACCTTGAATAACTCGACCTCGAGCGGTGATGACGGTATTTGCAATGCTCTACTGAAAAATATATCTCTTAATATTATTGATGTAACAAAATTTTTATTTAATGCCAACATAAATCAGGGTATTTTTCCTGACGAACTAAAATGCGCTACTGTAATTCCAATTTATAAAAAAGGAGATAAGAGGGATGCAAATAATTACAGGCCTATATCGTTGCTGTCGACTATATCCAAAGTGTTTGAAAAGGCGGTAAAGAATAGAATTGTTGATTTTTTGGACAGATCCAATTTTTTCAGCCCAATGCAGTTTGGCTTTCGTTCGGGACGCTCAACAGAGGATGCATTGTTGGATTTTTGCTCAAATGTTTATAAGCGAATAGACAGCAAAAGAATCTGCGCTGGTCTCTTTGTTGACATAACAAAGGCCTTTGATATGGTTGATAGAGATATACTTTTGAATAAATTATATCGAGCGGGATTCCGTGGTCTTTCGCATAGCTGGTTTAAATCCTATCTCTCAAATAGGGTACAAAAAGTTAAAGTCGGAGGTAGCTACAGTAGCTTGCAGCTCATCAACCAAGGCATACCCCAAGGCTCTGTTCTTGGTCCAATATTGTTCCTGGTATATATAAATTCAATTTTCTCGCTTCCATTAAAGGGAAAAACGACGGCTTTCGCAGATAACCTTGCCATAGCGTATAGTACTACGAGTCACTTTGAGCTGGTTTGTCATATTAACCACGACTTGCATTTGCTGCGAACTTGGTTTGCCTTACACAAACTGCTTATTAGTGATAAAACTAAAATTATGCACTTTAGCCATACTGCCAAAGAAACCTCAAGTCATGATTTCATTTTTCACTTTTCAGCATGCTTACGATTTAGCTTACACAACGTGGCGTGCGCTTTAAATGTTCCGACACATTCATTTGCTTACAATAATAAATGCAGCGACATTTGCTTTAGTATCGAAATTGTTGACAAATTTAAATATCTAGGTATTATAATTGACAGTCGATTGAATTGGTCAGAGCACATTAATACGCTAAAACATTACTTTCTTTACACTACTCGTCACTTCTATCGTCTGAAAAAGTTATGCGCTTTCTCCACACTAAAAACAGTATACTATGGTTTATTCCAATCAAAACTACAATATGGAATTACCTGCTGGGGGGGTACCTCTGCCAGCAGGTTATAACCCCTTATAACTATTCAAAAGCGAATAATAAGACGAATCTGTAATGTCAACCACAGATTTCCTTCGATGCAACTTTTTGGTCGTCTTGGTATACTCCCGTGCCGACATCTTTACTTATATAAGGTCCTTAAAACTTTTTTTATTAGATCTGGCTACTTGGAAAGCTTTCCTTCAGAAGCTTATATCCTACGAAGAAATCTGCTTCCATCTGTACGCATTCTATATGCGAGGACATCGCATTTTCGAAGTTTTTATATATATACATCCTGCAAAACTTTCAACTCCCTTCCTGTCGCTGTTCAGCACTTAAGAAACTTAAATTTATTTATAAAACACATTAAAATTTATCTGCTTGGTCACAATAACTCTGAGTTGGAAGGCTTACTGAGGACGATACTGTAATTCATAGGTATTTCAAGCTAAAGGGTGTTTTTTAGGGGTATAGAACTTTGAATTGAAATAAAACACAAGAAAATCGCTTTAAGGTCCATCAATTTGGCTTTATTGGAAGGATAATTTTATGCCATTAATGTTTAAATATGATTTCGGGCATGTGGCCGCCGCGGCTGGCTCGAATAAAGCCAATTCTACAGGTCCAACTTTCAACCACTTTTTCGAGCATATGGGGCCGTATGTCGGCAATAACGCCACGAATGTTGGCTTCCAATTCCCCTAACGTTTCTGGTTTGTTGGTGTAGACGAGCGACTTCACATATCCCCAAAGAAAATAATCCAATGGTGTCAAATCACACGACCTTGGTGGCCAATTGACATGTCCATTCCGCGAAATTATGCGCTCATCGAATGTTTCCTTCAATAAATCGATTGTGACGTGCGCTGTGCGGCATGTAGCGCCGTCTTGTTGGAACCACAACTCATCCACATTCATGCCATCCAATTCGGGAACAAAATAGTCGGTTATCATGGCTCTATACCGGTCTCCATTAACGGTAGCTGCCTCTCCAGCATTATTGCGGAAGAAGTATGGCCCAATGACTCCACCAGCCCATAGAGCACACCAAACAGTCAGTTTTTGTGGATGTAATGGCGTTTCAAGGGTCTCATGTGGATTCTCTTCACTCCAAATGCGGCAATTTTGCTTGTTGACGTAGCCATTCAACCAAAAATGAGCCTCATCACTGAACAAAATTTTGCGATGAAAATCAGCATCGAAATCAATCTCATTTTCGGCCCATACACCAAAATCACGACGCATTGCATGGTCTCGCGGCTTTAATTCTTGCACAAGCTGGATCTTGTAAGGTCGCAAGCCAAGATCTTTGCGCAAAATCTTCCATAAAGTTGATGGCCAAAGCTCCAATTGCTGTGCACGGTGGCGAATCGATTCATTCGGGTCCTCTTCAACACTTTGCTCTACAGCGGCAATTGTTTCTTCGGTGCGCACTGTTCGACGTCTCTGCGGATGCGTATTATCACATAGAGTAAACGTGGTGCGAAAACGATCCATGGTTAACCGAATTAATTGCTCTGATGGACGATTATGTCGACCATAAAATGGACGGAGCTCACGGTAAACTTCGCGAACTGAACCATTATTTTCGAAATAAATTTGCACGATTTGCAAGCGTTGTTCTTTTGTCAACCTGTTCATGATGAAATGGCAAACCAAACTGAACATAAATGACATTAGAGTTGCTAGATTTGACCACAAAATGCCAGTTTTATCTCTATTCGAAAAACAAACCTGTAAAAAAACACCCTGTATATTTTAACAAGGATTTTGATCTATCTTCACTGCTGTTTTTGTATTTCAACTCTAAACTTTTTGATAGTTTTAAGTGCTCTCAATTGTAATAATGAACACCCCACACAAAATGTATACTATTATTCTTAGAACTGGTATTTGGTACTATATTAAACTTTAATATATAGAATGCCATGTACTTTTCTTGTGCTACACCATATTCAAATAAATCTACTACTTTATTGTTACCTAGAGGTTAAGTATCATGATCCAATAATCTATATGGTCGCCGCAATCGGCCAACAACACGAAATTACCGTTTGAAGTCGGTGAATTCTTATGTCAAAATGCACATGTGAGAGGGAACAAAAAACAAAGATATGTTTGTTTGACATAAGGTGTGGATGAGGAAGAAGAAGACGCCATGTCATGTGAAACGACGATACAAATTATTTGATCATGGTTAAGTATGCATCAAGAAAATGTAAATTAAATAAATGAAAATGAAATGAAATGAAAATACCCTGCAGTGAAAACTAGCTATCAAACACTTGATTGCAATTAGAGTTTTCTGATTGAAATCAAATTAAACTTGAATAAAAGAAATGTTAAGCTTTGGAAAATACTATATTGTCTATAATTGGAACATTCCCACTAGAGCTATTTTTTACACCACGGCTTGAACACAAGATCTCACCCATGTGACAGACTCTTTATGTACTTACATATATATTTTCTGGATCTTTTGTGAACTAGTTTAAGGCTGATTTATTTTAGATCAAAATTGGGACCTCGTAGGATATGTCAAGAACATCAGTTCCTTATAAGAAAGAAATATTTAATTGGTTTGGTAATAACCCAGGTTGTGAGCTACTTTGTAACTAGTTGCCTTCACTGCAAAGTACAAGGTGGCGCAAAAGTAAGCTTCCGATGTTCAGCATATCGGTTGTGGCACGTGCAGTGTGTGCTGTTGCACCGTCTTGTTGGAACCACATGTTTTCCAATCCCAATTCATCAAGTTGCGGCAAAAAGAACTCGTTGATCATTGCTCTGTAGCGCTCACCATTCACAGTAACCGTTTGGCCCCGACCGATTATTGGTCAAATAAATAGTCAGCAATATTCTGGAGCAGTGTAGCGTAACATTGTTTATTAACGTGTATTTCGCATGTGTTTACTACACAAATGTCAAAACAGAACTGACTTTAGGGGCCAATCGCAAAATTTATAGCATTTTCTGATAGGAGGATTACTTTTGCGCCACCTTGTATTTATATATTGACAGCTGTACATATTTGTATTTGTATGCAGTATGAATAGAAAATTAAAAGTAAATCAATTGCGTGAATATGCGTATTTTCATTAGTAGGGATAATTCAGTCGAATTCCGTGCCTTGTAGAGAGGCTAGCAGGTTATCGGATGACAAACATTAGAACAACTGATAAGAGTGCATTGCGCCAACTTACGCATTCCAAGTATCAAATTTTGAACACTTTTTTTAGTTTTAAGATGCTCTAAAATATCAGTAAAATGCGGAAATTGTGGCATGACAATGTTTATTTTTTTTTTTATTCAAGACAGGAAAATTTTCGTGACGGTCTTTTGATTGCAAAAATTTTCTTCGACCATATGTGACTGTCTGGTATACAGAGGAGCTGCTGCTGTTATAGGAATGGTTGTGGTATTGCGAATGATGATAGTGAAAAAAGGTCAACGAAAATAACGTCAATTGATTTTATTTTCAAAAGAGAAATAAAGTCAACAAAAACTTGAAAATATAGTCATTGACATTATTTCTGAACTCAAATGGAAATAGCGTCAAGACTGCCTACAACATAAAGACAAAATCGCGAGTTTTTAAATTCCAAATTTTTATTTTATGTTATGATATGAATTTCTAATATTCAATGGTATGGCTTTCTAAATTAGTTAAAATATCAAAAACAGGGGATCGATTTTTTGTCGTTATTTCCACTTACGATGCGAAATAAAGTCAATTGAATAAAGACAACTGACTTTATTTCCCTTGACTTTGTTCCCTGTTTGAATATTTTGTATAATTTTTTTGGGAGAAGTAGTAAATATCGACGGCTGAGGGGAATTTCATTTAAAATTTTTTGTCAATAACGCTTTTTTTAAAAATGTGGTGGAAGAACGTCCTCACTCAACAAAATTTCAATAAATTTTCAGCTAGGAAAATCTCCAGTTCGCTACCATCCCTGTTGGTACTAAGCTCCAATAGATGGACTCCAATAGATGTATGCACCAATAGATCGACTCAAAAAAGTGTCATCTCATTTTAAGGAAAGAGAGAGATTGATGGAGTATGATTGATGTATATGATTGAACCTTTCAAGTTACTTAAAATTTGCGAAAGATTATGGTATTTCATATAAGAGATGTTCGAAAAGCATCCAAATTTACGAAATTATACTATAATAATTAACACCAAGTATTCACATATTATTTACCAAGGGTAAATTTGTTTCTTCAAAGATTTTGAAATGAAAGGAATAAGAAGGGCGAAAAGAGCGGAAAATAGCTAAATAATGCAGACATTTTCCTTAGAAATCGCCTAAAATGTTAATAAAGTAAACCGAAAAGGGCCGAATACGAGGTGTGTTCAAAACGTATCGCGAATTTTGAATTTTCGCTGGTTACGTATATTCGAATTTCGAATTTTTTGTGGCGTTATGTTGGTACTCATGTCTCTCACTTATGCCGACAAGCTCGGCCATTTTGAATGTTCAGTTAATTGTTGACAGCTGCTTTGCTTGCACGTGTTTTGGATCGTCTTCGATTTTTACCTATTCAAAAAAATGGATCAAAGAACCTGTATCAAATTTTGTGTGAAAAACGAAATTAAGTGCGCGGATGCATTCCGAATGTTGACTGTGGCATACGGAGAAGCTACCTTGGACCGAAGCAACGTTTATCGGTGGTACAAAATGTTCTCAGAAGGCCGAGAAGATGTGCAAAGAAGAACAAAAATTGGCTTTTGCACCACGATAACGCCCCTGCTCACGCATCGTTGCTTGTGCGCGACTTTTTGGCCAAAAACAACACACTAATGATGCCGCAGCCACCGTATTCCCCAGATCTGGCCCCCTGTGACTTTTTCTTGTTCTCTAAACTGAAGAGGCCTATGAAAGGACGACGTTACGCTTCTCTTGACGAGATAAAGACGGCATCGAAGGAGGAGCTGAACAAGATACAAAAAAATGATTTTTTGAAGTGCTTCGAAGATTGGAAAAACCGTTGGCACAAGTGTATAATATCTCATGGGGATTACTTTGAAGGGGACAAAATACATATTCATGAATAAATAAATAATTTTTGAAAAAACACAAAATTCGCGATACTTTTTGAACACACCTCGTATAATCCTGAACTTGCAATGAAACTATTGCGCAATGTTGTAGAGTTCAGCTGAACCACTTTTAGAATTTTTGTCTGTCTGACTCAAGGATCTCGGAAACTAAGAAATGAATTTTTATAAGACTTTCCAAAACTTTTTTTATCAAAATCGCATGATAAACAAAAAGGATATACATATTTAAAGTGAGGCACTCAAAAGAAAAATGTCCATTCAATAGCTTTATATGAAGCAAAATGCACTTAGTTTCTCAAAAAAAAATATCAAAGCGTGCCTCTGTAAAATGTTTCTTTACTTTTTTGTCAATTTCACCTAAATTGAACATCAATTTCTCATATAGATACATTGGCGAAATAATTGTTATGAATTCCAAATCTTTAATAAAACTATAGGAAAGTTGTGTCTGCAAACGAACAACGCCTGGTACCCTGCTAGTCCCAAATAAAGTACCTGGGTGACCGAGCCTTGTTCGGTGGCAACCCTAGGTGGCAATCCTACTTTAAAATATTCTGGTTGGTATACGGCCTCAAATACCTTCCGTTTGATACCCATATTGCCATATATTGCTTAAAATTAAAAAAAAAAATCGGAAAAGTGGCAACCCTCTAAGCTTCCTTTAGTGGCAACATCCAAGTAGAAAATCTTAGAAGGAAGCATACTATCGATCTACCAAATTTCATCGAAATCGGTTTATTCGTTCCCGAGAAAGTGGTCGATATCTGAAGGAATAAATAAAATGCGGTCAGGTGGCAACCCTAGGTGGCAACCCTACTTTAAAATATTCTGGTTGGTATACGGCCTAAAATACCTTTCATTTGATACCCATACTGCCATATATGGCTTAATATTTAAAAAACAATTGATATAGGTGGCAACCCTGTGAACCACCCCAAGTGGCAACACCAAAGTAGAAAATCTTAAAACAAAGGATACTACTCATATACCAAATTTCATCCAAATCGGTTAAGTCGTTCCTGAGATAGTAGTGGATATACAAATATACAAGAATAACTCGTTTAAAGTTATAAGATATGTATATTCATACTACAATTAAAAAAAAAAAAATTTCCTTGGCTCTACTGAGAAATTAAAAAAAAAATACTTTGGCTTTATTACTTGTTGCCAAGTAGTTACGCGTTTCGGTATCATGATAGTTGCGTACGCGATATAACACTTGAAAATGTCTCAAATCGCCCCTGACGAATTTGACTTTAGTCAAAAATGTTTTCGAACTAGCACCTAGTCAAATGTACTCAAGTTACTTTTTAAAATTTTGTGAATAATAACTAAAAATATTCTTATTCAATAAAGAATGCATTATTTTTCATAAAAATGTTATTGTTGTTATTGTCATTTGTTTGAAGCGAATTTCGCTTTATGTTGCTAATTCAAATAACGTCATGAATACATGAAGAAACTTAGGTGTTAGGAAAGGTGTAAATTTCCTATTGGGTTGCTTAAAGTATTCACAATAATTTTGCTAAGCTCAAAACCGGAAAGGAAACGTATCCGAGACATGTACCTAACTGTTAAATCTATTACATTCCTTGTCAAACGGTAAGTGATTTAAAAATCCATATAGTTACCGGATATGTGTCACAGCTATGATTAGCAAAAGAAAAGCAGCTTAAGTTTAAATTGCTTGAATAGTTTTCATTTTGTTTTGTTATAACAACCAAAGTAAACATGAGTCTTTAAAACAATTTAGTTTGTTCTACCCATCCGCATTTCCTATATTAACATTACTTTGAAAATCAATTAAAAAACTTAAATACTACTTAGCTACTTACATCGAACGATAATTTAAAGTCCATCTAAAATATTTGATTTCAAATAACGACGGGGGCATAAACAACCACAACAGGAGCTTGTCTTCACAGGGTGTTTCTCATTGTGATGATCCTGTAAGTAATCGTGAGACTGAACTCCAAAGAAAGTGATCCGCGATCAATGCCTATTGCCTACAGTGGCTACAATTGATCTCAACCATTCCGTTGTAGGCATAGTTGGTATAAGTCGATTTTAATTTCTGTATCCTACTAATAGGTGTTGAAAGTAAACTTGTGCGAACGTATCCGTAGGAGAACGAATGGGGTTCTGTGCGACACTACCCCTTCAGGCATAAAAGAGACCAATTAGTATTTTCATAGGACATGTTCAAACGAAAGGGATCACTTCAACCCTTACAAAGAGATCACAATTGGCATTGGTCGCATGCTCCTTTGCGAGTCATACCGGATTCATCCTACACTAATCGCTTTTTTTTTGCAGGATAGTTATAGAGAGGTGACTTGTTAACTCGTACACCAAACAGGTTTTAGCGGTTTCTTTAACCTGATTTCGGAGAAGACAGTTGGAGCAGCACAAATAAGCCATTTTAGAACCATCACCTAAGAGAGTGAATAAAGATGAGAAAAGGAACAGACTGGCCGTGAGAGACACCAAGACAAAGTATACCCTTTCTAAGTATTCTCTTAAGGATATCTCTTGCCAACTGATACTTCGGAGAATAGATGGAAAGAAAGATGAGGTTAACAGATTAAACTCTTACCTATCAAGAATGAACCCTGACATGCCAAATGTCTGCCCGGCATGTGTCATGTTTCCCCATGACACTAACCATCTATTTATCTGCTCAACTGAGTCGACACTTCTAACACTCTGGTCCAACCTCATTACAGCCGCTAGGTAAGGAAAGTGACGACTAGGCAGGCCTCCCTGCGGGTTAGGGGTTTAGAATATGCCCGAGGTAGGCATACCGGTCGTAAGAGGCGACTAATATGCACAAAGGTAATGACGTGCAACTCGATGGTTGATCTACGGATATGATGCCTCTCACCTCTCATTACCCATATTATCCTTCCTTACGGAAGGAGGGGTGACATGACCTAGAAGGTTTCACTGGTCATAAATCGCTACCACGACAGTCGGGCAGTACCGCAAGGGAGTACCGGAGCGTACCGGGTTCAAATCCGGCCAAGGACTGTTAATTCGACAACATTCTCCAAAACCTTCGGGGAGTGTTTTTGTCGTTACTACAACAACAACAACAACGACTAGGCAGGGCGAGGCATCGCTAACACAACAACAACAACATGAGGTTTATATCTCTAGGAGAATTAGAGGGGGCGATTTATGAAAAGCTTTTGCCGAAGTAAGTAGTAGCCTCGTTAAACTTTTTCGCCTAACTTCAAGTTCCAACTTTGGAAAATAATGGAGTCACCTATAGACTGTAGTCCCTTCTCGTTATAGTCATACTAATTTAAAGGCTTCGTGGAAATTTGAGGAAAATAGATGATCGAAAGGTGATGAACTGTAACGGCGTCAAGCCTATCACGGACCCCTTAAACGATACCAGTTTATTTAATGCTAAAGAAAGAACCTCTTTATAAATTAACTATCAATTTTATTACGGAAGATTTCTCTCACTGTGTGCCATACAAAATTACATTAAATTACTACTTTGGGAAGTACGAGTATTCCCGAAAGCGCTATTAAAATCATTAGTCTAGTTTTCCTAGGCACTTGGGCACTATCAAAAATCGGTTAAACTACAAAACTTATTTGTCGTCTATGTTATTATTAGTGACTTTCACTGTCGCATCAGGCTTCGGTGGTGTTGAAGTTGTAACCGTCATAACTACGCTCTCCTTTAGCGGTGCCACTGAAGAGGCGGATATAGCCAATGGTACCAACTTCTTCTCTGATTCCGCTGCATCAATACACTCATCACTACCCGTAGTACTTATTGTTATTGTTGGTATATTATCAGACCACACTGAGTTTTGTGAGTCTTGTCGCGTGGCCTGCTTTCGTTCGAAGGGTTTGCGATGTTGAAACGCACTTAGGGGTGGATAGCTAATAGGAGCAGCCTTATCTACCTTTTTCGCATCTTCCAAAGAGACATCTTTGATTGAAACCTTTTCTAACAACTCTTTATTTAGGTCAGTATCTTTCGCTGTTACAGCCACCTCAGGAATTGTAGGAAAATTAGGCTTCGGTAACACTTCAATCTCCGGCGATGGTGGTATTTCGATTGCTATTGTGTTGTTGTCATTGTTATTGTCTGGTGGCGGTGGGTCAATAGAAAGTGGAAATTTAGGTGTAGTTGGACCTGCGCTACCACCCGGCGATTGTTCATCCTCATTAAATTTGGTATTTACTGTTTCGCGTACAAGCGCGAAGAGTGTACCAATTTTCTTGCGTCCCTGGCGCGACAGATTTAAAATCTTTTCGGGATTAACAAATGTGGGCGTGGTTAGACCATCACCAAATCGATATGGTGATGCACTTCTGGGGCGTACAATTGATTTGCCAACTTTGCCGTTGTTGGTAGTTTCTAAGGCGTTTTCATCGAATGTGAAAATATTGGGCTCTGTCGGTGATCCAATGGGTTTGAGTTTTGGACGACGGAATTTGAATGTACCACCACGTACGCTGAAGGCACGACGCCACGGCGCTTGTTGATCCTTTTCGCTGGCTGACGATTTCTTCTCATTGATGATCTGGAAATTACTCTGATTGGCATCAATGTTAGCAGGTGGAGTTTGTGCGGTCTGTTTTGCTGCATTCGCCGTCTTGTCTGGTGGCGGACTATTAGGCTTTTTTGGTTTCTGTTCATCGCTATGTCTTTTACGCAGCAAACTTTGCCTTCTTTCGTTAACTATACGTGTATTAGTATCAGGATCGTTATCGGTATCTATATCTTTTTGTGGAGGAGGAATTTTGCTGTCGCAATTACTCTCATCGGAGGGCTTGTGTTCCTTAATTTCATGATTTTGATTTCTCTCTCTGTGAATGCTTTTACTCTTTCCACGTGAATTACCTTTCTCCCTTACACGTTCGCCATCTTTCGCATCTTCTCTATCGTTAACACCCTTGCTATTTTGATCCCTATCTCTACAAATTTCACTCTCATTATTCTTACTTTTATCTCCCTCAGTTTGTTTTACTCTTTCTTTGTCTTTATTTCTTTCTCTATCTCTGTCTTTCTTCATGCTCTTGCTTCTTTCCTTCACTGACATAGATGCCCTCAGTTCGCGTTCTCTTTCACTTCGTGCTATTTGCACGATATCTACCAACGAAGGTTTCCGTATTCGTCGTATTTGTTGCAATTTTGATGAACTCAAACTTTTGTCTCTTCCATCCTCATCATGTGGCAGTGACTCGTGATGTTCAGTATCTGTATCGTCATCATCTCTGCCTTGTCTATTAACCGACTCATCGTCTGAAGTGGCTGATCCCTTGCGTAGCGCTTCCTTCATTATGCGCGAAATTAACTCTGTACAAGTAAAAAGTAGCTGATTTTCAGTTGATCATAGTTTCTAGTCCCACTAGCTTACCTTTTCTAGCCCTGTTTTTGTACTCTTCACTTTCGAAATCTGGCGGTGGCGTTGGCGTGACCGGCGATGAAGCTTCAAGCACTTTACGCCATCTATTGGTCAGTGCTGCTGCACTATTTTCGGATTGTTTTGTCTCAGGAACTTTGAAGATTTTCTTGCGCTCCTCTTCACGCTCCTTTTGCAATTGTGTTCTTAAATCTTGATTAGCCTCTCGCAGAGCACCCGTCAGTGAGACTAGATAATAAATGATTAATATGAGTAGTAGCAGCAATGGTATCACTGTACTCGCTGAAGTTAAATAGCTTAGAGGTCGATGAAGCTCTCTATTGGAAAATATTACAAAATTTATTGAAACGGTTAAAATAAATAGATTTCATTCCAACTCACTTGGGCAGAGCTTCCCTCGTCGCATTTGTTACAAATTCTGATATGCGATTGTAGTTTGAGAACGGCCCACAGTGCCATGATGGACGCAGCCATACGATCGCATAGCTAACTGGCAGTACGCAGAGGAAGAGCATGGTTAGCAACAACGCGAGGTAGAAGTTGTTTGACTTGGATGCTCTATGTGGAAAACGAGTTTTATTTAAAGGCTCTCTTTAAACGACAAATACAGTGCTCGATATGAACTCACTTGAAAACCACTTCGTGCGGTACATTACACGTCAGTACGATCCACGAGCGGAAATACATTAGTATCATTAACTTGACCAAACTGATGAGAACCAAACCGGGTGAAAAAAATATGCCCATCCATACTTGTCCTTGATTGATGATCAAATTTAAAATGTTCTCAGCGATCTTAAAGTCTCCATACTACAGATCGAAGAAATAGGATTTAATTTAAAAGCAAGTAGTTAGGTCGTATTTATATGAGTCGATAGCAAACCGAAATCAACTGGAGCTTTGATTCTCTTCAGACCATTGTAACTCAAAACGTCAAAGTAAAAGAGAATATACTCGTAAATAGTCTGCCCCTTTTAATGTTAAAAAAGCCATATAAAACCTGCTCGAAAGTAAGTAAATCGTGCCTCATTTTCTTTTACTTGACATCTTGAAGTACACTAAGAAAGAAGAACAAGCAATCACTGTTTCCATGCCATCAGCACGTATTGAATTCGCTTTGGATGTAACTTTCACTAAATATAAATTTGAAAATGAGATAGTTTTCATTCGTGGACTCTTACCTGAGGAAATGTTTTCTCCATGTCCCAGCACCAATGGTGGTTGAGATAACGAACGAAGAGTGCACGCAGAAAGTCGACGCAGAGAGGAGCAAAGAGAGACAGTAGCTGCGTGAGAACAAAGAGAATTAATATAAAGGTAGTAAAAATAACATTTTAATTTTGATTGATTCGATAACACATTGATCAAAGATTATTAGATGCCAAACTCTATCCCACTCTCGAATTTCGCTATTTGGAATTTTGCTCGATTGTGTGTTGTTACTTGGCAGCACTACCTAATCGAGCAAAATCTGGCATGAGATACGTAAGAAATGAGGAGCCAGAAAGCAAAAAATGCACCAAAACAGTGGATTTTTTAAAAGCGGTAAGAATATACATAACTAAAAGGTGTTTAAAATAGGGGGACGCAAATAAGTGTTGGTGGCCAGTGTTTTTATAAATTCCATATCAAGCACAAAAAATCTAGGTTACTTTAATAAAATATAACTCAATCCTGCTAAAACTATACATTTATTTCGGTAGAAAATTGAATAATTTCTTCAAAATAAAATATCTATCTGTTAAATTTCTCCAAACTTTGGATTAATTTTTGGATTTCCTACTAAGTTTAAAAAATTTGGTGAAAAGAAATACATTATGATTACAGATGTCTCAAGGAAATTTTTAATTTTTTGAACTACCAAGTGAAAATGTCGATAAACGTAAAATATAGTACGATTAAAAAAGAATGCATAATATATAAAATAGTACCTACGATGTAAAAAAATAGATGCAGAAAATATATGTAGAAGAGGGTATGTTTGTTTTTATGCATTTGAGGGGTTTACAAGGTCAAAAAAGATAACAACAGAACGCTTTTTATTTTTGCATTATCTTAAAATATTGATTTGAATTTATAATTATTTTTATTAGAAATTATATTATTTGCTGAAGTTTTGAATTACCATGTGTATCATTCAGGATCTTATCTTATTTTATAACATCTTAGAAACTCGTAACTTAAAATTATGAATTACTTATTATTTAATTTATTTTATTTCAAATACACCTTGTCTTATTTTAAACGTTCCAAGTACGCAAAATTCAAAAACATATTCGATAGCGAATTCTGCAAACCTCTTGGTTCTGGATAATTTCAAAATACCCAAAAATCTTCTCAAAATATCCATATTTGGTTTTCACCATACTGGCACTACTGCAAAGTGTTATAAAAAATTACCGCTTTTAGAGCGCTATTATGAATGGTCAAATGCTGACTGCAGGTCAACGTTGTGACCTTGCATAAGGCGTAGCAGCATTATCTTGAGGCGAAAGTATAAAAGAAAGCCGTGAGTGGGACAAGCTTTAGATATTTAAGGAGTAATATTAGCGAAGTTAGCTTTTACGATTTTCGGGATCCCGCCATTTTAGTGATGCCCCCATTTTGAAATGTATAAATTAGAAAATTCGATATAATACGATAACATATCGATCAAGATAGTTTTATAAAAACATTTTTTTTGGGGATCATCCATCAAAGGAATTATGAAAATATCGTCAGCAATTAATTTACTCTCTAACCACTCACACAATTTGGGAGTCTAATTGATATAAGAAATTGCACTCATATCGACTACCAATTGGGAAGCGTAATGCATTATTTTGTAGAATGATGTCTTAAAACAAACAGATTTAGAATACTTTTCGGATTTTTTTGTGACTCCCAAAGTTTGATGAGCCATATTTCAGTGAGCAAGTGTCCTATTTATATTTAGTTTTGTCGTGGATGCCGATTGAATAAAAGAACTCTTATTTAATTAAAGTAAATAAGTACTATTTAATATTAAATGTAACACGAATAATGAATATTGAAAAGTTATTTTATTTTATAAAGAATATACACGTCATCTTGCGACTGTTCGCTTCGGCTGCTCGATTCAACTCCTCGTTAGCTAATTCTCATCTCTCTCTATTGCTTCGCCTGTCATTCCTCGGTAGCGTTGCCAACTATGATTGACAGTTTTAAGCATTTATTTAGTGCAATCTTTGCTAATACCTAATTTCATATCCTCCGCAAGAGATTTTCAAGACCGAAATTCGTGAGTGCAAAACATTTCGTAATCTCGAGCTAGGCTGCTCTAATTGAAATGCATCATATTCATCATTTCGTACATATTTTTTTCCTCACCTTACAGTGCCATAAAATTTTGCAGCACTTTGAAGTAAAACTAGTTTAATAGGCTTCTCTATTTACACACTTAATCAGGACATGAAAAGGAAAAGTAAAGTAGCTTATTATGCAAAGTACATAATATGTGCTCAGATGCATCCAAGTGAATTAATAGTCAAGCAAGTAATTAACTAGCAGTGGTTTGGCAAACTCTCCGAGTGTATTTCTGCCATGACAGGCTTCTCAGCAAAAATTCGTCTCCTTTGTAGATGCCGTTCGGAGTCGGCAAAAAACTGTAGGTCCCACCAATTTGTAGGGAAAATTCAAATCGGCACACCACAAATTGGAAGAGAAGCTTGGCGCAAAAATCTCTTAGGAGGTTTATGATGATATACCTGTTGTATATCGCGCCATAGAGAGAGAAAGTAATTAACTAAACTAAAAGCATTTTAAAACTACTTGAAGAACAGGGATAAATGAAGGTGTTATGTCACAAAATAACAATTTCGAGGTAGATGAAACCAAAGTTTTAAACTTAAATACAAACGTAGGAAAGTCAAAAGTTTTAATGAGTAGAAATTTCCATCCAAACTGCCGTTGTATGCCTTAGCAGTGTTTATGTATATGCACAAAAAGTATACCTGGAAAAATCGAATGACTGAAACTTCAATTGGTATTCATGTCGGTAAAATATCCCGTAATTTTACGTGTTATATACGAGTCAAATGACTAGAAGCTGTGACACCGGTGTGAGAAGTACAGTTATATGTTTATCTTAGGTAAAAATTTAAATGAGAAAGAGCGAGTATAACACCGCACACAGGAACGAGAGGAAAGAAACAGTCACAACGTCTACCGATACCCTTATAAATGTGATGGGAAAATACGAAAACTTTCAGTATGGCTCCGGGTAAATTTACGCATCATATTACCTGTACGTTTTTGCAGGGTCGGTTTTGATATGATTCCTCGTTATTTATTACTGTGACATAAACATTAGACTGGGTAAAAAAAAACTTTTTGTTTCATTATTTTTCAGAATGGTGAAAAAAAGACTGCAAAAGTTTCAGCCCTTAATAAAAACTTTCAGAGATCTATCATTGCTTGTTTAATACTTTAAGCCTGATCAAATTTTTTTCTAAACACTGCCTAGCCATTCAAGTAAAAAAATTAAGCTGTATATAATTTTGTAGGAAATTGAATTGCCCACAACAAAGTCAGAAAGAAAATTTTCATGAGATAGGTCGTTTAAGAGTAATTAAGATTTAAATGTAGGTATGGTTTTCTGAACACCGCCACAATCTATTTTGATGCGCTGAATTGAAATCCTCTATAGAATTAGTTGGCTTTAACCTCAATAAACCAACCATTGGGGTTAATGTTTTTTATATAATTCCTACTGCAGATTTGGATTTAGCATTCCCTTTTTTAATCTGCATTTATCTACTGATCTTTAGGTTTTTACCAAATTTCCAAAGTAAAAACCTAAAATCAGAAAACCAGCATATTTTTTAAGGCTTGATTACTTTCGTACGGCCTACCTGAGGAAAATTTTATTTACAACTTTTTGTAGGGAGATCAATTCTCTACAAAGATATAGTCACTATATTTTTTACTTTTATAGTTTTGCTATCCCCTTTTAGAATCTGCATTTCTCTATATTTTTTATATTGATTTTTAGGTCTTTACAAATTTCCAAAGTAGAAATCAGAAAGCTAGAATACTATTTAAGGCTTGATTATTTTCGTACGCCCACCTGAGAAAAATTTTCATTTACAACTTTTTGTAGAGAGTTAAATTTCCTAGTTTGGCAACGCAAAAATAATATCAGTCTTAGGGCCGTTTTCTCGAGTTCCTGTCAAAGGCAGGATTAGCCAACCGGCGGATAAATTTGTCGGCAAAATAAATTCTACTTCATTTTCTCAACCCTCTGTTAAGCGCTTGTATAACATTTTTAAAAGGATGGCAGCACTGCCCACGGAGAGAAAATGGAATGTCAAAAACAGCTGTAAAAATATAAATATTAAACAAAATTTGGGCAATTTTTTACGGAACACAATTTGCTAAAAATTGAAGTTTGTTTTGTTCAAGGTAATGCAAGCGGTTGCGAAAAGTCCTCTTGGCTAAACTGCGCTCACTGGTTTTATCAAATACTTCTTCCGTGCATGAATATAAAACGTTTTGTAATTTTATAGCTGAAATTATTTCAATTGACAATCAGCTGTTTTTGTGTTTTTCGAACCGAAAAATTTTAAAGATTGGATTGGCTGCCTGTTAAATTTTTCGACGGGAAAACGCTAACGAGCTCTGCTGAAAACAACATTTTGTTTAAAGAAGAGATACATTTTAACACCCAGTCGAGAAAATGGCCCTTAAAATATTTTAACTAGTATTGATAGACCTATAAAAGTTAATATTAAGCTCTGCAGTTTTTCTAGGTTTTTTTTTTTCGGTACAGTCCAATGCTTCAGCTTATCGTTTACGGAAATTATTTTACGTTTTGCGAATAAAGGGGTTAAAAGAACATTCCTTGACTATCGTTCATGGATGACCTCACACGATACCATTTATGAACTGTAAATAAAGTATTTACTACTACTGAGTGGAAAAGCGCGCATTCGGCTTCATATAAAATTGAGACATTTGCCTGAAGAAATCAAAAGAAATTAATATTTTTTGTGGTAAGAGCTTTTTTACCGTTGTTTAGGTTGAACGAAGGTCAGGGAAATGTGTGGCTTCAAACGGGTCAGACCAAAGGTGTCAAATGCGTGTAGTTGAAATGGTAATTAAAGGGGCGGTTGGTGTCCAATGGCAAATACTGACAAGCTCCTGTCATTGTTATTGTTATTGTAACCGCAGAAATCCTCCTCAAAGTTCAGTGGAGTGTTACGACTGTCTCTGACGTAATGAATTCGGTGCTTATTTCATAAAAAAAAGGAGGTTTACAACCCAACTGCGACTTTGCCGAAGTGCACACGGCAACATCAAGATTTGGAAAAAAATTTGGCCCAGATTAATGACGGGTTTGACTGCTGTACCGGAGCTACTTAAAAATATTCCGCTTCACTTCTGGCTAGTTCGAACGACTTCAAAGTTAATTAGCGCAAGAAGCTAGCATGACCAACAAGAGGGTTCATACTAAGTTCTGCTTTCAAGTTTTATGTAATGCTGATTTTCAACTTGATCAAAATATTTACACTTACATACTCCCTCAATATAATATGCGGGCAACAATAGAAACACACAGTACAGTTACACTCTAAGCGAGCGCTTAACAGAATTTATTTCAGCAGCCTACAATCATATACAACATAATTCTCAACCGGTTTATTACTATTCAAACTAAAGTATTCCGTCGCACCACGATTTATTATTGTGTGGTAGAATAATGATCCACGTCTACCCTGCATAAACCCTTAACTTGCCTTGATTAACATCGGTTACCGACTATTTTTGGTGTCTTATAAAGGAAGTTGGAAATCAAGATTACCTTGACTCGGTGCCCCAAGATACGTCCTGAAAAGTACATGCATATGTTGATACCGATACAAAATTTCACCGGTAGCTCTGGTACAGATCAGCTATTTATCGGGACGCTGTTTCAACAGTAGCGCCGACGACGAATGACTAAAAACGGGTTTTGTTCTGCTTTACCTTACCAGTATAGGTGAAACTCTTCGCATACAAGGCAAGTAGAAAGTCAACTCGACCTGGGATTGACTGAGTACAACCCCCGCCTGCCACAAAATCCCCTTTACAATGTGTTTGGCTTACTGTTAGCTCAACAAGACTCCTCATTAAGCTGATTTCAAAATCGTGTAAAGCTACCTATTGCCTTTTTTAAATTCCTTCAGATAGTTAAAATGTCATGGTAAATGTAAATAGAACTAGGATTTTAGCTGACACAAAAATCAGCGCTCTGTTACCTAATGGTAACACAGCGTGCCAAAATTTCTCTGATGAAGAAGTCTAGCAGCTTCCAAAATGGATCTATAAGAAAAGCTATGGCGGTTGTATCTAAAAACTTTCCTATTCTATTCTAATAAAAACTTTTAATAATTAATTAAAAATAATTGTTAAAAAAAATAAAAACCATGATAATTTTCATAAATAAAAAGAAAAATTATTATTAATGGCCTTGAGCTCGCTTATAGTCACGGTATTTTTTAAAAATAAAGAGGCTAAGTGCTAAATTTATTTCTGGGGAGTGAATAGAAAATTACACAATCAACTTTTAAATTGCCATCAAAACTTTATCATAACAGCCATTCAACTTACAATATTAGCATACACCAACTTTTAGTTAACTCAACTTTTCATCAATGTTTATGGACACTCGTGGACTTTGCACTTGACTTGTGTGTTAAAACAGAATTCAGTGTCGTTTTCGATTGACATGCTTCAGTGCCTGCAACACAAATCAACGGTAAATATGTATCCAAATTGAATTTCATATTTTTGCATTATTGCCAGTCATTACCATTGGCTGATCGAGTTTGGATTGCTTTAGAAAAGTTTGACTGAGTGAAGTGAGTATTTTCCAGCACTACTGTAGCCAAGAAAATGACACTTATAAACTTTTGCATTGCCACTTCAATGTGGTTTACAATTGAAAATATAAAAAATAATAATAGTCATACAAGTAAGGAAGTTTAAGTGCGAGTGAAATCGACCATTATACATGTACATAGTTGCTCATAGCAATGAGATATACAAGAACTGAATAAAGAATTCATCAGCTGTTTGTTGGTCAACGACACGCCCATTATCCAATAATACAGGTCCAGCTGATTTTTACTTTTGTCTCGAATTTTGACATTACACTCATTTCTCAGTACGATTTTGACGTTAAACTCACAAATTACAAAAACAAAATACGTGGAAAATTTTTGTGTGTCTGTATGTTTGTCGAGCTGCTACGACCTGTTGTAGTTGGATCATGGGCACGCTGGAACTTTTTCTTTATGAAATCGATTTCTTCTTCGATCTTTATGAAATCGATTTGGTTTTATGTTTTCCGATCAGCAGAACCCCAAGTAGCTGGTATGGAGTATAACAGCTGAATATATTTCCAGGGTCTGTCAAATTCGATTAGTCCCCTCTCCTTGGGGGATTTAAGATCATGTGGGCTGAATTTTCCTATTGTTAGCTGCAAATAGACATAAGCCTTATGCAAGAACAGCCGGAGTTCGTGCGCGCCTTTTATAAAGGAAGTAAAGAAGCGCTCAATAGATTTTCTCGAATTACAGAGGAGGTATTAAATTCGGCAGGACCACCAATAAAATGTAACGCAGAATGGAAAAAGGTACCCTGAAGAAAGCATGGGCGTGAGTATCTCTAAGTCACCCTTTTAATCGACTGTTGAGGTGAATTACTGTATGGCACCGTCAACGTTGCGTCTACTCTTTGTCATTGCCTTTTACGCGCGAAAAATTTTGACAGCTGCCAATTGCCATTTTTCAGTTCAATGGCATATACGCGTGGTTGTAAAAAAAAAAACAAAAATTTAATAATAGTACAATTAATTTGCTGCAAAATCAAAATTGGTGAGCGGAAAACGTGTTGATTTGATTGAATAATATAAAAAATAAATAAGACCAGAGTTATGCGTGTAAATGTTAGTTTTTTTAACTATTTAATCTCTGTAGGAAATGTCAATTGCAAATCCGTAGAGATTAACTGAACACATTGAATACGGTGGATACAAACCACAGCTACAATAAAACAAATCTATTCGACAAATGTAGTCAAGCATTGGCTACTTGATTACAATGAAAGCAGCAGCGACAGGTGTGAATGATCTTAAAAAAGTAGCTTAGAATTATTGAAAAAGTACAAATTGTGTGAAAGATACATATACCTTAATAAATCCAACTTATATTATAAGTTATTTACGCTTCCTTTCGTTTTTATTGACAAGAAAAAAACAACGCCACGAACTGTCGCTTGTAAAAATAGAAATACATATAATCTGGCGACAGCGGCATTGGTGGTTTGTAGCCATGAAGATATGACGCGCTTTAAAGAATGCTTTACATAAGAACGTGTGTAAAAATAATAAGACAGATGGCGCTTTGCAGTCGCCGTCTTGAATGTAATCAGGCCTATTCTCAGCTGACCATGTCACCAGCTCAACTGACCAATTATAGCCCAAGCAATGCAATTTGGTGCTTTAACATGTGTTTGTCGTTAGAAGGCCACCAGCCTCCTTAGAACTACCGACTGTGTAAGGTTGTTGTTTTTGTTGTTGTAACGACAAAACCACTCCCCGAAGGTTTGGGGAAGTGTTGTCGAATTAACAGTTCTTGGCCGGATTTGAACCCGGTACGCTCCGGTACTGCCCGACTGTCGTGGTAGCGATTTATGACCAGTGAAACCTTTTTGGTTATGTCACCCCTCCTTCCGTAAGGAAGGATAAGATGGGTAATGAGAGGTGAGAGGCATCATATCCGTAGATCAACCATGGAGTTGCACGTCATTACGCATATTAGTCGCGTTTTACGACCGGTATGCTTACCTCGGGCATATTCTAAACTCCTAACCCGAAGGGGCGCCTGTGTAAGGTCGGTCTGCATGGCTGTTGTGGACCCACTTGGAGACACTGGAATCAGGAATTCACCACTATCTTTATGGTTCTTACGAACCCACTTGGAGATTTTGAAACTATACAGAGAATGCAAGTTTTCTATTAATTTACTTTTTTGTACAACTTCTCTAATATTTTCCAAACACTGATTACAAAAAGAGTACTAAAACCAAGTTTCAAATAGTAACACAGCTGATATCGAAAATTCGAAATTCCTTTTCG
Organism: Merzomyia westermanni; assembly: GCA_949987695.1. Taxonomy (NCBI): domain Eukaryota; kingdom Metazoa; phylum Arthropoda; class Insecta; order Diptera; family Tephritidae; genus Merzomyia; species Merzomyia westermanni. Next base: position 39,802,740 of record OX465291.1, on the reverse strand, counting down.
ACCTTTTTTCTTTTCACTAGCGAAAGAGAATTGGCGGAATTTTTCTTGACAAACACAAAATTCCGAGCTGATATATCTCTTGACTTGGGATGTTTTCTCATTTTGTATATGTGATTATGAAACCTCCCTATATAGTGTTATAATGACTAATTTTGCAACTGGGATTATGTCATGTCACCTTTCTCGGAACCTACAGTTTTATGCCGTTTTCGAAAGGCATTTGATTTTGTTGAGGAACTTTTCGTTTTACTCTAATAAAAACCAGGCTTTGTATTATACAGGGAACATCACCCGCTAATGACTTAACAATTTCTCCCACAAAACGGTTTCCTATTTTAAGACCCTGTATATATATATTTTTTTTTTATTTATGTCGTTGTGTGGTTAGTACCCTGAAGTTAAACCCAACATTTGAAAACTTCTTCAAAGCTAGTATGCACTTTCTATGGAATGCCCTTTATGGCAATGTCCTATGAGATGTCAATTGTCTGATTTTGGACAGAAATATGCACTTCTCAAACTAGTTCAGAAAAGACCAAAAATTTTTAGTTCAGCTATGGTAAGCGAAAACGACTTAATTGCTTTGCTTCAAATCGGCGAGGTCATCGATTCGGGTTTTAGTGCATCTGGTGCTTCACTGCAGGGTAACGACAACAAACTGCTCGAACAACAAACTTTGTCGGATGTTGATGCTAGCACCTTCTACTAATACCTTCTTTGACCTCGTCGGACTTTCGGGTCGTGGTTATCATTTGCCTCTTACGACAAGCATACCGCCTTTACATTCTAAACGTCGTAACCTGCAGTCCTTGGATTTATTTATGCAACTGCCTAGCTTATGTATTGACTTTTCAAATTATCCACAAAATACTTACACCATCCGAAACGATAACCTTTGCCAGCTCTTGACCCAATGACGTCTCCCAGCACATGCTGGTCAAATTTCGCTGCACTTCGTGTATATCGAGCTTAACTTTAATCAACTTGATTTCATAACTTTCCAATGGTGTTAGTGTGGTTGTAGGCAGCGTAGAAGTTAAATCTATTTCGGTGGTACTAAAAACATCTTCCGGATATGGCTCACATATGGTGCGAATACAAAATTCAAAATCATCTTCATCCCAAGCATTAGCGTCGTAATTTATGGTATCACTGGATTCATCTATAATATCATCCTCAGCTATAAAATACGGTGTACTACTACTCACATACTCCGTTGTAGAGATGGTGGTTGTTGTCGTTGTAGTTGGAGCAGCTGTCGTGGTGCTGGTAGTTAACTTTGTTGTTTGTGGCTCAATAGTTGATGTAGAACTTGTAAAATAAGCCAGCACTTCATCCAACAATTTCGTATTCACATGTAGCGTTGGCAATGAATCATTTTGTGACTGCTGTGAAAACTCGTCTTGTTGTTGCTGCGAATTAATTACAACCGTGCTGGGATAGTTGGAATCCTCAATTGTTGAGAATGCGGGCATTGTTACTGTGCCAGCAACTGTTGAGCTGTTGCTAATGTATTCTGCCTTATCTTCGTCGCTAGGTCGCCTGCTTGGTTCGTCGTCGTATTGTCCTTGCGTCGTAAAATTTTGGGTGGTCTCATCCGCAGATGGTGGTACAGCTTGTCTACTCTTCCGACTCAATGTTTGCATATTTCTTTTATTTCCCAAACGTCGCACATTTTCAGTTGTTACATCCAATGGTTCCTTGAGCTCAATTGGCATACCCACAAAATAGTCCATGTAATCAAAGAAATCATCACTACCTGCCGCTGTAGTTGTAGTTGAGGTGGACTGTAGTGTCGGAGATGAATCCGTAATTTCTGTTTCTGTTTGTGTTAAGCTTTCGGTGTAATCTATTATTGCGGTCAATGTTGTATCTGCGGTTGGGGTGGTGGTGGGTGCTGTAGTTGTGGTATTAAAATATGTTGTATTCCACTCTTGTTGTGTTGCTGGTAGCGTGGTATCGATTTCAGTAGTGGAGGGAGACGAGCTGGGCTCTATGGTGGTCCAAGCACTCGGCTCATTGGTGTGCGGTAAGAGTGATGATGTGGTTAGGTTGAGTAGTAATAATGTTGTTGCTGTTGCGAAATTTCGATTGTTGATACGTGTTGGTTTTGAGCATTTTACCGTTATATTGCGACAAATCAGACGCGTGGCAAAGCCATAGAGTGTCGTTGTGGCAGCTGTGGTGCTGCTTATAACCGCGCTGCTTGGTGTCGTATTGAAATTTGTGAGCGCCAGACCAAACGCTGTGGTGTTGTTACCGTTATATTTAAGACCATCAATTATCTGCGTTAACTCATTCATTTCGCTGGTTGAGTTATCATAACGCTCCTTGAGCATTTGCAAAGGTCCTTCTTTGCTGTTGATGTTGTAGATAAAGGAGAACATCAGCGAATACAAGTTGAGCATATTGAGTATCATGATGCTGGTGGGAAAATACAAAAGAAATTTGAGTTAAATAAGTATGTGTGTGTGTTTTGTATGTGCATTAACCCAGTGGGAAATAGTCACCCAGGTATGTATTGGTCTTAGGCACGGTACATTACAGAATGTATCTTTTTCCTCACGGCCAGAGAGGAATGTTTTGGTGAGAACTCTCTCTCTCATTATGGCTCCAGAAGAGAGAAAATTGGTCATGGCTGTGCTTTCAGTTTGAGATTCTATCGTATGGGATTATGGACACGTGATAGCATGCGTTCTTAAAGCAGAGAACTGAACATGCTGGAATGCGTTCTCGTTCTCATAACATTGCAGCTACCATACCATGGAGAGTGGAAACTTGACCACTTCGCTGTTTTTGTGATGCGTGATTGATTCGAGATTTCATATGTTCGAATCTAAAGCCGAGAGCATAGACATGACCAGTTCACTGTTTTTGGGATCATTGAGCCGATTTCACGTTAGTTGGAAGCTACTAAAAAGAGCGCTTATTTGAAAATGATAGCTTTTAATTGTTGCATCCTCGCATACGTCGTTAAAGTCATGTATGACGAATTTCTCACTGGGTAGTAATGAAAGAATTGGCTAAATCCTTAAAACTATTAACTATTTAAATTTTTAATTTTATACTATCTTATTTTATTTTCATTTACTTTATTTTATAATATTTAAGTTTATTTTATTTTATATCATTTCATTTTATTTTAATTTCTTTTATTTTATTTTATTTTATTTTATTTTATTTTATTTTATTTTATTTTATTTTAAATGTATATTTTTGTTTTGCCAGATCTAGGTCCAAAAGTAATGAAAAACAATTTTCTTTTATTTTCTCTAGAGCCGGCAAAACAAAAATATACATTTGAAGATATAAAGGTCGCTAAAAATAAAAAACTTATTATTTTATTTTATTTTATTTGTTTAATTTTTTTGTTTTATTTTATTTTATTTTATTTTATTTTATTAATTTTTTATTTTATTTTATTTTATTTCATCTCAGTTCATTTCATTTTATTTTATTTTATTTTATTTTATTTTATTTTATTTTATTTTATTTTATCTTATTTTATTTTATTTTAGTTTATTTTGTTTTATTTTATTTTATTTTATTTTATTTTTATTTTATTTTATTTTATTTTATTTTATTTTATTTTATTTATTTTTTTTAATTTTTTTTGTTTTATTTTATTTTATTTTATTGAATTCATGAAACGAGCTCAAGGCCATAACAATTTTTACAACAATTTACCGCCTGTATAACAAAGCAATAACAAAACCGAGAGCACACGGTAAGGCAGTTCTGATGATAAAACAGATCTGTCAAAAATCCATCACGATCACACTACTAACTGTCAAATGGCGAAAGTGGTTCATGCATATGGTAAAAAGAAGAATAGAACTAGGAGTTTAGATGACATCAAAAACCAGCGTATTGTTAGCTTAATGGTTAGCAATGCGTGCCACTCTTTGATGAGTGAAGTCTAGCAGCTTCCGAAATTGATCTATAAGAAAAGCTATGGCAGTTGTCTCTAAACATTTTTCCTACTCTATTCAATCAAAAAACTTTTAATAATTAATTAAAATGATTATTAATAAATAAAAACAATAATAATTTTCATAAAAATTCAAAAAGTAAAAAATTATTATTCTTGGCCTTGAGCTCGTTTCATGAATACTTGAAAATGTACAGGCCGTAAATCAACAAATATTGTTGGTATAAAAAAGCAATTTTATTTTATTTTATTTTATATTATTTTATTTTATTTTATTTATCTCCATCGGCCATTAGGTAGCTCGAGGAAACCAGATACATATATAAAAGGTATTTAAAAGGACTCCCCTAATATATAACATATATCCCTGCAAAAAATGCGATTAGTCTAGGATGAATCCGTCATGAGTCGTGAAGGAGCATGCGACCAATGCTAGTTTTGATCTCTTTGTATGGGTTGAAGTGATCTCTTTTGCTTGAGCATGTCCTATAAAGAGACTAATTGGTCGCTTTCATGCCCAAACAAGTTTACTTTCAACACAAACAAAAATTAAAATCGACTTATTCCAACTATGCCTATAACGGAATAGTTGGGTTCAGTTGTAGCCCACTGTAGACGAAAAGCATTTATTCCGGATCACTCTCTTAAGAGATCAGTCTCACGATTTTTTGCAGGGATGCTTTTGGCGTATATTCAGTACACATACAAGCAAACAAAAATATTTATTTATCTCACCGTGCCAATTGCAAACGCAACTGTTGTCGCGGATGCCAATTTTCGAATAGTCCCAGTGCGTCAAATATCATTGGCATGAAAAATGCCAAAAGTGTGATGGTGATGTTAACCGCATTCCGACTCAGCATATTGCCATTACGCGCCAGTTGCTCGGAACTGTGCGAAATAAGCAACAACAAAATGTGAAGAAAGAAAAAAATAAAAATTCAATTTGCAATAAATATCGTACGCATGCGGCATAAAAAGAAAATCGATGCGACACAAAACTCGGCCGACAGATAACGACAAACATCACATCCTACTCACTTATTAACCAGCGTGACGACAGTGTAAGCGGAAGCAGCCAAAAGGCCCATCACCACTATATTCACCAAAATGCGTTGCAGGATTATGCGCCAACTGGGAATTAAGAAAAAGAAATACATTGACAACTATAAGAGTGTTAAAAATTAAAAGAGATGATGGCATTAAAAATGAGATAGAAAAACTGCGTACCACATACTCATTAAGCTAACGACTCACTTGCGGTTATCCTTTTTCTTTTCCGCTTCTTCGAGTAGTACCTCCTTGAAACCGACTACTACGGATGCGATTCTATTGTGTGCGGTTTCCGCGTGACCTAAAACAATAAATAAATAATTGAATTAAAGGCTATGCAGGCTTCAAGTAAGGTATTAAGATAGCGCAAATCTTGTGTCGATGGAAAAAAAAATTAATGAGGCTTGATGTTTATCCAGCTTACCAATCATGAAATCCCAGCCGGTAAAGAGTTTCCAAGTAAAAGTACACTCATCATCCTTCAGCGAGAGCTTGGAATTTCTTGAATTTTCCGCCATTCTGAAAAGGTGAGTTTAATTTATTGGTATTTTTGAACAATCAAAATGTACGTATTCGGCGAATTCTTTCTCAATTCATCCACTCCTTCTGCAAAACATTTTTTTTGGGTAGTTTTCAATTCCGTATTCATTTTTTTGTATTTGTTGACTTGAAATACATTTTCTCATAACTATAATCTAGCTTAAAACAATCACTGAGGTGCATCCCAATGTAAGTCGCATCCAATTAATTTAGCGAGTAACGCAAATATTGTTAAGTGGTTACTATCCTACTAAATTTAAGCAGCAAATGGTTGGTGCAGATCCTCTTAGAATAGGAACGTCTAAAGTATGGAAATTTGCGATGAAAATATCTGTTATATGTGCTTTCAATATTTAAGTAGGAAAACCAAAATTGTGAAATAATGAAATCGAAGCCGATAAAGTGGTAATGAAAGCAGCTTGTACCTGTTAATCTCACTTGGCTTGGGGTAAAATACGAAGCACGTAGCATCTACGCAGACAGACAGTGAACGATTTAAGAAAATATATCAAGATACAAAGAAAGCTTTAAGGGCGCAAAACAGTAGAAAGCTGATTGTGGCTGAAATTACGAATGTGTTGAAATCAACTTGCATATATGATGTTAACAGAATTATTTAGGGTACAGAATTCTATAATATAAATGCGGAAGTTGAGGGAAATTGTCCCAATTTATGGCCTTACTATACATCTAAGGTATTAACAGTTGGATATGTATGGATAGGTATGGTCAAACTGCAGTGCCGTCAATAAACAAAACTTAAAAAAAATTAATTATAACATAGAAAAATTAGTTTAACCCTTTCGCTCCTGCTGGGACAATGTTATCCCAGAGGATTTGCACTTAACCCTGAAACTTGAAAGTTTCGTTGTAAACTAAGCTAAAATATCCCAATCAGTAGTTGTAGGCAATAACTAAACTTTGCTTTGTTTTGATCGTTTGCTTGTGAGCAGCCGCTAATATTGCATCGAATTTAACGTCATTTTGACAAAATACTACGTATATATATAGTTGATTTTTATAAAGAAAAATAGTTCCCTCGTACTTGTAAATAGAAATATAGTTTTTTGTGAAATATATTTAGAAAAAATGAGTTTTGGGACGAATGTGTCCCAATAGGGTTTTACATAGGGACATATACTCGTATATTAATTTTTTTCTGTGCTTGTAACTTACCAATCTTGTATGCAATGTTTCGCTTCATCACATTCACAAGATAAATAAAATTACAAGTCATTTGATATTACCAAACAAGTTTTTCTTCTTTCTATGTGTAGTTTCCACCTTACTGGGACACATATGTTCCACCTAGAAATACCGTTATATACATAAGGAACAAGATTCATTTAATTTCTACACACTTAAAGTAACATTGGGTATCGAAAAAGTCAAAAACAAAGTTTGTGCGAATCCCCTACAAAATGCCAAACATGTATTCACCCCTGGAAAAAATCGTGAGACTAATCGCTAAAGAGAGTGATCCGGGATCAATACATTTCGTGTACAGTGGGCTACAATTGATCCCGACTATTCTGTTAGAGCCATAGTTGGAATAAGTCCATTTTAATTTCTGTAGCCTACTTTTAGGTGCTGAAAGTAAACTTGTCCGACAAAGGGAATCTGTCCGACACTACGCTTTTGGGCATGGAAGGGACCAATTAGTCTTTCATAGCACATGCTCAAACAAAAGGGATCACTTCAACCCACACAAAGGGATCAAAACTGGCATTGGTCGCATGCTCCTTTGCGACTCATCCCGGATTCATCCTAGACTAATTGCATTTTTTGCAGGGACACTATAGAGCCGCTGTTGTGTGAGTAAACGTATCATGCATTTTTGCTTTAGTTGTTGTTACTTTGTTGTGATGGTCCGCAAAAGTACACTTGCTGCCTCTCTCGCTTTGGTGTTCAATACTTTATGGGGTAATCTTTTGGGAGCAATTTGAGAGTACCCTCGCATAGGTCATCCATGAAGTACTCAGAAAGAAAGGAAAGGAAAGGAAGGAAATGTAAGGAAAGGAACCGAAAGGAAAGGAAGGGAAGGGATAAAGGGAAACAATAATGTAGAAAACAACAAAAAAATAAAAATAGAGAATCCAGAGAGAAGAGGAAATCAAAGAAAACCAAAATTTACTACAGGAAAGGAACAGCAAAGAAGGGAAGGGAAAGAAGGCAAATGAAATTAGTAGAAGGTAATTAAAATGAAATAAAGTTTTGGGGATCGCTAGTATCATTAAAAAAATGAATGTAAGGGGATCTTCTAGTAATAGTTGGTAAGAGATCTAACATATTACGTAGCCTAATGGTGAAACTGAACTTAATTTCATGAAGTAAAATAGGCTATTTGACATACTACTGATCATTTAACCTTCACCTGTAAAAAAATTCTTTGTAATATCCTCAGTTTTTCCATTAGGAGGAAGCTTTGTAGTTTCCTGGATATTTTCATGCTGGCATCTGGTTTTATAGGTATATATATTTCCAGCAGCGCCGATGTCAATGTAACTCTCCTATTGGAAGATGTTACATGGTAGAAGATGAATTTTCCGACTTTTCGACAGTGGGACGAAAACTATTCCCTCGCTCATAGCAACTTCTTGCAGTACGATTTGCTTATTATGGCCGTTGGCCTCTATGTCTTTTCTAGTTTATCATACAAATAGTCCTTGGATAGATTGACCTAGTTAGCTTAATTCAATGGCTGCATGTTAATGCAAATCCACAATTTTCTGCTATAAAATCATATGTGGTGCCTAATGATTGTTGACTCGTTATACCTTGAAACAAGTTATCAGCCTCATTGACGTTAGTTTTACAATGGATTCCGAACTAGACTTTAAATTTCGTATTCAAACATGTGCTACTCGACCTAAAAGAGTTATGTCTGCCAACGAAGTAGGGTCTGTAAAATTTAATGGCCCTAAAATTTCAAAAATTGTATTTATTTCTTTCGTAGAACCAAGACTGAAATATGCCCCAATTGTTTAATTGTTGTTGTTATTAATAGTGCTTCGCCCTGCCCAATGGGCACGATCACTTTGAGAATCGTTATCACGCTATTCTAACGGAAGTACATACAAGGAAACGCGCAGTTTCAACAGGATTGGACCAGAATTATATTGGTGTTAGAAGAGTACGTTTACTTGAACAGGTAAACAGATATGTATATGGTATCGCGAGGAGACATACCACATGTAGGGCAAGTATTTGGTATGATGTAGTTCAGTCTAGATAAGTAAGAGTTTAACCTATGACAATATCAAGAACGAAGTAGTGCTAGCATGACTCTAGTCTCCCTCAGAAGGACGCGATCATTTCCAGCTATTTCAGGTAGTTTGATACCAATTACGAATCTCGAAATATTCGAAATCATTCGCATATGCGCTTGCGAATATTCTTAGCATCCTTGGCATAACTACATTCGTTCTCAGTACACAGTGACGTGTTCTTATTAATGTCTCACAATTTACTTCTAAATTAGAATAATGTGATGTCATTGCATTGTAGTTGTTATTCTACTTTATTTGTTGTATTTACTTTCAGTTGTACATAAATAGGCGGCGGAGGCAAAATAAATCCAAGAAGAATGTTAGTGTTCAAGTTGTAAATGTATGCAGCATAAATGGAACATAATTTAATCAGGCAATTTAACTGACAGCTATTGCAATATTACCGTAATTAATTAATAAAGAGGACGTATGCGTTCATTAATTCTATTCACAAACGGTGCACTTGGTTTGCCAATCCCGGTATCGCGGCTACTGGAAATATCAGAATTTTTTTAATTTTCTGTATGTTAACTGCAAAAAATTGTGCGATCAATATTTAAAGAGAGTAAGTAAATTTTCGCGCAGCATACTCATAGTCCTTGTAGCATACTTATAGGAGTTAAATGTACCCGTTTGGGTAGAAAGTGGATTAGTCCCTTCGTAGCCGTTCGAGTATAAATGGAAAGGTAAATTTTCGTTACAAAAATTACATTTATCAAACTGATACATTTTTTAAGTTGCATAAAAAACACCCATTAAAATAATTCTGAAAATGTTATGCAAATATTTCAAAGTTTGGTAAAATCCATGAGAGCAAGTCAGACCTGTTAAATTTGATTAGTAATTAGTAATCAATTAACTAGAAAATTTTTTTGCCTGGTAATGGTTATTTTAATGGGTTTTCAAGAAAAGGCAATTACTAATTAATTCTGATTAGAAAAAAACAAAAAATAATCTTGATTTTTTACGATTTAAAAAAAAAAAATTGAAAAAAGTTGTTTTGAATATTTTTGATTACTTTTGCTTATTTTTGATATTATATTTGATTTTTTGTGATTATCGTCCAAGCACATAAATATCCATATGCACTTACTATGTATACGATATGAAAAAAATCTATAATAATCAAAAAAAAAAATACAAAAGTAATCAAAATCCCTTTTTTTTATTTTTGTAATACAGTACCATGACTATAAACGAGCTTATGGCCAAGAATAATAATGTTTCTTTTTATTTAAGGAAATTATTATTTTAATTTTATTTTTAATTGGAAAATAATCATTAAAAATTGTAACTAATGGTAATTAATTTTTAAATGGATTCTCAAAAAAATGATTAATAAAACCTTTAATCATTGCGATTAGTAATCATTACTTAACAGCTCTAGAGCAAGTCCATTTTTATTATATTTAATTTTTCGTTTGAGTTATATTTTATTGAAAATTTTTAAATATTAAATAACAAGCCAATGATATTTGTTGCGAAATTTTTACATGTCTAAGAATACAGTTTTTAAAAATATGAATTTATTTGAACTTTATTTTGATAAGTATAACTGACTCATTTTATTTTAATTATACTATTTTAAACTAGTGAGTGTGCAATAAATTATTTATATACTCTTTTTCAGGGTCTGAAAATATTTGTCGTTTTTTTTTGTTGAGCAAAAAGGTTACGCAAAATGAACTTTATACTATTTTGGGAATTTTTAACCATTACAATAAAAAATATTTTTTTTTATCGCCATAACATATATAAATGAGAAATATTTTTTTTTGGTTAAGAATAACCAAATAATCGAATAATTAAAATATTTAAATAATAAAAACTTATTGAAAAATATCTAAAAATAACCGAATAGTTAAAACAATCAAATAATTACTAATAATAAATTATTTAAAAATAAACGAATAATTAAAAAAATCAAATAATCAAATATCTCAAAATATTATTGAAATAGCGACAAATAGTCAAAATATCTAAAAACAATCGAATAATTAAAATAGTCAAATAACAAAAATGTATTAAAAAATATCGATCAAAAAATATCTAAAAATAATCGAAGTTAAAACAATCAAATAATTATTAATAATCAAATATCTACGCAAAAATGTATTAAAAAATATCGATCAAAAAATATCTTAAAATAATCGAAGTTAAAACAATCAAATAATTATTAATAATCAAATATCTACGCAAAAATGAACTTGATACTATTTTGGAAATTTTTAACCATTACAATAAGGAATTTTTTTTTTATCGCCATAACATATATAAATGAGAAATATTTTTTTTTGTTTAAGAATAACCAAATAATCGAGTAATTAAAATAGTTCAATAATAAAAACTTATTAAAAAATATCTAAAAACACCCGAATAGTTAAAGCAATCAAATAATTACTAATAATCAAGTATTTAAAAATAAACGAATCTCAAAGTTTATACAAAGTTCAGGAAAGTTAATGAAACTTTAAAAACTGTCCAGTAAAATCTTAAAATTTTTTGGCAGAATTTCTTGAAAACGTTTGGCTACTCAGGTTTGTAGATCAATCACTTTTAGTACCACATTGTTCAAGTTAGAACTTGCTCAAAAATTTCATTGAATTTTCATCCTTGAAAAAAAAAACTCGAAAAAGTCTGGGGAAATTTTAAGGGCCCTTCTAACTTGCATAATATTGTCCTAAAATTAAATGACCTATAAAACTGCGTACATATTTCTTATGACAATGGTTAATTATAACAAATATTTCCATGCATCAATGTTAATGGTTAAACACGATCTTCAACTCATTTCTATAATAACCGTTACGTCCCTGCTTTTTTTTTGTATAGCAACTGACGTGTATACTATTTGCTATTGATTTTGCTTTGTGTATAATAATTTCGTTTTAAATATAAAATTTATTTAAATATCCTATTATTTGTTATTAATTTTAAAGATCGATAGTTTCTAAAACAGTTTCTTCACTTTTTTTAAGCTTAACTGGTGCGGGATAAGGAAAAATTTAATCCCGGCATTGTAAAACCCGAAAAGCTTGGAAACTTTAATATGAACACTAAGGCATGAGCTTCCACATAAGCTTAAGATAATTTGTTTAGTTCAATTAAAGCTATGTTCAGACTTAGGTAATTTCGTCCTCAATTTTAACTTATGTGGGTAATATTCCAATGAAACCACATTACTTATAAGGAAAAAAAACCACTACTAAAAACGGATTGAAAATAGATCCAAGTAGCTTTTCGCGGAGCATATAATTAGACTACAACCACTTAAGCCGTGGTTTCCTCGAAAGCGGTGCCGCCAAACATTTCAAAACATTGAAATGACCGAATTGTTGGTTTTGTAGAAATATTAATATATTTTTAAATATTAGTTATAAAAATGACGGTGAGAAAAAACGTTGAAGAATAATTTCACCGTCATGACGGCCGTAACATATTATGCTTACTGCTATATTACGTTACGGTGAACTTCACCGTCTTCTTAGTTTACAAGTAATTACTTTTACATTGCAATGTTTTTGACAACCTACTCAACCGCTATTGACGGCCGCTATATAGCGGCACCGCTTTAGAGGAAACCATGCAGCGGTCTACCGCTCAGGCATTCGGTTGCATTGACTTGAGCTCTCAGGGAACATGTATGAGAGCTTTTTTGGATTATGTATATTTTATTGTTTATACAAAATAAGAAGAGAGGTGAAAGTGATTGATAAGTTATTACAAAGAAGTCCCTGAAACTAGGATTACCGTGACCATGAAGTATTGAGACATCGAAACTCATTTTATGTTAGATTATAATGTAAGTGTTAATTCGCCTGTTCAATTAATCCATTGACAATGTTATGTGTGAAACCCAAGTTAAGGGAGATTTTACTTTAGCGCATCGAATTTTCCAAAACCAAACTTTTTTGCAATCAGACCTGTTAAATAATGATTACTAATCGTAATGATTACTGGTTTGATTAACTATTTTCTTAATGATTGATTACCATTACTTTAAATTTTTAGTGATTATTTTCGAATTAATTAAAAAAATAATCATAAAAAATCATGATTTTTTTAGGTTATTAAAAAAAAATCAAGAATAATCAAAAATGATTACTTTTGCATTTTTTTGCTTACTTTTGATTTTTTTGATTTTTTTTTTAGTATTGTTGTAGACGCACATAAATATACACATCAACAATACTGAAAAAAATAAAAAATAATAAAAAAAAATATTAAAAACACAAAAATTATCTGAATTTATCAAAAATAGTCAAAAGTAATCAAAACAACTTTTTTGGTAAATTTTTTTTAGTTTTTTGTTTGATTTTTTCTTACCGTAATCAGTTAATTTTGCCTTTTTTTGAAAAATAATTAAAGTAGTAATTACCAATTAAGAAAGCCGTTAATTGATTACTGATTACTAATCAAATTTACCAGGTTTGATTGCAATTAGCGGAGCCACTGTAGCTTATAGCGTGCTTTTGCGTACCATACATAAGAACCCAAGTTCAAGTCCCAGGCAGGTACTATCAAAACATTAAAAGGTAGTAATTGGGACTGCTTCCGATATCTTGAGCAAAAAGATATTTTTATTTCTATATAAATTTGTTAAAAAATTTGTTTAGAGCAACATGTATAAAATATGTACCGAATGGATTCTTTTTTCGATATCGTGTTGATATCTTCTATCAATTGTAAATATTTTCTATAAAGTTGATTCCGTTAATTCTTGAGCATGTAAAAAATCAGTATTCCCTTAAAGGTTTGAACGATTTGTTGAGGTTTTAATTTTTGGAATGCCGAATAACCACCGTTAACGGGGCTCACGTTGTACCGGCATAACTTACATACATTTTTTTTTGAAATTTGCTAGAATTTAAGTAAAAGCTTACTTACTTCCTTAAGGTAGCCACAAAGCTGTAAATGTATACAACAACAGCTGTTAAAAAGTACGCCAAGGGTAATTTATAGCCTAACGTGCTCGCTCCAGAGATATTTGAGTAGTAGCTGCAAAGAAGGAAGAAGAAGAATTGAGAAATGAAAAATGTTGCAACAAGTCCGGCCCTGCAGGAAAGTTTTAAGTTAAGTACTGTATTGTATGTATCGCAGTTTATGTCTACTACAGGGTGTTTTTTTTACAGGTTTGTTTTTCGAATAGAGATAAAACTGGCATTTTGTGGTCAAATCTGGCAACTCTAATGTCATTTATGTTCAGTTTGGTTTGCCATTTCATCATGAACAGGTTGACAAAAGAACAACGCTTGCAAATCGTGCAAATTTATTTCGAAAATAATGGTTCAGTTCGCGAAGTTTACCGTGAGCTCCGTCCACTTTATGGTCGACATAATCGTCCATCAGAGCAATTAATTCGGTTAACCATGGATCGTTTTCGCACTACGTTTACTCTATGTGATAATACGCATCCGCAGGGACGTCGAACAGTGCGCACCGAAGAAACAATTGCCGCTGTAGAGCAAAGTGTTGAAGAGGACCCGAATGAATCGATTCGCCACCGTGCACAGCAATTGGAGCTTTGTCCATCAACTTTATGGAAGATTTTGCGCAAAGATCTTGGCTTGCGACCTTACAAGATCCAGCTTGTGCAAGAATTAAAGCCGCGAGACCATGCAATGCGTCGTGATTTTGGTGTATGGGCCGAAAATGAGATTGATTTCGATGCTGATTTTCATCGCAAAATTTTGTTCAGTGATGAGGCTCATTTTTGGTTGAATGGCTACGTCAACAAGCAAAATTGCCGCATTTGGAGTGAAGAGAATCCACATGAGACCCTTGAAACGCCATTACATCCACAAAAACTGACTGTTTGGTGTGCTCTATGGGCTGGTGGAGTCATTGGGCCATACTTCTTCCGCAATAATGCTGGAGAGGCAGCTACCGTTAATGGAGACCGGTTTAGAGCCATGATAACCGACTATTTTGTTCCCGAATTAGATGGCATGAATGTGGATGAGTTGTGGTTCCAACAAGACGGCGCTACATGCCACACAGCGCACGTCACAATCGATTTATTGAAGGAAACATTCGATGAGCGCATAATTTCGCGGAATGGACCTGTCAATTGGCCACCAAGGTCGTGTGATTTGACACCATTGGATTATTTTCTTTGGGGATATGTGAAGTCGCTCGTCTACACCAACAAACCAGAAACGTTAGGGGAATTGGAAGCCAACATTCGTGGCGTTATTGCCGACATACGGCCCCATATGCTCGAAAAAGTGGTTGAAAATTGGACCTGTAGAATAGGCTTTATTCGAGCCAGCCGCGGCGGCCACATGCCCGAAATCATATTTAAACATTAATGGCATAAAATTATCCTTCCAATAAAGCCAAATTGATGGACCTTAAAACGATTTTCTTGTGTTTTATTTCAATTTGAAGTTCTATGCCCCTAAAAAACACACCCTTTACAACGAAATCAGGTTTATTTGTTGGGTGTTGTTAAATTTTGCTAATTTTTATTAATTTTATGAGACAAAGAATGCAAATCTCTGTCTATTAAGGGTGGGGGGGGGGAGGATAGGGTTCTGAATGAACAATATGTCGAGAATATTGTGTACAAATTTTAAATCCGAGTAAAACTACAGTTACAGCGTTTCAAACGACCGACCGTGATACCTGATTTTCACGTATGAAAAACTTTAAATCGATTTTCCCGAAAACGTAATTTTTGAAGTTCGTGAACATTAGAATTCAAAATGTAATGAACCAATCCTTTTGAAAATTGAACATTACTTCTTCACATAAATCAACAGGTAATCAAGCAGCGGCAAAGGCACACTTACAGGCAGCGACGCGTAAGTTTTCTGGACGGCCCCTACCGAGCCCAAAGCTGTTTACACAAAAAAAAAATATTGAATTACGATTGCGGAAATATGAAATAATTTCTTCTACTATTCTTTTTCGAAACAAAGCACTCAAGTCTTAACTCCCCAGCAATAACATGCGACAATTGAAACCATCAAGAAGTGTCACGTCATCCATCATATAGTTGTTTTTAACTCAGAAGGAGCCTCCTCTTGCATGCTGCCAAACCTTTCAAGCGGAGCTTGAGAAGTCGCTACACTTTGCTCTTGTCTGGCGCATGATTAAATCTCCTCCGATATACAACATAATGAGATAAACTATGTATCTCTTGGAGAACTTTTCTGTGGAATACAACGTGAGCTATTCTTGTCGAGAGAAAATACATTGCTCACTAGGTTCAAATTAGCACTTGTTGACAAGAGTGAGGTTCAGCTGGTCGATCTTTAAGGAAATCATATACGTTGGTCATCTTCATAATGATATCTGGATTTTGCTAGCCCAGATTGAACAACCTTATCAATAACTAGGATAATTGTGATATGTTCGGGATAAGAGCGGTCCTTCCTGATCCTAACCTAACTCTTCCTATTGGCCAAGGCCGTGAAGACCTAATCGAGCTATGCTAGAAATGTAGCACTTAAAAGGTCCAATCAGCTTGCCACGATAGGTTTCATTATTAAGCACAATAAACTAGATAATTTATTTTATAATTTTTTTATCTTGCATAAATTCTTTTGCACCAGATCACAAAAGCGGTATATATTTATGTTCATCATCAGATGCACGCGTTTGTGGAAGGCTATGTTAAGCACCCAAACCAAATAATGCATTCGAACAAAGAGGTAGATAAACATTTAAAATACATTGCAGACTCTGCCTGCTCCATTTTTGATATATATAAAAAAGAGGTTTTTACCCTATTCCCATTGCCGCCATTGCAAATGCAGGAAAAGAGATATTTTCCCGCCTGAAAATTGATTTATAACTTGAAGTTAGACTTTTAGCAATACATCAGTGAAGGGTGCATTCAATTCTATGCAGTACATTTTGAGTGATGCGCGTGCAAATATAAAGACAAAGGGACATAAATTCTAAAAACAGTTGAGTTGGCTTAAAAGAACCCAAAATAGTATTTATGTTATATCTCAAATAGATAGAATTCGGCCTTTTAAAATTTTAATCTGCTTATTGATAAAATCTATTGAAAATGTTTTAAAAAACAGCGAAATTTAGAATAAGAACATATTTCTTGCTGGGATGCACAAAAACTTTAATTGGTAGTATACTTTAATTGTTATGCATATTCGGAATATTTACCCATAAAACATTGGCGAATATTTTATATAGCCTTCGAATTCCCAATAAGTAAAAAAATTGCCAGCCACTTTAAACTCATGCTCGGTCATACGTTTACGTGGATCTGTTTCGTCCTTTTTCGTTGCAAAATACTGTTGAAAAATGAAATAAACAAAATGCATGTTGATAAATGAACGACACGGTAAGTAGACGACGTTGACGACTTTAATAAGATGTGAAACAAATTTATATTAATAGTTTCCTGACACACAACAAGGAGAATAAATGTTACGACGCAACGTGAAACCATGACATTGACGCAAAGATTGAAATTATTTAGTGCTTAAAATCTCACCTCGGGCCCAATAACGAATGCCACTAACGGTATGGCAATCATTGTATTCACCCACATCAACCAGCGTAGAAAGGTGAAATGTGATGCGACGCCAGAGCCGAAATGCGATTCGATCTCCTTGATGCGCAACTCCCATGGGATCAAAACTGTGAGAAAGCTAACGGTTTCGCGTTTCCAATGCAACCAACGCTGCAAGTAATTTAAAAGGATAATAAATAAATTAAATTTACTCATTTTAATATATAACGAGTCATATGTATTTGTGTGTTAGTGTCTTGTGTTGATTTACGCGCATATAAAACTTTTAAGGGGCATTAAATACGCTGACTATCAGTGAACATGTTAAATAACTCGTACAACATTATAAGCGAAATTTGTTAAAGTTCTTCAGTTTATAAAGTGGAAAATCATATTTTATATTGACACAATTCTATTGAAACATTCGCACTATGTATATTTCATTGACGTTGATTGGCACTGCAGGATATCGCACAGTAGGATCAAAATAGGGATGTTGCGAATATTCACATCGTTTCGGGGTCATATCAAAATATATTGCAGAAACTATTTGAAGAATTTCCTCTTCGCATTAAATACTGCTATATTTTCCATTATGTTTACAAAATAGATTTTGAGCCTATTGCTATTACCATCACTGTATACCAGGAAAGCTAGATATTTTCCAATCAAAATTGTTCCATAACTTGAATTTAGACCCATAACAAAACACCAGTGAAGGGTGCTTTCAATTCAATGCAGTAAATTATAATAAATAAACAGACAAACAGACAGAAATTCTAAAAACTATGGAATTGGCTTATGTTACTTTAAAGGGGCCCAAAACATAACTAATTCATTATCTCAAATGTATTGAAATCGACCAACTAGGATAATTATCTGTCTATAGATGAAATCGCCGTCGCCGTGGTGTGGCGGTAGTGTTTGCTGGCCTACAATACCGAAGGTGCAAGATTCGAGTCCTGGGACAGGTAACATCAAAATTAGTTTTAAAAAGTTGTTTCAAAACGGGATCGGCCCTTGGCAGTGGTTTGGCATACTCTTCGAATGTGTTTCTGCCTTGGATGGACTCTCAGCAAAAATTTAACTGCTTTGCAAATGCCGTTCAAGGTCGGGAAAAAACTGAAGGTCCCGCCGATTTGTGAGAAAAGTTAGAAGCAGCACACCATAATTGGGCACAGAAGCTCGGCCTTAATCTTCTCGGAAGTATATCGCGCAAACTATTTATTTATTTTCATTTATTTATAGATAAAAGTTGGGAAAAGATTTCAAAAATCATCGAAATCTAAAGCAAGAACAATCATAGGATTTAAAACATAGAACACCCTGTGAAAACAGTAAATTCGTTTTTTCCGCTAACTTCTCTATTTTTCTTCTTGAATTAAATGGAGGATATGAAGTTGAAAGGTGTTAACGAAAGTCGGATGTCGTGTAACTATTATATATACAATTAGATTTTGTAAGCATCAACTTTTTAATATTAGGTTTTTTAGTACAGCGTGCTGTGTCTACAAGAAAACTTACATAATAGCTAATTTCGACATTGTACTTGAATAGTGAATATTGTTTTTAGTAGTTTACAAATTTAAAAAATATATCACGCTTACAAATCAAAAATCAAATACACAAGCTATAGGCAAAGTTTCCAGCTTAGCCTTCTACAGGGTGACACAATTTTTTTAAATAAAGCGGTGGCATTTTTGTACGCTACGCTCTATTGTACATGACACTAATGACTTGCTCACAAAATCAGCAGCGAGAAGCAACAAATGTTGATAAGTACCGTTAAAAATTAATTAGTCATAAACGAACAAACCAACACTATCTCTGACGAAATATTTGAACCCTTAAAACTAGTTTACAAAAAACAGCACAAGCCAGCAGGTACAGCAACCAAACACGTAACAATGAACAAGCAAAAACGAAATATGAACCAAACTGCAAAAATCACCGATTTCTACCTACCTCAACCTACCGCTTAGCTAACAAGCGGTATGTCTACATACCTACAAAAACAACCCTTGGGACAGATAGCAATTCAGACGTATCAATACCGCGCCCACACACACGCATATTAACGTTACCTACCACGAACACATAGATTGACATTACCTGCCACAGCACTCAGAACGAAACTAGGCATTGAAAATGGCAGAACGCCGAAACCGGTTTGTCACAAAACCAAACTTGACAAGGGATGACGGAAAATCGTTCCAACAAAAATCAAAACTTGATGACCCTAAGTTTATTGGAGGAAAATATTCTACGGAGTATTTTTGAACCCTTCCGCGATACGGTAGGCATGGAAGGAAGTTTGACGACGAGGCTATACGCTGTAGGCTTATATTTTTGCGTTATATACAGGGTGGCTGATGAATTTTGCTACATTAAGAAACTCAAATAATTTTTTTTTCAGTGTATGGAATTCATTTTTCTTTTATTCATGTTAAAGCTCATTAAATTTTATTAAATATAGCTTAATTAATTTTAAAAATAATGGAATTTAAATGCCCCCCCTGCTCGTCGATGCATGTGCGGCATCTTACCAAAAAGTTGTTCATTACTGCTTGGAGAGTTGAGACAGGAATAGCCGCAATTGTTTCTCGAATGGATTGCCTTAGTTCATTCAAATTTGTTGGTTTTGCTTTAAAGACTTCCTGTTTGCAATAACCCCACAAGAAAAAGTCAGGTGCAGTAAGGTCAGGCGACCTGGGTGGCCAACGGAATGTGGAGTTTCTGGATATCAGCTTATTGGGAAATTTTCGTCGCAATTCCGTCATAACAGGTTGGGCTATATGAGGAGCTGCACCATCTTGCTGAAACCACACAGAGTTGAAAGAAATTCTCATTCGGCGTAATTCTGGATAGAAAAACTCTCTCAACATGCTCAAGTAACGGTCTCCAGTAACCGTAACGGTGTGACCGTTTTCTTCGAAGAAGTAGGGCCCGACAATGCAGCGTGATGAAACTGCACACCACACTGTGACACGAAGTGGATGCAATTCCGTCTCATGGAGTATCTGTGGGTTGGAAGCACTCCATATTCGACAATTTTGTTTGTTTATGTTGCCGTTTAAATCGAAATGGGCCTCGTCAGACATGAAAAGACAGTTCAACATGTTTCCATCCTCTTCCACCATTTGAAGCATCTTCTGGCAAAATTCCAAGCGAATCGGCAAGTCTGCAGCGTTCAGTTTGTTGGCCATTTGAATCTTATATGGGAATAAGTCCAAATCGTTGTGCATAATTGACTGTAATGACTGTCTGCTTGCACCCATTTGAGCAGATAAGCTTCTTGTCGAAACACGTGGATTGTTTTGTATGGCAGCAGCTACAGCAGCGATTGTTTCCTCCGTTCGAACTGAAGGGTTTCGATGGTAAGGTCTTCTGTTGACTATCCCATGCTCGGCAAAATTGTTTACAAGTCTTATTATGGTCCATCTGCTCGGAGGATTGCCGCCAAACGTGCGCCTATACTCTCTTTGAACCGAAACTGCGGACTCCAGTGCGTGATAGCGGCGGACAATCCAAATTCTTGTTTCAGTGTCCCAGTTATCCATTTTTGTTAAATGTAAAAGTCAATCTGCAAAATAAAAAAAAAATTAACCAGATTCATTAAATAGAAAAAAAGTTATTTAATTTTTTTTTGGTAGCGGCTTTCATTAGCCACCCTGTATTACTTTATTAATTTTTAAAATTGTTTTTGGTTCACTGTTGTTAAATGTTAAATATCAAAATGAAAAATTTCAATTCAATTTTGACTCTTTAAAAATACAGACATAATTTTTATTAAAATAAATACATATTCAATAATTTATTGATGTTGATATATACGCAGATATAGAATTTGTCAGTGGAAGTGGTGGAGGAGTACTGGAAAAATATAGATGAAACACAATAAATGGTGATGGTATTACTGGTATATCCAGCAGACATTGTATTGCCAGAAAATTTACATGCTTAGATTTGAAGAACTGTACTCTCTCTTCTTTTACCCCACTATCTAAATCAGATACTTATTTTTCTTCCTCCTCCCTTTCCTTTTATTCTCTCATATCACTTTCCTGTACCTCTACACTATCTTACTAGACCTATTGATATTATTATTCTATGCCTACTTGTTGGTTGAGAGTTGGGCCTTTTAGGACATTTTGAGGTTAGTTAGAAAATTCTAAAATTCTAGTTGTAAGGTCGTACTTTTTTTGACTGTTTGGCATTTCTTTCTGATGTATATTGGGTTGATTTTCCGTCATCCCTTTCCAAAGCACATATTTCGATTACTCTATCCTTCTATTCCCATCTCCCTCTTCCTTCCTTCCTCTTACAATCTCTTTCTTCTCCTTCATATGCTTCCTGTTTTCCCCCTTCTTGTTCTTCTGCCTTTCCTAATCCATTTGCCTCCCAGATTCCTATTCCTATTCCATTCCCTTTTCCTATTCCTATTCATACACCTACACCTACACCTACGCCTACACGAATTCCTTCTACTATTCCTATTCCTACTCCTATATCTATACCTATTTCTACTCCTATTCCTATTTCTATTCCCATTGCTGTCAGTATTCTTATTCCTATTCCTGATAATATATTTCTATAACTATCTATTTCTATTTCTATTCCCCAATCTCTACTTCTTCCTCTAATTCTGCCCTTTGCTCTCCCTCCTCATTTATATACTCCACCTTTTTACATTTCCATCTCTCTCTCCTTTTTCTAGGTTTTGTTTTGTTTTTCTTTTTATTTTTATTTTTTTTCATTTTCTTTTCCTTTTTGTTTTTCTTTTCTTCTTCTTTTTTTTTATATTTCTTTTTATTTTTATTTCTTTTTCATTTTCTTTTTCTTTTCCTTTTTATTTTTCTTTTCTTCTTCTTTTTTTTTTCTTTTTTTTCTTCCTCTTTTTCCTTTTCTTAGCCTTCCATTTATTCTCCCACACCCCCTTTTTATTCCTCTTCCTACTAATAATATTCATATAACTATTTCCCTAACCTCTCATATTTCCGCTATCTCTGCTTGGTCCTCTACCTCCTCATTCATAAGCTCATTGTTTGTGTTGCACTTGTTTAAAATACCTTACAACTTGCAACATCATCAATGCCATGTCGGGCCAATTTCACTGCATTTATGATTACTTAAAAGTTTAAAGCGCTTATGTGGCCAACTTGATTCCACAACAACAAGTTGAAATTGACTGCAGCAGGCGGTGTGTTGTGTGCATTGGTGACAGCAAAAACACCCCAACGGCAGGAAGTTAATACAAAAACGTTAATGTTGAGGTTTGGCACTTGTTAGCTGCGTGCACACAATGGCATGTGTGAAAGTGTTGGTGACAAAACAAAATTGTTTTAATATTTAAAACAGCAGCAGTGTGCGTGCGAATGTGTGTGCAGCGGGGGGCTGGATGTTTATGAATGAAATTGCAACAGCTGGAGGCAAATTGCTACATTGTGATAGAATAAGAGGAATTCAGTCATAATTTCCGTCGAAAGTAACGAGGAAATAAGCTGTTGGCAAGGTGTAGACTATGTGCAACATGGCACATGTGGCACACTTAAAGTGATGGTGAGTGAAGCGCACTTTAAACCGCTTGCATGTTACCGGGTTGTTGACAAGTTTGCGGATATTCATGCTCATGCATGCAGCCATAACAACGAACACTTACCTACAACTGTAAACATATGCCATCCAAAGTAGACAAACAGAAATAAAGGCAACATGTAACGAAGTCTAAGTTCGGGTGTAACGAAGAATTATATAATCGGCAGTGAGCTTTAGCAACAAAGTGGGAGTTATTTTTTCGTCACGGCTATCAAAAGATTGAGTTAATTTTTGTAAGTTTAATTTCGATGACAACTGAAAATGCGTCTACGAATGGAAAGCACTCAAATAGGCTTGGTCAAAGAAGAGGCGGTGTCACGCTTACTTGGAAAAATTTCTAACTTTTTCATTTATTCTTACAACGACATTTTGGAAGTGAAATTGTTATTAGATACTTTTTTTCCGAGACATTTATTAGTATATTCGTTTATAATAATTTTAAAAATCTTTTGTATACAGATGGGGTATGCCAAAAAATAAATATAATGGGTTTAGGTGGCAACCTAGGCCGCAACTCTACCTAACGATGTTTTTGTTGAATTACGTCGTGAAAAACCTTTCGGTTGATACCCGTATTGGCATGTCTTATTTCAAATCAGATAGGTGGACACCCTATAAAAGAAACCTGCGTGGCAACACTTAGGTAGGTTCCCAGCTAAGGTTTGTCACCTTATCCCATTATATCTACTTCATCATATATACGTTTTTTAAAATATTTCTGTAAAATTTTACGCACGCATACATAAGTTGTCTGCTACAATATAAGCTCTCTTATATAAGTATTTCCACTTAGGAGGTTTTTACCAAGTTGCCACCTATCTGAATTTAAAAAAAATATGAAATAAGATAAGCCAATGTAGGTATCAAAGTGATGGGGTTTTACGTCGTATTTCCACAAAAATATTTCTAGGTGGGGCTACCTCCTACGTATATATATTTTTTCGATATCCACCATTATCTGGAAAAGTAATTGAACGACTGAATTGCTATGCACGCTGGGCGAGTTAAACTAAACTATATGGCAACCTCGAAATATGCCGAAGAATGCTCTGTCGCTCAGGTAATTAGGCTCTCAAGTATGCCTTTTTGATAATTTGACTAAACTAACTGTTGTACAGACCGTTTGGAACTCACTAACACCACTCGCCAGTTCTAGTTCCGCTTTCGTTAGGCATTTTTTTATTCTTCTTACGGTATCACTGCCCATTGCTTGGCGGAGATCCAGTCTCTTAGCTACTATTTGTGTACTTTCAGAAAGATCGACCTTAAGAACATCGTCTTATATCGCGTTCTATAGCACGGACCGTAGAGACCAGATCTTAATGGACGTCGTCATCTTGTACTCTTTTTCTCCTTCGACCATGTCAAAGATAAGAACTCTGTTTTAAAGTAGCTTCACATTTTTTTTGTAAGTATCTAGGTGTGCCGAAGCCTGTTGTCATTTTCTGCATCCAATTGATGGTATTGAAAGGAGTCTTACTGTCCAATGTTCAAAAAACTTTCTCTCACTCTGGTTTCCGCTGTTGGCTTCTTAAGAACTATTGACAACTTTTGTATGACATCGTTCGTTGTTTTTGATTTGCGAAACCCAAAATGACTGTAGGATAAGCCTCCGCACTTTTGATAATAATACGCTCGAGGTCTCAGCAGAAGGACCAACACTTGTCTTTTCTATGTACATGGGAGCACTCCTGCTTGGATACAGTCGTCAAACAGATCAGATGGCCTGGGTTTAATCGGTGCCTTGAGGGCTATACTTGGCACTCCATTGAGCCGTTGAGATTTACTATCAGCAACTTTGAATGCATCATCCATTACCTCTCGATCTGTGATTCTTGGAATTCAGACAATTTCTTCGAGATCCTCGGTTTCAAATAGGTATAGTTCCTGAATTGAAAAAAGTATTAGAAACTTTGACCATCGCCGTTCTGTATGCTAGTCTCCATGGGCTATAATCGGCCGTTTTGAGTAGTTTCTTCAATAACATTTTCGTAGTCGTTTTTGAAGCAGTGATCACTCTGAGCTCTTCGCAGGGCCGCATGATATTTTCTATTTTGTTGAGCTCATTTCGTCGGGCTACAAACATTCCATAACAAAGTTATCATTTCACACGATACCAAATGTTGTCTCCTGTCTATGTCTCGATCCATTTACACCATTATGGCCTAATTATATCCGAGCTACGCTCAGCTGAGTATAAAAATACAACAAACAACATAATAAAAGTTTGAAACTAGTGAGTGAAAGTGTAACATAACCTAAATTGCTTTATGTGCTTCTCATGCGTTTCAGCGCTCAAAGTGCCGGATGCCTTGATTTTGCAAGTGTGTGTGCATTTCACAAATACATACATGCGTTGATATCCGTGTGAGATTGATAAAGGAAAACACTTACCGCAGCCATTAAAATTTTAAACCTCGCCCACAAATCCTTTGTACTACGCGACATAGCAAATCTCTCCTGCAACGCTCCTTCGTGTCGGGCCACATATGTTTTGGCCTAAAAGTGAGCCGCACGTTTCGCCATATTCCCAAGTGTGTTGTAAGTAAGTGGGCGCATATGAAAAGTGAAAAAGTGAAAAAGTTAAAATGTTTATTTTGTTCTCAGAGTTATTTGTTTAGAATATAAAAGTAAGCGTTAATCATTGCAACCGGTTTGGGGGGTGTTGATGGGCTTAAAGGGTACAGCTGCATTTGACTTTTGAATCGCAATTGGATTGCGTGCGGTTTTGTTTACACACTACATTCTCGCAAAAGCTGTAAAACTACATTAAATTGTTAAAAGTTAAATACTTGAAAACTGGCTTGTTGTTCTTGCTCTGGTACATAAAAGGGCTTCTAAGGGCTTTGCTGAGCTAGTTTCAAGCGAAATTAAAAGAAAATAGGACGTGTTAGTTTCAGCCAACAGCCTTCGATTCACGAACTCACAAACTACAGACCCTGACGTATTCAGGCTAACTGGAAATTTATACAAGGTGTACTCTTGCAACCAACGGTTTCTTACTCTTCTTCCAAATACTTTCCGAAAGTTTTTTCATTACAACTCTGTTCACTGTTTGTGACGACTTCGAGTTAAAAAGTATTTTATACGCAATGGCTTGGGACCTTCGGTATTGAAGAAAAGAATACTATCTATCACACATCCCTAATGGATCAAGATCACACTTGATATTAAAAATTCTGAGCTTGAAACTTCCTTTACTGCTTTTTGTCCATTTTGGGAGAGTTAACTAAAGCGTCCGTCTGTCCCCGTTCACCTTAACTGATACCAGTTACAAAAGCGAATACTCTTTTCGGCATTCACTTTAGTTCCTAGACTCCCATTAAATTTGTT